>CM061133.1:231241323-231353478 GCA_030789695.1 Scilla litardierei
CTAAGAATAATATATAGATACACCACACTCAAGGAAATACGTATACAACCTAGAATTCATACATCACATTTCCATACAAGTATTTCACGTAGTTAGACAAACATAGGTATACATGACAAATACATGCAATACACCAACACATCAATATAAGCAATATCACTCACAAGTTCACATACATTACAATGAAGGCACCACAACATATCCATACAAATATATCAACACCATATATCCATATCTAACTGCACAATACAATACACGATCTCTCACGTTTACAGCACGCATGAGTTGGTGGCTTTTGAGGAGGACCAGCGTGTTAAGATGTGCAGCTTCAGCTTTAGGTTAGAGACGTCTTCTGCTGAGCTTGACATCAAGATAAAACATTCGCTGTGCATGGTAGAGCAGTCTTCACAGCATACGCACAGGCGATATGACTTTTGTTTGGCTAGGGATGATTTATGGAGTGCATCTTATTGGATATTGGCATTTAAGCCCAATAAAGTTTTGATGATGATCACCACATTATGTGATTACTAATGTCTCAATTTGTTTTATTCTTAGTTATGTAATATTAATTATATCAAGGGGAGACAAAATATATGGTGTTGGGATGATGGACTCAATGCATGTAGCATTGGATTAATGAAGGCATGAAAAAACTTGTATATCATTCTATATCTTATCGGATTCTTTATGTAATTTGCTCATAGAATACTTGTATGCCTTGATTAGATGGACACACACACATTTCCATGTCATTTTTCATCTTAGAGATCCATAGGAACTTCCTAGAATCCATCCCAATAGGTTGATTGGCTAAAACACTATAGAATATGTTTTTAGCCTTTCACCAGACGTCCAGAATATATTCACCAGACGTCTGGCGCATTCGTTCTATGAAGCTGAAATCATAGGAAGTCCAGACGATTTAAGTTCAGTCACTAGATGTCTAGTTAATGAACTCTAGGCGTCTAATAATTTTCAGTCAAAACTTATGAGCTCTATGTTTTTTAGAATCTGTTTTCTACAGTTAGTTTGTATTCAAACGACTGTAACTTTTTCCATTGTTAGAGTTTTGCATCCATTTAAAGCTCATCTGATAGGAAATCTTGTTAGCTTTCCAACACAACTTGAATCACTCCAATCCGAGTTAAATAGAAGGAGTTATGATTGTTTTAGTGATCGTGTGTTGAACTATATAGATTCGACAATTTTTGTCAGATTGTTATAACGTCAGACCAAACGGCTCAACAGTAAAACACACGACTACTCACCCTTCATCAGACGTCTGGTCGACCTCCAAAATCTATCCGTTGAGATATTGAGTTAGCCATTTATAGCCGTTTTTCTTGGTGTTTTGTGGGCTGTTTGTGGGCTGTTTGTGGGCTGTTTTGGGAGTAAGCCAGTTTGAGTGGATGTTTTTGGCACTTCTCTACACATATTGAAAGCATTCTGGAGAGCCAAAAGCAAGAGAGAATCTTTATTTCGTACTTCATTTCTCTCATTTTCCCTTAGAGCTTCCTTCATGTTGCATTGATCTCCAAAGCTCTAAAGGAAGTCCAATAGTGCACCAAGCTTACATATGGCACTTGGACATCAATCTCCATTGCCTCTACACTTCATGTTTAGTAAGTACATTTAATCAAGGCAATAGGAGATTGTATTTTGTTTCGTTTCATTGGTTGAAACCTAGCTTCCGGGTTGTGCAAGTGTTCTCTCTAGAAAGAGAGGTGATTACCCTTGGAATAGGGTTTGCAATCTTGTGAAAAGATAAGCTCTTGTGAAAAGAGCGGCTCTTGTGAAACGAGTGACTCTTGTGAAAAGAGTAGAACTTGTGAAAAGTGTGAGCCGTATTGGGGAGGCTTGGAAAAGCCTAATAGTGGAAATCCACAATACTCTTAAAAGATTGTGGGACTGGAGTAGGCTTAGCTAAAACATGATATGTCTTCAGTATTTGCGTTCGTTATTTCTCTCTTGTGGATTTTTGCTAATTAATTTGCCTTTATAATTCCTCATTTGCAAGTAGATTTTAATTAGCATATTATTTACCATTATACTATTCACCCCCCTTTAGTGTGTGTTGCTTAGTTGCACAGGTCCTACAATTGGTATCAAAGCCTAGTTTAGTGCATTCTAGCATCAATGGCATCGTGACCATCATCTAGGTTTCAGGAAGAAGGACAATCCATTGCGAAACCTCCCTTCTTCAATGGAACGAACTATCCATATTGGAAACAAAAGATGATGATATGGTTGAGAGGACAAGACCTTTGGGATGTCACCGAGGAAGAATATGTGGAGATCACAAAGCTCGTGATGGAGAGAACAACGGTGGAGAAGGACGCCACAATGCCAATGCATTGACGGTATTTTATTGCGCCATGGATGCCAATGAGTTCAATCATGTATCCACTTGCAAATCGGCCAACGAAATATGGCATATGCTCCAAGTCACCCATGAAGGAATGACAAGAATGAACTCCAAAGCACCCATGGAGCATGTGGCTTACATGGCATTTGGGGATGATGAGTCTTTTAGCTCAAGCTCAACCGAGGATGAAAAAGAGGAGGAGCCCGAGCTATCAAATGACGATCTAAGTTTTCACAATTCCGAGTTAGGAAAAGGTACTATAAAACATATAAAAGCTCACTCTTCATTGCAATCAAAATATGATAATGCTATGATTAGATTGCATGATTTAGAGACATCTAGTGTTAGTGATCCTACTTCAACTAGTGTTAATATGTATGTGACACTAGGGAGAGAGACACACTACTCTCTCAAGTTAAGGATTTGAACACTATAATTGATGATTTGAAAGTTCAAAACCTTATCTTAGAAGCTTGCAATCAACAACTTGTGTTGAAATGCGAAGAGGAATCCCGCAAGCTCAAAAGCTTTGTTAATGCAAGGGATTCACTCCACGATTTGCTTGAAAAACAACATCCGGCAAATCATAGATGAGGCTTATGTTATAAACTAAATGTGGTATCTAAACCAAGCTCTTCATCTTCTTTTGGTGCCAAACCAAGTTAAATGCTAATGCACCAAATAAGAACCAACATGCTTTCTTATCCAACAATAACACTAATAAGAAGAATGTAACACACAAGGTAGTGAGGGAAAATGTAAATTCGTCATTTTATGCCAAGAGGTAAACCCCTCACATTTTGCATGCCAAGAAATTTTTTTCTACACATATGCATCCACATCCACCCATCTTGCTAAGGCAAAACCCTTGCCTGGGAAATCCATGGGACTTTGGATTCCAACTAATGTTAGTTTGCAAGAGAGGGATAGATACATCAACTCTTTGGTTAGGGATGTGATCACCTCGTGTGATTATATTAGGAAATCAAACTCCTCTTGGGTTTGGTTCACTAATACTTAGGTTCTCTACACATGTGCTTTATTGCATGTGTATGTGCTTATATGTTGATATTTATTGGATACCCATCATTTGTGTCATGCTTTTGAAAAAAAATTCAAAACATTTCATGAAAATGGGACCTAGAAGATTTCTATGTCATATATGCATTTGTTGTTCATGTATACGACATAGGGGGAGATTTTATGCTATATGCATTTTTCAAAACTATTTTAAAGCATATTCTTCTCTCTTTGATGAGTTTGAAATATTTCCAAACATTGTTGGATATTATTTCCATTTCATCTTGACATTTTTATTTGGTATGATTATTTTTTTATAACAATGTCATGTATCAATGTCTATGCTCGATTTCTTCATATCAATGCATTGATACAATTTGACCCATGACTCCATATCTGTAATTCGTTCATAGAGTCAAATTTTGACTTTTTCTGTGATCTAGGAAGAGCATGTCATACTAATTGATACCTACTATATACTCTTTATTTGGTATCAAATATCTCCAACTCTCATGTATATTGTCATATATTTTTGGAGAAAATGAAGTGTCCACCTTTTTGACTTTCATGTCTATTGGGGAGAGACATTCATATCCTTGGGGGGAATTTCTTCAAAGGGGGAGAGAAACTCTCATTTCCATATTTTTGATAATGTCAAGGGGGAGAGAAAAGTGGGTTATGTAAAAATAATGCTTACATGATTTTATTTGAGCTACAATGGTATATTGTGCATGTTAATTTTCACATGATGCCTATTATATGTATTATGTATTTTTCCTTACATTTGATATGCATATAAGTAGGGGATCATTAGTATGTTTTAATGCCTATTTTTACATAATGTGTGTCATCATCAAAAGGATGAGATTGTTGGATATTGGCATTTAAGCCCAATATAGTTTTGATGATGATCACCACATTATGTGATTACTAATGTCTCAATTTGTTTTAGTCTCAGTTATGTAATATTGATTATATGAAGGGGAGAGAAAACATATGGTGTTGGGATGATGGACTCAAGGGATGGAGCATTAGATTAATGAAGCCATGAAGAATCATGTATATCATATATCTTATTTGATTCTTTATGTAGTTTGCTCTTTCTTTAGTAGAATACTTGTATGCCTTAATTAGATGGACACACACATACACACACACACACACACACACACACACACACACATATTTCCATGTCATTTTCCATCTTAGAGATCCATAGGAACTTCCTAAAATCCATCCCAATAGGTTGATTGGCTAAAACACTCTAGAATATGTTTTTTGCCTTTCACCAGACGTCTGGAATACATTCACCAGACGTCTGGCGCACTCGTTGTGTGAAGATGTGTCACGACCCGCTTCCCTAAAATGGAGGCGAGACGTGAAAAGGTCCGCACGAGAGTGGAGCTGTGAAGCCCCAAACCCGATAAGCGTCAATAAAACATAAGCAGGTCCATGTAACCACAACGGAACAACAATAATAATACAAGGAGAGACTGAAATAAAATCTCACATCTCGTAAATTGTCCAACATGAAAATAAGTCCAACATCAAGAAAGGCCACCAGGCTAACATGAAAATAAGTCCAACATCAAGAAAGGCCACCAGGCTAAAAGAAAAGAGTCTAAGGGCCCAGAACAAGGCCCACAAAAGCATCAACATAACAAGGTATAGGTGCTACGCACCGATAACAAAACAACTGTCAAAACAAAAGTAAAACACAACGAAGACACTAGGACTGGTCCCCAGTGTCCACGTACTCCCCGTCAAACACAATCTCGGGCTCGGCGTCAGCAAACACCTCGTCCTCAACAATGTACTCAGGCTCAGGATCTAACATGTGTCACCCAAAAGAGTAAAGGGGCACATGTAAGCAAGTCTAGAAGACTTGAGCAAGGAAACTGAAAGTAACTAACAACCTAGTACTTATAATATTACGCAATGACATGGCAGTTAAGTATGATGCAACAATTTAAAAGAGAGGCAAGCACGCACTATGTAGCAAAAGCTACCAAATCACTAATTCACGAATCACTCATCACTATTTTCACTTATCACTGTTTATCACTTAGTGCATAGAGAGTCCACCTGCTGGCCAGCTCGTGGCTCAGGCCGCTTATCTCTATCACTATTAATCACTTGTGCACTAGAGAGTCCACCTGCTGGCCGGAGTGGCGGATCAGGCCAACTCGGGGCTCAGTCCCCTTATCTCTTACCCCACCCATATGTGTCGAGCGTTGGGGTTCCCAACTCACTGAGCTCGCTTCTGAAACACGAGCCAGGAACACAAGCATTGTAGCAAAGCTACGCAATCACAGCAACACATAAAGAATGCAATGACATGACAATTAATTCGTGTACCGTTAATGGAAGTAAACATGACATGGTAATTGTGCAACATAATATAGGTCGGAACTAGCTTCGTTGTCAAGCTAGTTCCCCAATTTGCGCCTAGGCGAGTATCATTTCGTCGCCTAGCCTCTTTTACGCCTACAACAAGCAAATGGCCTAAAACATGGCCTAATCCCTAAGTGGCAAGTTTCACTTGCCTAGCACCGGGGATGACGACCACTTCGTCACACGGATGCTAATCTACGGGGAAATCGCTGTTATGGGGGAAACAAACATCAAACAACATGAAATTTATTAGGGTTTCATAAAAATACAACTAGGTTATAAAAACACCAAGGAATCGATTTCTTACCGAGAGGAGGCGGAAGAAACACTCCGGAGAACCCTAGGATCAGATCTGGAAAAGATTGGAGAAGTTTGGAGAATTAGGGTTCTTGGGGGATTTTGGGGATTTTGGGGATTTGATGGAGATTTGGGGAAGATGAGAGGTAGATAGAGTGAATGGATGGTTTGGATGATGGATTTAGGGCTTGGGATGAAGAAATAGGGCTTGGAGGAAGATGGGGGCTCAATGGGGGCGATTTTAGGGTTTTGGGTCGTGTTGAGGAAGAAGAAAACGTTTGGGAGGGGTATAAATAGGTTGGGCTGGCGGCTGCCCAGAAATTAGGGTTTCAACACAGATTAGTCGGTCAAAGAGCAAACACTGACCGACTAGTTTGGCAACTAGACAGTCGGTCGACCAACGCAGACCGACTAAGTGCAAACAGTAACTCCTGAACGAAAATAGGATTTAGAATTAGTCGGTCCATGAATAAATACTGACCGACTAGTTTAGCATCTAGTCGGTCGATGAACGTTCTTAGACCGACTAAGAGTAAACAGTAATTCGACTAAAATTAAGATGATGTGTTAGTCGGTTAAAGAAGCATTGCCGACCGACTAGTTTGCAACCTAGTCGGTCAACCAACGTTCTTAGACCGACTAACGATAAACAGTAACTCCTGAGAAATTTAGAAAGCCAACTAGTCGGTCCAAGAAGGATTGCCGACCGACTGGATCGTCATCTAGTCGGTCGGTGCCCCTTCTTATACCGGCTAATGAGCACCAAAAGTTCCGATACGGAGCGCGGGGCCCCGGGATCGATTCCTAAGACTCCTAGGCTTGATCTAATAGTAAGATACGACCGTTATGAAGTCCGTCACGAATGACACACTTCGAAATCGACAATCCTAAGGAAGAAACGAGAAAATACGACGAAACGATCGAAAATGAAAGTTACGGAGACGAAAACCACACATGAGGAGAAAATCCACCAAAACATATATTATATTATAATAAATCCAGATACATGAAAAGCAGTCGTTACATCCTCCCCAACTTAAGAAAAATTCCGTCCTCGGAATTTCCGAATACTCGCGAGTCCGGAAACAAAAGTGGGAAACGCTCTCGCATCTCATCTTTATTCTCCCAAGTAGACTCTCCAGGTGAGCCGTGTCGCCACATCACCCTCACAAGATTGACAATCTTGTTCCGAAGCGATTTCAGACGCATGTCCAGAATCTGCACTGGATGCTGGTCATACGTCAAATCTAGGCGAACGGTAATCTCCGAAAAATCTATCGCATGAGACGGATCGCTAATGTATCGACGAAGCTGCGACACATGGAAAACATTGTGAACTCCTTCCAAAGATGGCGGCAAGGCCAAGCGATACGCTACCTCGCCAACCCTCTCCAAAATGTCAAACGGTCCAATGTATCGCGGGCTCAACTTCCCTCGCTTCCCAAAACGAATCACACCGCGATTCGGGGAAATCTTCAAGAACACATGGTCGCCCGGCTGAAACTCCAAAGGACGACGTTTAGCATCCGCCCAATGCTTAAAACGGTCTTGAGCAATCCTCAACCTCTCCCGAATATTCCTGACGATATCCACGGCCTCCACGATCATCTCAGGTCCCAACAACTCCCGATCACCAACGTCATCCCAACTCAATGGCGATCGACATTTCCTCCCATAAAGAGCGGCGAATGGCGCCATGCCAATACTCGCCTGGAAGCTGTTGTTGTAAGAGAACTCCACCAAATGCAGATGGTCCTCCCACGAACCATTGAAATCCAACATGCACGCCCTCAGCATGTCTTCCAAAATCTGAATCGTCCTCTCGGACTGGCCATCTGTCTGCGGATGGTACGCCGTGCTGAAACTCAGACGCGTACTCAAGCTCTTCTGCAAACTCTGCCAGAACTGAGATGTGAACCTCGTGTCTCTGTCAGACACGATACTCACGGGGACTCCATGAAGTCGCACAACCTCCTGCACGATTCATGTTACATCATTATCCAAACTAGGAAAAGGAAATAAAACGGAGAGTAAAAAGAATTTTACCTCCATATATCTCCTCGCTAGCGCCTCAGTGGACTGTCCCACTCGGAACGGAATAAAGTGCGCAGATTTGGTCAATCGATCTACGATTACCCAAATCGCGTCATTCTGCTTCGGACTCCGAGGTAGTCCAGTCACGAAATCCATAGTGATGTGTTGCCATTTCCACTCCGGAATCAGAAGCGGTTGTAGCAACCCGGCCGTACGCTGATGCTCCGCCTTCACTTGCTGGCAAACCAAGCACTTGGCTACACTCCGAGCCACACTCCTCTTCATACCATGCCACCAATAATTCAGACGAAGATCCTGGTACATCTTGGTGCCACCAAGATGCACAGAATACGGCGAACTGTGTGCCTCCACCATCAATTCCTCTCTGATATCCCCAGCCGGCACACACAACCTGGCTCTGAACCTCAGCGAGCCATCCTCATGAATCAAAAAGTCAGTCCACAGACCGGCTTCCACCTGCTCCCGAATCTTCACCAGCTTCGGATCCTCGGCCTGGCCAGCCTTAATCCGATCCACGATCGTCGACTGTACCTGCATGTACATCAACGAAGAAGCCTCCCCAGGAAGAACAATCTCCACACCAGACTCGCAAAAATCCTGCTGCAATCTCCACTGCGAGGTCAAAATCATCACCGCTGGAAGCCTACTCAAAGCATCCGGAACCACATTCACCTTGCCAGGGTGAAACTGCAAATCAATATCATAATCCGCCATAAGCTCCAACCATCGACGATGTCGCATGTTGAGCTCCTTCTGAGTGAAAATGTACTTCAAGCTTTTGTGATCGGTGAAAATCTTCACTTTCTCACTCAGCAGGAAGTGCCTCCAAATCTTAAGAGCAAACACAACGGCAGCCAACTCCAAATCATGCGTCGGATAATTCTTCTCATGAACCTTAAGCTGACGAGATGCATATGCCACAACATGCCCATGCTGATGCAACACACAGCCGAGACCCTTTCCAGAAGCATCGTAAAAGATCTCAAATCCACCGCTGCGATCAGGCACAACAAGAATAGGGGCAGTCGTCAACCTCTCCTTCAGAACGCCAAAAGCACTCTCGCAATCACCCGACCAAACAAAAGCAACATCCTTTCGCGTCAACCTGGTCATCGGCTCGGCAATACGGGAAAAGTCCTTAATGAATCGCCGATAGTAACCAGCAAGTCCAAGGAAACTCCGAATCTCAGACGCAGACGACGGAACAGGCCACTCCCTGATGGCACTAATCTTCTCAGGATCCACTGAAATACCATCTCCAGTCACCACATGCCCGAGAAAAGCAACTCTATCCAGCCAAAACTCGCACTTCGAAAACTTAGCATACAACCGATGCTTCCTTAAAATCTCCAACACCGTCCTTAAGTGCGAGGCATGCTCTTCCTCCGACTTCGAGTAGATCAGAATGTCGTCAATAAAGATAACAACAAACTTATCCAAAAAGTCGTAGAAAATCAGGTTCATCAGATTCATGAAAACCACGGGTGCGTTAGTTACGCCGAAAGGCATAACCACAAACTCATAGTGTCCATACTTCGTCCTGAACGCTGTCTTTGGAACATCTCCCTTCTTCACCTTCAACTGATGGTAACCGCTCCTCAAATCCAATTTAGAAAACACCCTCGAACCTCCAAGCTGATCAAAAATATCATCGATGTGAGGCAACGGGTATTTATTCTTAATGGTCACCGCATTCAACTCCCGATAGTCCACGCACATGCGACGCGAACCATCCTTCTTCTTAACCAGCAACACCGGTGCTCCCCACGGAGACACGCTAGGATTAATATAACCCTTCTGCAAAAGCTCATCCAACTGCTTCCGCAACTCTTCCAATTCTGCAGGTGCCATACGATACGGCGCCTTCGAAATCGGCTGCGCACCTGGAACGAAATCGATAGAAAATTCCAAAGCTCGATCAGGCGACAAACCAGACATCTCCTCGGGGAAGACGTCGCCAAAATCACGCACCACAGCTGGCCACTCCAGCTCCATCTGCATTGCCACAACCTCCATCGGCCTGGCCCGAAATCTGACAGGACCAAGCGAACTGCTACCACGACTGAACTCAAATACTGGATGTCTGGGAATCTCGAACACCACCTTCTTCCTCCGACAGTCGATCGTAGCATAGAAGCTCGCAAGCCAGTCCATCCCAAGAACTGCATCATAGTTGATGATGTCGTGGACAATGAAATCAGCGAAAAGCTCATGTCCACAGACCACCAACGAGCAAGAATTACAACCACGATGCACCGAGACCACGCCATTCCCTGTAACGATATTCCAACTCTTTGGAAGAGGGGACGTCGACAAGGAGTGCCTCTCCACGAATCTCCGAGAAATAATGCACATCGATGCACCAGAGTCAAAGAGGACCCGTGCAGGAAATGTGCACACCAAAACCACACCTAACAATTAATTAACAATCAAACCCTAGTCTAGCAAACAACCATGTTCAAGCAAACAACATAATCTAACAATCAAAACCAGCTAGGAAAGTAACAGCTAGTTTGAGGATTACCTGCGATAACCTCATCCACAGCCTCGCTCTCCGCAGCGGTCATCAGAAAAGCCTGCCTCCTCGGCGGAACAGCCTGCCGAAAAGCCTGCCCTTGTGGATCAAGAGCTGCTCCACGTCCAGTAGGAACAGACGCTCGCTGCTGCAACGGCTGTGCTGCAACAGGTGCCTTCCAAGGCTGCTTCAACCTCGGGCACTCCCTGAGAACATGGGCGGGATCTCCACAGGCAATACATTGCCCCAAGAACCTCCTACATGATTCCTTGACATGGCCCTCCTTGCCACAGAAATGGCAAGTCCTTCGAACGGGCCCTCCTGGCCTCTTGAACTGAGTAGGCTGGTTCGGCCTGAATCCAGGTCTAACCACAGCTCTCGCCTGTTCCACAGGCCTCTTCCCAGCACCGACAACAGACCCCCTCCTCTGGTTCACGAGCAGCTCCTGCCTCTTGGCTGCTACCAGAACCTTCTGATAAGACTCCCGGTCAGAAGAGGTCACAAAACTCTGGAGCTCCGAAGCAAGCCCCTGCAGGAACCTCTGAGCCTTCTCCTCAGCGTCCTGCACCATCTTTGGTGCAAACCGACTCAGCCTCATGAACTCTTGGTGATAATGGTCCACCGACGAGCTCCCCTGCTTCAGATCGATAAAACGCTGCAGCATCTCCTCCCTAGCAGCTTTCGGGAAGAACTCACCCTCAAATCTGGCCTTGAAGGTAGCCCAAGCTATCGGATCCACCAACATCTTCTCTTCCGCATCCCACCAATTCTGAGCATTATCCTTGAGTTGCCTCTTCGCCAAATCAACCCATCCAGCCGGGGTGATCTTGGCCATCTTCAGATTGTCCTCGATGTTCCGAATCCACTCATCGGCAGCCAGAGGACCCTCAGAACCATCAAAATATGCGGGACCCAGCTCCTGAAATTGCTTCGCTCCCGGCTCAGAGCGAGGAACATCCGGAAGAGCCCGGGCAGCTCGAGCAAGTGGAGCATTCTGGACTTGCAGAAGCACGCCCTGCTGCACTTGCATCATCTGCAGCATCATCCGCATCATCTCACCGTTGGTGGGTTCCCGCTCAGGCTCATCATCATGAGGGATTGCGCCACTACCCCCACCACGGGTGAAACGTCTTCCTGCCATCTAGTGACACAGAAAATGAATCAGATTAGACTCATAGCTTATGACTCGGACGTCGAACTTAGTTTATTGGACATTCTAATATTATTATCGCTATTCCAAAAATCGCAGTTACAGAAGGACCTGCATGGGCCACCAATAAAACCTGTCACGACCCGCTTCCCTAAAATGGAGGCGAGACATGAAAAGGTCCGCACGAGAGTGGAGCTGTGAAGCCCCAAACTCGATAAGCGTCAATAAAACATAAGCAGGTCCATGTAACCACAACGGAACAACAATAATAATACAAGGAGAGACTGAAATAAAATCTCACATCTCGTAAATTGTCCAACATGAAAATAAGTCCAACATCCAGAAAGGCCACCAGGCTAAAAGAAAAGAGTCTAAGGGCCCAGAACAAGGCCCACAAAAGCATCAACATAACAAGGTATAGTGCTACGCACCGATAACAAAACAACTGTCAAAACAAAAGTAAAACACAACGAAGACACTAGGACTGGTCCCCAGTGTCCACATACTCCCCGTCAAACACAATCTCGGGCTCGGCGTCAGCAAACACCTCATCCTCAACAATGTACTCAGGCTCAGGATCTAACATGTGTCACCCAAAAGAGTAAAGGGGCACATGTCAGCAAGTCTAGAAGACTTGAGCAAGGAAACTGAAAGTAACTAACAACCTAGTACTTATAATATTAAGCAATGACATGGCAGTTAAGTATGATGCAACAGTTTAAAAGAGAGGCAATCACGCACTATGTAGCAAAAGCTACCAAATCACTAATTCACGAATCACTCATCACTATTTTCACTTATCACTGTTTATCACTTAGTGCATAGAGAGTCCACCTGCTGGCCAGCTCGTGGCTCAGGCCGCTTATCTCTATCACTATTAATCACTTGTGCACTAGAGAGTCCACCTACTGGCCGGAGTGGCGGATCAGGCCAACTCGGGGCTCAGTCCGCTTATCTCTTACCCCACCCATATGTGTCGAGCATTGGGGTTCCCAACTAATTGTGTAACATAATATAGGTCGGAACTAGCTTCGTTGTCAAGCTAGTTCCCCAATTTGCGCCTAGGCGAGTATCATTTCGTCGCCTAGCCTCTTTTACGCCTACAACAAGCAAATGGCCTAAAACATGGCCTAATCCCTAAGTGGCAAGTTTCACTTGCCTAGCACCGGGGATGATGACCACTTCGTCACACGGATGCTAATCTACGGGGAAATCGCTGTTATGGGGGAAACAAACATCAAACAACATGAAATTTATTAGGGTTTCATAAAAATACAACTAGGTTATAAAAACACCAAGGAATCGATTTCTTACCGAGAGGAGGCGGAAGAAACACTCCGGAGAACCCTAGGATCAGATCTGGAAAAGATTGGAGAAGTTTGGAGAATTAGGGTTCTTGGGGGATTTTGGGGATTTTGGGGATTTGATGGAGATTTGGGGAAGATGAGAGGTAGATAGAGTGAATGGATGGTTTGGATGATGGATTTAGGGCTTGGGATGAAGAAATAGGGCTTGGAGGAAGATGGGGGCTCAATGGGGGCGATTTTAGGGTTTGGGTCGTGTTGAGGAAGAAGAAAACGTTTGGGAGGGGTATAAATAGGTTGGGCTGGCAGCTGCCCAGAAATTAGGGTTTCAACACAGATTAGTCGGTCAAAGAGCAAACACTGACCGACTAGTTTGGCAACTAGTCGGTCGGTCGACCAACGCAGACCGACTAAGTGCAAACAGTAACTCCTGAACGAAAATAGGATTTAGAATTAGTCGGTCCATGAATAAATACTGACCGACTAGTTTAGCATCTAGTCGGTCAATGAACGTTCTTAGACCGACTAAGAGTAAACAGTAATTCGACTAAAATTAAGATGATGTGTTAGTCGGTTAAAGAAGCATTGCCGACCGACTAGTTTGCAACCTAGTCGGTCAACCAACGTTCTTAGACCGACTAACGATAAACAGTAACTCCTGAGAAATTTAGAAAGCCAACTAGTCGGTCCAAGAAGGATTGCCGACTGACTGGATCGTCATCTAGTCGGTCGATGCCCCTTCTTATACCGGCTAATGAGCACCAAAAGTTTCGATACGGAGCGCGGGGCCCCGGGATCGATTCCTAAGACTCCTAGGCTTGATCTAATAGTAAGATACGATCGTTATGAAGTCCGTCACGAATGACACACTTCGAAATGAAAATCCACCAAAACATATATTATATTATAATAAATCCAGATACATGAAAAGCAGTCGTTACAGGATGAAATAACAGGAAGTCCAGACAATTGAAGTTCAGTCACCAGATGTCTGAACAGTTGTCCAGAAGTCTGGTCAATGAACTCCAGGCGTTTAATAAATTTTAATCAAAACTTATGAGCTCTCTGTTTTTAAGTATATGTTTTCTGCAGTCAGTTTGTATTCAAACGAATGAAATTTTTCTGTTGTTGGAATTTCGCATCCATTCCAATCTCATCTGATAGGAAATCTTGTTAGCTTTCAAATTCAACTTGAATCACTCCAATCGGAGTTAAATTGTGGGAGTTATGATTGTTTTAGTGATTGTCTGTCGAACTGGACAAATTCAACAATTTTTGTCAGGCGCTGTATAACGTCAGACCAGACGGCTGAACAATAAAACAGATGACTGGTCACCCTTCATCTGACGTCTGGTCGACCTCCAAAATCTATCCATTGAGATTTTGATCTAGCCGTTATAGCCGTTTTTCATGGCGTTTTATGGGCTGTTTTGGGAGCTTATTTAAGCCAGTTTGAGGAGATGTTTTGGCACTTCTCTACACATATTGAAAGCATTCTAGAGAGCCAGAACAAGAGAGAATATTTATTTCTTACTTCATTTCTCTCGTTTTCCCTTAGAACTTCCTTCATGTTGCATTAATATCCAAAGCTTTAAAGGAGGTCCAATAGTGCACCAAGCTTACATCTAGCACTTGGACATCAATCTCCATTGCCTCTACACTTTATGATTAGTAAGTACATTTAATCAAGGCAATAAGAGATTGTATTTTGTTTCGTTTCATTTGTTGAAACCTAACTTCCGAGTTGTGGAAGTGTTCTCTCTAGAAAGAGAGGTGTTTACCCTTGGAACAGGGTTTGCAATCTTGTGAAAGATTGTATTGCTATCTTGGAAAATATAGGCTCTTGTGAAAATAGCGGCTCTTGTTAAAAGTGTGACACTTGCGAAAAGTGTGACACTTGCGAAAAGTGTGGCACTTGCGAAAAGTGTGAGTTGTATTGGGTTGACTAGGAAAAGCCTAATAGTGGAAATTCACAATTTTCTGAAAAGAGCGTGGGACTGGAGTAGGCTTAGCCGAACCAGGATACGTCTTTGGTGTTGGCATTTGTTGTTTCTCTCTTGTGGATTCTTTCTAATTAACTTGTCTTTATAATTTCGCATTTGCAAGTAGATTTTAATTAGCATATTATTTGCCAATACACTATTCACCCCCTCTAGTGTGTGTTGCTTAGTTGCACAGGTCCTACACATCTTTTCATACTTCGGATGCTAGACTAGTGGAAATGAAGAGGAGCAGGAAATTTGAAAACATGGCAGAGCGTGGAGACTCACACTGCAGTGTGGAGACTACGATGGTGGTCCCAGGTGGAGTTGCCACTAGCGAGGGACGTGGAGCTTAGAGTTAGGAGGCCACATATCGAGTGTGTTCTCACTTGATGTATGCAGGAGGTAGAGCCAAGTGGAGCTTGTTTAGTGTGCACTCATCTCTCCCCTTCGGCGAGTTTATCATAAAGCATGGTGATGAGGACGATCTCTAGAGGCTGGATGTTGGTGCGGCAGACAGTTTGACGCATGTGTGTGCGCATTCATGCCTTAAGTTATCAACACAGTCAGTTAAGGCATGGATCCGGTGGACGGCGAGTCTTGTTGACAGGCATCAGCATACAGAGCAGATACAAGCATCGTATCTATATGGCCCAACTAGGGTCAGCCTACAGAGCAGCGGGAAGGATGACGTGTTTCTTATAGATGATGGCCATGGTGAGCATTGGTGGATCGCAGACCCATGTGCTGATGATATGGATGTTCATGGATCGACAGAGGGCTCATTGGACGCTGGTACGACATCATTTGGTTTGTTCATAGAGTCAGAGCTCGTAGATTTATCCTCAGTGACAGATGACTTCATCATAGACATGGTGGTAGACGAGGCGAAGATGCGTGAGGCTTGGCTCAGATGGCTTCCGAGCTTGGCATGTCTCTCGGAGGATTGAGACACCAGAGGGCTCGATTTCTAATGCACATAAAGGAGATTCACATGTCCGATGATCAAGGCAAGGAGAGTTCATACACGATAAGTGCAGTTTAGTGTTGGAGCTGGAGTTGTGATGTAGATGGGTGTGGATTTATTAGAAAGATAGAGTTTGGATGGTGTGTTGTGTGGGTCGTGGAGATTTTGTAGTAAAGTAGAGTGTTGTTTTTGTGCTACAAAATCTTCCACACAGCACTAGGGCTGTAAACTGCCGCCAGTCACCTGGTGCACTTGCACCAGACTCCTGGTCCTGATGATGCTGGCTTGCGATTGCACTCCAGGCATCTGACGCAAGTGCACGAGGCTCCTGGTTGGGGACAAGACGCCTGTGAGATGTTCTCCAGGTGCCTGGTCTCGTCCCTTGCAGTCGACCCTGCTTTGCTGGCCTCTGTCTTCCGCAGTGACTTATTCCAGAAGGCTGGAGCGGGTTGGACATGCGTCTGGTCTAGGGCACAGGCGCCTGGGTGGACTTCTCCAGGCGCATGGTGCCGGCTGACACAATTGACTTATGTTCTAGGTCCCACCGATTTTTGCTACTGCTTGCGCTGGACGCGATTTTAGGCATTGGGGATCTGAGATGTGACGGAAAAAGAAAGCTAGGTCTTTTGGAGAGCCAAGAGAGATTCTTTGTGAGAGATCCATTGGTGAGTGTCTCTTTCTTCTTCCTCTAGCTTGTATATCTTTAGTCCCTTGAGTAGCATTCCTAGTTTGGAGTATATTAGCAAGGAATGATCTTCATAGGTGTGGGATCGGTGCCTTGAAGAGCTCTACATGTTGTATGAGCTTTATTATCAAGGATTCCTGTTTGGTGAGCTTGATGAGAGATTTTCGGGTTAGGTCTTGTTGCATGGAGCTTTTCTCTCATTGTAATGGACAAAGAAGAAGAAGAAGAGGAAGTGGTCGGTGTATGTCTTGCTTGACTAATAGTGAAATCGGGTGCATCAAATGCTGGATGTAGGTTGTTCGCAGCCGAAGCAGTATAAATCTTCGTCGCTTTTGTTTTGCTCTTACTTTTATATTATTGTTTCGTGTGCATACATATTTCTGTCGCATGATCGTTGAAAGCGTTGGTTGTTGATGAAAACTCTCTCTTGTGTCTGTGAGGTGTTTGGTTTTATTCCAAGTGACATCAAAGTGGAATTTGGGCGTTGGGATTATTTGTACGCCATTGTATACATACCCTAAGTGTTAAAGAGTTTGCACGGGGATCCAACACTATCCACCCCCTTCTAGGTTATATTTACGATTCTAACCATCAGATCCGTTTCAACTCGGTTCGGGTCTGGTTCGGAACAGGATTGGGACCAGGAACTCCGGACCTGACCTGATCTCAAGCCTGAATCTGCGCTCGTCAACATGCACCATGATTTTGGAGTTTAATATTAACAACAACTAATCAAGATTATCAGCTATGGAACCTTAGATTGACTGCTGTCACACACAGCATCAGGACAATGATGAGCGGAGTACGATTGATAGTTTTGGAATCTTTTCTGTTAAAAATATATACAATCCTCAATGTACAGTATTCTTATTTGTACAAATATACGCACTCTATAATTTTCACTCGCGTCTTCGTTCCCACTACGTAGAATACGGGCACGATACATGTTTTGACCAAGATGGGTCTAATTCGAACCGGGTAAATGTGACCCGATCCGACTTGACACGTTTGCCACCCTAATGGACGCTCTCATTACGTTTCAAATCAAAGCATCATTTCATGCAGTAACGGGTTAAGATCTGCGTGACGTCAGGAGGTACTTCAATATTGCTGGATACTGCCGTCACTCGGCCCGTAGCGGTCGGATCGGGCGACGCCTTGGGTGAAGTTCAACGCCGCACCCACTTTTTTCACCCAAAAGGGCTATCTCTGCTGCTCAGCAAGTGGGTGCGTATTCGGGTGGCGGGGCGGTAATATTAAAGCACGGCGGATTTGAATTTTGGCGCCGTTGATCCCAAAGCTGGCAGAGGGATTAGACCGACAGAGAGTATGTCTGGGTATTTTGCTGCAGGGGGAAGCACTCATGGTTGCTTCTCTGGGCGCGATTCTGAGAATCTACTGATCATAAAGGGATAGGACTAAACCCCCAGTTAAGCTTGAGTTGAGCTTGAGTACTCCAGGTGCTTCTATAAATGGGCCTATACTTTGTTTTGCTTACGCTCACAGTCACAGCAGTAAAATGGGCAGGTTTCTTCTTGTTGTGTTGTTTTCCCTTCTCGCTGCACCGGCCCTCTGCTTCACTGTTCAGGGACGCTTAGGTTAGGGTTTTTTTTAAATAGTTTTTGCTCTCTCTTTCTCTCTCTCTCTCTAACTTTGGCTTCTTTGTTGTTGTTGTTGTTAGGCTGCAGCTTGGGCTGTGTGAATCCTGAGACGTCTTCTGCTGCTGCGAACAGTGTACATAAAGACGTTTGAATTGTATGAAGTATATGAAGTTGGTTTGGTAGTTTTGTTAACTTGATGATTTGTGTGTTTCATGTAGGGTTATGGAGCATCGTTGGAGGATTTGGATCGAGAGGGCAGAGGGGGTCCTTTCGGGTCGGGTTTGAGGCAGTCGCCGTCGGGTCCGGACCCGATGCACCACAATAGCAGCCCAAAGAAGCCACAGACTCCTTAAAGGGTTTTTACTAGGCACAGCTCGCGCCATAGTCAGACGTGCATGTAGTTCGCTGACGTGGACGTCATCTTTCTTTTCTTCTGTTTTCTTTCTTTTCTTTTTGGCTGTACGATGGTAGTAAGAAGTACTGTTTTGAACAGTGTAGATATGGCCTAACTGTATGCGAGCAATATATAAAACTAGATGTGACTAAGTTCTTATGATTTGTATATTTTTCTTTTGTTTATTCTGTCATTTACTTGGCACATAATAGGATTTTTCTGGAAAAAAATGCTATTAAATAAAACAATATTTTCAAAAAATGAAATAAATATATCTCAACAATATAGAACATCATAAGTTAAGAGTGTATGTAAAATATTTCCTTTTAACTCTCAAGCACATTAATCTGACAAACCCTTCAATATAACTTTTGTATCATAGTAAAGCAAATTTCAGTTCCATCGAAATCTCATTTAAAATTTTTTAAAAGCGGTTGCATGACGGTGTCTATGAACCGATAGTTAAAAATGTTAAATTTTAGTGATTCAAGTCTCTCGGCTCACACTCGCAGGTCGCTCAGTCGAGCTGTTCCAGACGCTCGACCGAGCTCGAGGCACATGACGAAGGGCCTAGCAGCACTACACACAGCTCGGTCGAGCAATGTCTGCTCGGTCGAGCGGTTTGATCGCTCGACCGAGCTATATATACAGGGAGTAGGAGCTCTGCAAAGCAAGGCGCTCGGTCAGACGATCGACCGAGCGAAGAAGACGCTCGACCGAGCGAAGTAGACTCTCGACCGAGCACCCTCGCTCATCCACCCAGCGGTAGCAGCAGCGGAAAGACTGCTCGATCGAGCGATGAACTCGCTCGACCATAGCCGACGGCTTAGATGCATTCTAGGCTTGTTTTGATAGCCTTATTTAATCTAAAGGGTTGATTTCATTATGGCTAATGCTGATTTCGGATCTGGAGCAAGAGAGGAGCTGTAGCCGTCACCATTGGAGTTTTTTGTCGAGAGATTAGGGCTAGGAGTTTGTGATTGGAGTTGAGTGTTCTCTTTATTGCCTCCTTTGATTTCTTCTTCCTTGAGTGAGTTTGTGCGGGCTTGTGCTTTCAGCCAAGTTATTACTTACGCAATGGAAGCTAGATTGTAACTCCTTTGAAGATCTCTCTGATAGTGGAATCATCTCGGAAGTTGCTGGATGTAAGTTGTACGCAATGAACCCGGGTAAACTCTTGTGTGTCTGCATTGATTTGATTATTGTTGCTATCTCTTTTGATGCTTCACTTTGCAAGGTCGTAGGGATTTTGTTGGGTTATTTGAGAATTCATTTTTGGTAGTCCTAGATTCCTGATCAGCTTTTAGGATTGGTTGTTTCCGCACGGATCTCAATTTGGTCATCATCATTCCCAACAAGTGGTATCGGAGCTTGTGTTCGGTTGTGAAGGAAGTTTGTGGCGAAGATGGTATCTGTTGCCAGGTAGAACTCGTGTACAATGAATTTATATTATGGGGAACCAAGGGCACGGTGGTTATGCTAATGACAGGATTAGGGTAGGCTATTAGACATGTGATTAGGGAGGCGATGAGGCTAAACTTGTTGCGGAAGCAGACCACGGTGCCGAATCCAGGAGGATGCAGTGAAGGGGCCGAACTGCCCAAATTGATGGCGTGCACGACCGGTGATGGCGAACTAATCCTGCACATGGAGCAACTCGTTAGAAAGGCCGGGTTGGGGTCCAACCCTTAGCCTCTCCGTTGCCTAAGTCAGTAATAGAACTTAAAGCGGGGCCTATGCACGTAGGTCGGACTGTGGGTGAGTCGACCGTACGTGACGAGCTATGAGTGGAAGAACAAAGCTATGGACGACCTTTGCTCTTGTGTGTGAGTAAAAGGATTGAGAGTAAATTTACCAACCTCTTCACCGTTGGAAGCGAATGGGTATTTATACCTGACGGGAGACGGTTAGGTAGGGCTGACCTGTCATGCTGACTCGGCGTGCTGAGCTGGCCCTGCTGTCAGCGGAAGCTTCGGACGAGGATGTCAGGAACGAGAGTTTCAGCCACGCTTTTGTCAGATGGCGCAGTGGCCATGGGCGCTTTTGTCAGAATGTCAGGGACGAAAGCATTAAGTGTCAGGGGGCGCAGCGGCCAGGGGGTGCTTTGTCAGATGGTCAGGCGGCGTAAGTGTCAGTTGTGTCCTTGTACTAGGTTGTTTGTCGTGTCCGATGAGCCAAGGATCCGGCAGAGCGCCTCCCAGTGGCAGGGCCCCTGACGAGCCTCTGGGCCGGCCTGGGCAGTGGACGTGCGGCCGGCCGCACATTTTTGGGTGTGGATCCTGGATCACCGGGGGAGAACGGGTGCACCCCCATCAACGTCCGAGGCTGCGTTGTCCAGGCGCGCCTTGTGCACGCTGTTCCTGGCGGATTGAGTGAGAGCGGGTAAGTGCCTCTATCAATGGGCGAGGCGGGGTGCGCCCATCTCCCTGTCGTGTCGGACTTTTAGATCGACTGGCGCCCTGCAGGCCTCTGAAGTTTGGGCGAGGAGTGCCCCGTCACTGGGTTGGCCGATCGTTCGGGAGGGACGAGCCAACGGGGAACTTCGATGGTTTAGGGTGAAGGGTCGGACTATCACGATCTTCTGGTCGTAACAATTGCCCTCGGCATTCGAGTTCGAGGCGGGAGCCCGATTCGGCTCGGATGACGTAATGCTTCTCCACTTTGAGATGGCAGTTCGGTTTTGGTCCGTGCTCGGGAGTGGCGGCGCAGGTCTGGGAATTCCTGCCAAGTTGGTCATTATTGCGATTTGAAAGTGCCTGGGGAAATCGAAGCGCCTCCGCTTGTGATTGCATGACGCATGGATGGAGGCGACTTTCGTGCCAGTCGAGGCGTAAGGGTTGCTCCGATGGGCGACGCGTGGTGGCGCATCGACGGTCGAGATGGCCTGTTGTCTTCTATATGTATGGGGAGAAGGGGTAGGCAGTTGCTTTCTTCCAGCTTCAACTCTTCTCCCTACCTTTCGGTTCTTGTCAGTCATCCACCGACGCTGTCGTCGCTGCAGTCACCGGTGGTCTCTTTCCGTTCGTCTTCAGAGCTCAGCCCCTCACTAGGTAATCCCCATATCCTTTAATCGATGGCTTCTCATTTTGACTCCGGGGCGGGTAGCAGCGCGGCGACAGAAGAGTCCATGGCCGAGAAAAGGGGGTGGGGCACCAAGGCCTTAGCGGAGGAGGACGTGGCACACTGACAGGTGATTGCAGCTGTCGGGTGCAGGACTGACATGATCAATATTAGGGAGATTCGGGTGCGGTTTGGGCGTCCGCCCTGCGAAGCACGGATCCTGGGATCGGCAGAGAGGGTGTGTTCACCCGGGGATAATGAAGTTGGGGTCTGCACCAGATCCTTCGAGTTAGGGCTTCGCTTTCCGATCCACCCTTACCTCTTACACCTGATGAACTTCCTGGAGCTGCCGATTTTTGCCTTGGCGCCCTGCTCCTGGGGCTTACTGGTGGGGTTCGCCGTGCTGTGCTTTGCCAGCTCCCTGAGTCCGTCATTGGCGTTGTTTTAGTACTTCTTCGCAGTTCGGAAGAGGGGGATGTACCACTGCGTCTGTGCGAGGAAGGGGAGGGAGCTATCGTCGGGGTGCCCGCCGATGCAGGTCCGGTTGACGCGGTACTGATGTCGAACTGGGGGGCGATGAACCCCATGGTGAATGAGAAAGTGAAGCTAACCGGAGAGGACCTGGTGAAGTCACATATTTTGGCAGAGCTACCGAGGCGCACCGCCGGTTGGCGAACCTGACGCAGGACAGTCGGCTCGTCGAGGATTTTTGGTCCCAAGGTACTTTTAAGTTCTGTCGAGCCTTTAGGTAGGCTTACCCTGATCTCTCTTTTCTTCGCAGGAGGGGACGTGATGGATTTGTCGGGGAAGGAACCAAGGGCCATCGGGATTCCTGTCGCGGAGAACACCGACCCTCGGGATAAGGGTAAGAAAGTGATAGGCGAGGAGGGACCTGTGAAGGAGGTGTCCCAAAAACAGGGAGCCAAGGTTGCAGGCGAAGATGGGTCGAACCGGCGACGGAGGGTGTCCGTGTCGGCTGCCTCTCCCGGTCGAACTGGCGAGGGAACTGGCAAGGGCCTCTTCGAGGATTCGCCCATTCGGGGGGTGGTCCTCCCAGTCTCAGCACGGGCGTCCGAGGCGGACAGGCCCCGCAAGGCACCCCCGGTCCCGAAGTGGCCTTATGGAATCCCCCTGTGTGAGATGGGAAGGTCGATGAACCCCAGTTGCGAGAGCGCTCTCATCCGTTTCAAGAACACCCGAGCTGAGGTTGAGGCATTTTCAGGCGACCGTCTTCATAAGCCGCCCTTTCGGATAGGCCGTGATGAGTCGATATTCGAGGATGTCGGGGGTAGTGGCGCGCCTCGCGGAGTATTGCATGCTGCCGTGGGATCGTGAGTCCTTGATCCGCGTGGGACGGAGCAGTTGTGCGGCTCCGCTGTGTGGCATGTCATGCAAGTAGGTCAATTTCCTCGTCTCGTCCCCTGGTTTTCTTTATTCGTGTCCGGCTGACCAGGGTCTTTTTGTATATGTTCATGGCTATGGTGGCCCTGCAGCGCCGCACTCCGATGGCCGCCACAAAGGCGGCTCTCGATAAAGCGAGGGCCGACCTCAGCGAGGCTAGGGAGAAGCTGAAGGAGACGGAAGCGGAGCTGGAGGCACTACTACAAAAAGGACCTTTAATAGCACGTCTTTAATAGCGCTTGCCAATTATAAGCGCTGTTAATTAGAGGCACATATAATAGACAGCGCTTCTTTCTGCAAGCGCTGTTAAAGGTCGGAGAATAGACAGCGCTTCTTTCTGCAAGCGCTGTTAAAGGTCGGAGAATAGACAGCGCTTCTTTCTACAAGCGCTGTTTATTAGATGCACAGATAATAGACAGCGCTTCTTTCTGAAAGCGCTGTTAAAAGTCAGTTAATAGACATCGCTTCTTTCTAAAAGCGCTGTTAAAAATCAGATAATAGACCGCGCTTCTAAAAAAGGAGCGCTGTTAAAAGTCATATGTGAAATTGACAGCGCTCATTTTTGGAAACGCTGTTAAAAGTAAGGTCAATTTTTTTCAATAGCCAGGGCGGGCGAGCGCAGACATTTTCATTTCCCACAACGTCAACTACACCGTCGTCGGCTCCCAGCCGCTTTTAGAGAACTAGGTCTAGGGTTTTAGGAACTCGTTCGATCGATCGCCATGGCCAAGTTCAACGAGATCTAGAAGAAGAGAAGGGGAAAAATTCAGCAGCACAAGCGAGCGGCCCATGGCGACCCTAACACAGAAACGAAAAAGGGTATATAATTGTCATGAGCATGTGGGTTCTCTGAGATGCAGCAAAATTAGAATTCACACCTTTTTTTGAATAATTTGCTTGGCTAATTTCGTCGTTTTGAACCTGTCAGGTGGTTGATGATGCTGATAATGTTCCACAGGGCTAAGACAAATATGCCGGTTATCACAGGCCTCCATCCAGTTTTGGCGAATTCCACCAAATATGCTTTGCAATGGATACACATATACTTTGCAATGGAAATGAAGCTTGAAGCTTGAATGGAAATGAAGCTTTGCAATCCAACCTGTGATTATCGCTAGATCATCATCATGCTCGCGAAATCCAAAAAAACCCTTGCGATCTCCCGATCCCGAGTAAGTATCAGATTCTAATTAAACCTGTGATTATCACAGATTAGTTTCTTTGAATGTAATTGTTTTTAAATGCTCTTAAGGTCATCTTAGTGCTTATGAGCATTTCTAGTAGTGAGGGGGTTGTGGCAGCCTGCAAGGTTGAGAAGGGACGGGCCGTGTACTTTGCCTCGTCGAAGGCTACAGTCGAGCGCCAACTCCTGGAGGTAAAGCGGGAAAGGGACGATATCCTATCGAAGCATGCCGAGGAGATCGCTAGCAGGGAAAGGGTGATCGAGTTGCGGAAGGGGAAGATAGCCGACCTAAAGGAGACCGTCGAGGCAGAGAAGAGGGAGAAGGTTATCTTGAGGCAGCAGCTGGAGGAGAGATGGGTGGTCGAGCTCGACTTCATCCAAACCGCCATCCGCCGTTACCATGACGAGCATGTCGTACTGATGCTGCAAGAGGCCTAGGAGGCAGGAGTTTGCCAAGTGGCGAGGATATTGGGGCTCGGCCGGCGGAGAGACGACATCTCTGAGGACTCAGAGTGGGGGAGCTTTGTTTTTCTTTTTGTACATGGGCCCGACGGCGGGGCCCGATGTAATGTTGTATTCTTAGAGGGCTTCATGGATATCCTGGACCTTTAGATAAATCAAATGGATTGATTTTATCTCCGGGTTTTTCCTCCGTTTTGTGCGTGTAGGCTGTTTGTGTGCACGGGATATAATTGCCCCTAACCTTCCTCAATCGAAGATCGTCGGGTCGTCGGAGGAGGGAGGTTGAGATGTCGTATGTTGGTCAAGGTGTGAGGCGGAGCTCGATGCGACGCCGGGGATCCAATGGGCCGGGGCGAGGAGATGTGTCCTGTGCAGGCCGGTTGCTGAGGGTTGGTGTCGCAGTCAGACATCGATTATGAGATACCTCATCTCTTGGGTCGCAATGACGGTATCGGGGCCCTCCGTGGGCCCAGGTGAGCGAAAGGGGAGGAGAAGGAATTCGCTTCAGTTTGGCGTAATTATTTCGCCATGGAAGAAGGCGGGAGTCGAAGGGTCTTAATGATCGACTCGTAAGCCGACGCAATCTTTTTGAATCGACGGAGGGCGGAAATCGAAGCGGCTTGACCACTCTTTAGGTGACGCGTGGCGGATGTGATAGCTACTGGCAGGCAGGTCATAATGCTTCGTGGATTGAGGCGTCATACCATGGTTCGACGGGTCGATGGGCGTGGATCGTCGACACGTGGCAAGCAGTCCATGGTTACGATTCTTCGAGGCACCTTATAAAGAGCGCCGGGGGGAGCCAGTGAAGGTTTCTCGCGTGAAAAAATTTCTGAGGACTTGTGGTTGCCGGAGACTGTTTGGTCCCTGCTGAAGTTGTCATCGGAGAACCAACCGTCGTTGAAGCCGTCGACATCGTTCAGGTACGAAACTTCTTCATTCTTGATGTCTTCGTCAACGTCTTCCTTCCATCTGTCGGGATCCAAGGTGGTGGAGGAAGCGAGCTCCGCCGCGGACACGGTGCAGAGCACGGGGGAAGGGTCATCGGAGAGTCGATGCAGTGGCGCAGGCGACGATCAATCGGTAGGCTCGCCTTCGGATGCTTCAAAGGACCGGAGGAAGGGAAGCGACCCATTGTGAGGATCTCAAAGCCTGTCACTCCGGCCGCTGTTACGGTGGCGGAGGCCGGAGGGGTTCCCGACGAGATTACTGGCGCGAGGTCGGTGTTGAGGACCTCAATCTCAGAAATCAGCGAGTTGTACATCATGCCACCTTATTCCATCCGAGAGCCCACCGCGGTGGAGCGGGTGTGTTTTGCGGGAGACTGCGAGGTCGGGGTGTATGTGGCATGCTTTCAGCAGGGGTTGCAATTCCCCCCTCATCCCTTCGTGCTAGAGGTGCTACATTTCCTGGAGTTGCCACTGTTCTGCTTGATGCCGAATTTCTTCAGCGCAATCTCCGGCTTTCTGGTGTTGTGCATGAGCAACCGGGTCTGTCTATCCCTGTCATTATTCCGGTACATCTTCGTGGTGAAGAGGCTGAGGTCCTACTATTACCTGTCCGCCAAGAGGAGCAAGCCGCTCATAATGGGGCTGTCGGGCAAGATCAAGGGGTGGGGCAAGCAATATGTGTTCGTTTCGCTGCCCGCGGAGGTGGTTATAAGAGCGAGCTGGGGGGGTTGAATCCCGATGCGTCGAAGGGGATCAAGCTGAGTGAAGAGGAAGAAAATGCAGCCCGGTTACTGATGGCAATCCCGAAGGAGGGCCGGGAATTCGGGATGCTTGCAGATTCTGATAGGATAGCTCGGCATATTTGGCCCGAAGGTATGATGAACGTTGTGGCTACTGCATCTGAAATGCTCACTCTAAACTTTCTCTCTTCTGCAGGTCGCGCCATGAGTATCTCGCTCGAGGAGATAAAGAAGCGAGCAGAGGAGCAGGCGGAGCAGAGGGCAAGACAGGCGGACCCGAAGAGGTCACGTGAAGAGGCCGGAAGAAGGGCTTGGGAAAAGGGAGGGCATCCTCGAAGAGGAGGAGGCCGTCCATGACGTCATCCGCGAGTGATCCTCGACAGGAGGGGAGTGCCCATCAACTCGGGGAGGGGGTTGTCCTGGAGGCCGCCGCCTCGATCATCGATCTGGAGTGCGGGGATGAAGGGTGTTGCGGGGTGGAACTCGCGTACAATGAATTTGTATTGAGGGGAACCAAGGGCACGGTGGTTATATTGATAAGAGGATTTAGGTAGGCTTTTTGATAGGTGATTAGCGGGGTGAAGAGGCTAAACTTGCCGTCGGGGCAGGCCACGGAGTCGAATCCCGCCGGACGCAACGGAGGAGGATCGGGCGGCAGGAGCTGAAGGCGAATACCGACCTAGGGGCGAGCTACCCTGCACAACGAGCAACTCGTTAGAAAGGTCGGGTTGGGGTCCAACCCTTAGCCTCTCCGATGCCTAAGTCAGTAACGGGACTTAAAGCGGGGGCTGGGCACGCAGGTCGAACTGAGGGTGTGCCAACCGTATGTGACGAGCTATGAGTGGGAGAACAAAGATATGGACGACCTTTGCTCTCGTGTGTGAATAATGGAATTAAGAGGGATTTTTCCAACCCCCTCACCGTAAGAAGTGAGGCGGTATTTATACCTGATGGGAGATGATTAGGTGGGGCTGACCTGGCATGCTGACTCGACGTGCTGAGGTGGCCCTGCTGTCAGCAGAAGCTTCGGACGAGGATGTCAGGAACAGGAGTGGCCGCCTCGCTTTTGTCAAATGGCGCAACGGCCAGGGGCACTTTTGTTAGGGCGTCAGGGCCGAAAGCATTAAGTGTCAGGGGGCTCAGCAGCCAGGGGTTGCTTTGTCAGATGGTCGGGCGGTGCTAGTGTCAGTCGTGTCCTTACACTAGGTTGTTTATCGTGCGTGATGAACTAAAGGTCCGATAATGCTATCCGCGGCGGCAGGGTTCGTGGGGACCCACCGGGTCGACCTGTTCGAGGGTTGTCCGGTCCGGCCGTGCACCTTTTCGGTCGCGGGTCGTGGACCGCTGGCAGGGAGGGGTATGCACGTGCCTCTGTCAGCATCCCAGGCGGCACTGTCTGGGTGCCCCCCAGGCGCCCTGCCCCTGGTGGGCCGAGCGACTGCGGTCGTACGCCTCGGCCTAGAGGGGGGCGCTGCGAGGTGCGCCGATTCCCATGTAGCCTCGGACCTCCGGGACGGCGGCCCCTTTGCAAAGGGGTGAGTCAATGAGGTATGTCATCGGATCTGGGCGGGAGTCGGACTCCTATGATCTTTGGGTCGTAACAATTGCCCCCGGCATTCGAGTGCGAGGCGAAAGCTCGTCTCGGCTCGGATGACGTAACACTACCTCCCTTCTAACATAGTTTGGACTTGGGTCCGCACTCAAGAGTGGCGACACGGATCCCGCGGAGTATTGCCCGCTGTTGCGGGATCGCGAGATCTCGTCCCGAGCGGGAGCAAAGCGAGGAGGTGGGACACTGCGATTTGGGGAGGGGCGTTGCCCCTTAACAACGTGCCGTGGTATGTGGCGGCTGGGTCGGACTTTGGGGGAACCCGGCTTTATTTGAGAAGGCCATGGTTTTCGTTGTGATGTGTTTGCCAGACGTGGTTGTTATTTTTGTGGGGCTCTAGCCGCCCTGTGTCTGGTGAAATTCCTAGCTATTGTGCGCTCGGGCTTAGGGTGAGGAGTCCGTAAGGAGGAATATTATTCATCAGCCTTTATAGTAGATCTAGATGGTATTTACAACAATAGAGCAGGTGTGACCAAACCCGTGGTTGGGTCGGGAGGTTGTTTTAACTCGTCGCCCGCTGCATCGGGGTGAGCGGGTTCCTGTTGCGGGGCGGCCTTCCTTTCTGCTGACCGCTGAACTCCTTCTGCCTTTCTGTCCGGGGGCGAGCTGACGTGCCATGAGTCACCGTTTGGCTTCCTCAGGGATGCAGCCCAGCGGTGACCCCCCCCCGGGAGGGCTGACCCTCGTATGTCGGGTGGACCTCCTTCCTTCCCCTCCCTTGCTTCATCGCGTTCTGTCTCGTTACCGCCATGCTGGATGGTTGCCTGGCCTCGCCGGGGATCCTGTACATCGAGGGGGAACCCTGGAGGGGGCGGAGGATGAGGTGGCGGTGGTGGTGTTGCCCTCCCGGGGGGGAGTCCGACAGGCCGGCCTCGCGGGGAAGGTTGGGGGCAGGCAGGTGGGTCGTTGGGAGACCCGTTGGGGGTTTCCACCCTCACACCCGGTGGGGGTCGACATGGGGTGGATGTTAATTGGGGTGTGGCGGCCCGCTGCTAGTCTTCCGGACCGGCTGTTTCATCTGGTTAAGAGCAGGAAGAAGGCTGGCAGGCGGGACTCCCCATATGTAAGGGGAATATCCTATCAGTGGTCGTGGAGTGGAAGCGGTCACTGGTGGGGGAAGTGAGGTCCGTCGGTGGACATCGGCCTTCTCCGTAGGTTGGTGGGGTGTCCAGGGCTTTTTCATACCCAGTGTGAGGGGATGCGATTCCCTCTCGTATATCTTCTCCTCCTCCCTAAACTTTGAAGGGGGTACTTATAGAGGGATTCTGCGGAAGGGTTCGCCTTGGATAATGTGAGGGACTAGCGCCATTAATGGGCTTCGCCAAATCACGCACTTTGGGAACCGCTTTTTCCTGGCGGCATCTGACACGGTTCGTCGGTCTTGGCCTCTCGAGGGGCGTGTTGCTGCTGGTGGCGTGTTTTCCAAGTGTCCTTTTATTTCGTCGAGTCGCATCGTGGCGCTGCCTTATCGGGACCAGGCGTATACCCGACGGGCATTGTTTCACGGTTCCTGGTTTGCGACCGGTCCGCCCCGGTTTACGTGCCCTTGTCCTTATTCCCAGGTTTGAGTTTTCGAGGATCGTGGGCCTAATCGGGGCGGGGGAATCTAGATGTGGTTTGGGTGGCCGGCCCCGGGTAGTTGGTCGCTGTGCGGTCCGAACCGGTTAGCCCCTATCGAGGTGAGCGTGTCGCCCATGGGAAGCCGGTCTTTGTCATGTTTTATCGCTGGTGTTACCCTTTTGTTTTCTTGCGTGAGTACAATTACTGCCCCCAACATTCCCTTGTTCGAGAGCGCGAGGTCTGGGGGAAGGGGATGTTGATGGTCTACGTGTTGTCTATGGGCGGGACGAGGAATCACCGGATAAGATCGGGATGAGACATGCCGCCCTATCACGAATAGTGGCTAACCATAGTATGGCTGACCCCTGGGTGTCCGTTGCGAGTGGATTTTGCCTCGGGCGGAAGTGTCCCCGCGGAGCGGGCCTCGGTTCAACCCCTTCCCCTTTGTCTGAAAGGTATAGCTGATTTTAGTTGGCGAGGGGTCTCGTTTTGAAGCGTCGGTCCCTCCTGGTATCGGGGGGTTCGAACTGCGGGTATATACTTACTGGGCGTCCTAAGTTAGTACGGGGGGTGCGACGCTCTGTCCCTCCTTTTCCTGTCACGAGGGGTGGCCCCGTTTCGTGAGCTCGCCCGGCCCTTGGCAGGGGGATCGTTTCACGCTAGGGCATTCTCAGAAAGTTAAAGCGACTTTGAGAGGGATAAATGTTTTCATTTAAATTTACAGGAACTCTTCTATGGTTCACACACGAGTACTTAGATTATCGTCTGTTGGGGCGGTAGGATCCGGCCCTAGGGCGAGCTGTGGAGCTGTCCTCGCCTGCGGTGAACTACCTCAGGATTTATGGGTTACCCTCTGCGGCGGGGGCCTTTTTATCTTCAGTTGTTCTTGGCGCCTAGGTGAGCGTCCTTCCTCTGCGCTGAAGGGTTGCAAGGTCTCTTCGGCCAGGTAGATGCAGTAGGGAAGCTGTCTTGCTGTGGCGTTTGTTGGGGGGGAATCCTGACGATTGGGCCGCCTTCCCTCCATTGCTTTGTCATCTCCCTCCACGCCTCGCGGTTTGGGTTTGAGGGCGGGGTTCTGATCTCGATTGTTCTGGGGCGGGCTGACACGCCATGACTCGCCTTTTGGGTTCATCGGGGATGCAGCCTTGCCGAGGCCCCCATCCGGAGGTCGAAGGCGAGCAGGTGTAGGCCTGCAAGCCTGGGGGGCTTTTGCCTTTCCTGCCGGCGGGGAGCGGATGCCTACCTTCCCCCGTCTCGTCTGGTTTAGAGCAGACGGAGGAGTGAAAGGTGGATTTCCCTTGTGTAAGAGGAATATCCTATCAGCGATCCGTTTGTAAGGGGAATATCCTATCGGAGGTCGTGGAGATGCAGCGTCGGCCGCCCAGGGAGGAGGGACCACTGATGGCCGGTGACCTCCCTTTTGTTAGGGCGAGGCATCTCGGCCCGTTTCCAAGCGGGTGGGGGTGTCGGGGCCGATTTCTCATATCTTCTAAATCTCTGTCCTTCTCTCTTTCGGGAGGGTGAGTGGTGCCTTTATAGGGGGATTTTGTTGACGGTTTCCTCCCTAATTATTGCGATGAGCTGGCATTATTAATGGGCTCCTCGGAATCACGCCCGTTGGAAACCGCTTTTGCCAGGTGGCGCTTATGGAACCTCTTTTGGGGTGTATCATTATTGGTGGCGTATTTCTCGAGCGTCCTTTCGTTTCGTCGAGTCACATCGGGGCTGCCTCCTCGGGAACTGACGCTTGGTTTGTCCCGGTCTATGTGCCCTTGTCCTCCTTCCCAGGTTCGACTTTTCAAGGATCACGGGTCTGCCAAGTCTGGGGTGTGGTTACGCGGCGAGGCCTATGCACTGCCCTGGAGGTCTAGAGGGGGGGAGCGGGCGCGTAGCCCGGCCCGTGCCCTTCTCTGGTTTGGGTGGCGAGGGTTGGCCCTGCCCCAGAGGTCTTGAGGGGGGAGCGGGTGTGTAGCCCGGCCCGTGCCCTTCTCTGGTTTGGGTGGCGAGGGTTGGCCCTGCCACAGAGGTCTTGAGGAGGGGGGGAGCGGGCGCGTAGCCCGGCCCGTGCCCTTCTCTGGTTTGGGTGGCTAGGGTTGGCCCTGACCCAGAGGTCTTGAGGGGGGGGGGAGTGGGCGCGTAGCCCGGCCCGTGCCCTTCTCTGGTTTGGGTGGCGAGGGTTGGCCCTGCCCTAGAGGTCTTGAGGGGGGAGCGGGCGTGTAGCCCGGCCCGTGCCCTTCTCTGGTTTGGGTGGCGAGGGTTGGCCCTGCCCCAGAGGTCTTGAGGGGGGGAGCGGGCGCATAGCCCGACCCGTGCCCTTCTCTGGTTTGGGTGGCGAGGGTTGGCCCTGCCCCAGAGGTCTTGAGGGGGGGAGCGGGCGCGTAGCCCGGCCCGTGCCCTTCTCTGGTTTGGGTGGCGAGGGTTGGCCCTGCCCCAGAGGTCTTGAGGGGGGGAGCGGGCGCGTAGCCCGGCCCGTGCCCTTCTCTGGTTTGGGTGGCGAGGGTTGGCCCTGCCCCAGAGGTCTTGAGGGGGGGAGCGGGCGCGTAGCCCGGCCCATGCCCTTCTCTGGTTTGGGTGGCGAGGGTTGGCCCTGCCCCAGAGGTCTTGAGGGGGGGAGCGGGCGCGTAGCCCGGCCCGTTCCCTTCTCTGGTTTGGGTGGCGAGGGTTGGCCCTGCCCCAGAGGTCTTGAGGGGGGAGCGGGCGCGTAGCCCGGCCCGTGCCCTTCTCTGGTTTGGGTGGCTAGGGTTGGCCCTGCCCCAGAGGTCTTGAGGGGGGAGCGGGCGCGTAGCCCGGCCCGTGCCCTTCTCTGGTTTGGGTGGCTAGGGTTGGCCCTGCCCCAGAGGTCTTGAGGGGGGGAGCGGGCACGTAGCCCGGCCCGTGCCCTTCTCTGGTTTGGGTGGCTAGGGTTGGCCCTACCCCAGAGGTTCGGAGGTTCGCGCTGAAACACTCATGTGGAAACAACCAAGTTGGGGAAAGCGGGTAGACGTGTATCTTGTATATATAAAAGAAAAACTTACAACTATTGGTAGAACTTTGGCAGGTGCTTCGCATTCCAAGGATGGGCTAGCTCACTCCCGTCTGGGGTTGCCAAGATGTACGTGGCTGGTGCGATGATATCGATGACCTTGTAGGGCCCTTCCCATTTGGCGGCCAGCTTCCCGCGGAGGGCGGTCTCGGGTCTGAAGGTGGCGTCTCTGAGGACCAAGTGGCCGATCCTGAAAGTCCGATGCTTCACCCGAGAGTCATAGTGTCATGCCATCCTCTGGCTGTGCCTGACGAGGTTCGTCAGGGCTCGGTCTCTTATTTCGTCCACCAATTCGAGACTGAGGCCGAGCCCCTCTCCATTGATCTCTTCGTCGAAGAGTTTTAGCTGGAGCGTCTCTTCTCCAATTTCTACGGGAACGACCGCCTTCGATCCGTATGCCAGCATGAACGGGCTTTCTCCGGTAGAGGCCTTGTGGGTGGTGCGGTAGGACCATAGGATTCCCGGCAGCTCATCGACCCATGCCCCAAGGGCGGCGTCCACCTTTTTCTTCATAGGATTCAAGATGCATTTATTCACGGCCTCCGCCATTCCGTTGCACTGCGGGTGGGCAACTGGCGCGAAATGGAGTTTGATCCCCCAGCCTGAACAGAAACCACGGAAGCCTTCGCAATCGAACTGCCTTCCGTTATCCGTGACTATCGAGCGGGGTATCCCGAAGTGACATATAATGGACTGCCAGATAAATCCATTCATGTCCATCCATGTGATACGCGCCAGTGGCTTGGCTTCCACCCACTTCGTGAAGTAGTCCACGACGATGACTAGATATTTTCTTCCACTGGAGGCCTTCGGGAAAGGCTCAAGGATGTCGAGTCCCCATTTGGCGAATGGGATCGGGCTCACAATGGGCATCAAGTTAGCCGGAGGTGCAGTCGTTCGTCGGCATAATTTCTGGCACGCCTCGCACCTCTTGACGTATTGAACCGCGTCCTGGATCATTGTCGGCCAATAGTACCCCTGGCGCATTATTTTATGGGTGATGGTGCGACTGCCATGGTGGTTTCTGCAGAAGCCTTCGTGCACTTCGCGGATGACTTGCTCAGCCTGCTCTTGGCCCAAGCACTTTAGATAGGGCAGGACGTCGAAGTTGGCACGGCGACGGCGGTACAACACTCCGTCGAGGAGTACAAATGACAGGGCCCGTCTCTCCACCTTTTTAGCCAGCATCCGCTCCTCGGGCAGGTCCCCCGTCTCCAAGTACTTCATAATGGGGGTCATCCACGTCATCACTATGCCCGCACACATTAGTTCTTCTTCGTCAATGGTTGGGGTCAATAAACTTTCGACGTAGATGGCCTTCCTGATCTCGGCCACAGAGGAGGAAGCCAGCTTAGACAGGTCGTCCGCCCGAAGGTTGTTGGAGCGGGGCAGGTGCTGGATGTCCGCCTTCTTGAATTTGCGGAGCTTGATCTGGATGCGCTTAAGGTAGCTCTTCATCGTTTCTTCTCGGGCCTCGAAGCTTCCTTGGATCTGTTGGACGAAGAGCCGTGAGTCACTAAGGAGCAACACGTTCGTCGCCCCAACCGCCCTACCGAGCTTCAGCCCATTGACCGCGGCCTCGTATTCCGCGACATTGTTGGTTGTCGGGAAGTTGAAGTGCAGGGCGTATTCCAACGAGCTCCCGTCGGGGGTTTGAATGACGATACCCGCCCCTGTCCCGGATCCCGTCACGGAGCCATCGACGTGGATGGTCCATAATTCGTCCACGTCCATCCGGGAGGGCTCTGAGGGTTCTGCCCCCCTGCCCCCTGCCCCCTGCGAGGACCCGGTCGTCGATGGGGGCTCTGGTTGGTCCCCTGGGGCGCCCCCTGCAGTGCACTCCACCACGAAGTCAGCCAACGCCTGGCCTTTGATCACCGTCCGGGCTTTGTATGTTATGTCGAACTCACTGAGCTCGACACTCCAGTTGAGCATGTTGAATATTGGACTCCCCGGATTTGGTTTTGGATGATGAGCAAACATAAATAATTCATGAAGTAACAATTTGTGAGCGCAGTATTGGAGATCGTCGCCAAATTCACGAGAACAATCAAAGCGACATCTCAAGACTTCTCAAAGCACGTATTCATTGCCTAAAGCTTCGTTGAAGCTCTTGGACCGTTTTGGAAGTCATGAAGAATTAATCGAAGCTCTCGAAGACCATTCTTTAAGGTTTTATTTATAGTCTTTTAGCTTCGATCTATAGAATGTTAAGACTTGAGTATATCTTACGATTCTATCTTCATAACGCTCATATCGTAGCTCTAGGATCTTAGTACAAGTTCTTTCTAACTTCCTCGAAGCGTCGCGCTTCGATTCGGACTTGTTTGTGCATATTAGTTGGTACAAGAAGAAGTACTGACCGACTAGATGGTGATCTAGTCGGTCAGAAGAGCTTCTTGAACCGACTAGTTTGAGATAATCTTTTCTTGTTCAGTACTGTTTACAGTTAGTCGGTCTACGTTGACTCACCGACCGACTAGTTTGTGAACTAGTCGGTCAGTGATGCTTCTTTGACCGACTAGTTGTGATTTACTGTACATGCTAAATTTCTCCTAAGCTACTGTTTATCGTTAGTCGGTCTAAGAACGTTTGGTGACCGACTAGTTGACAATCTAGTCGGTCAACTTTTGTTCTTGGACCGACTAAGTCAATTTGCATTCAGACTATTTCATTTTGCCTCTTAGTCGGTCTACGTTCACTGACTGACCGACTAGTTGTGAAACTAGTTGGTCAGAATGTCTTCTTGGACCGACTAGATTTCTAGGTCTGAATTTCTATCTCTTCTCAGTTCCTCACTTAGTCGGTCCATGTTGTTTGACCGACCGACTAGTTGATGAACTAGTCGGTCAGTGGTTGTTCTTTGACCGACTAGTTGCCTCAGATTTCTATCCGTTGGGAATTGACCTAACTTGTTTTTATGGGACCCTATAAATACGAACCTAGGTCATTTCTCTCTAGGTTAGAGCTGTCATTAAGAGATTCATTGAGATTAAAAGAGATAGACATTCTCACTCATTTCCAAAGCTCTCTTCCTCACAAGAAACCCATTCTCTCACTTTCTAGATCTAGAATCCATATTGAGAGAAGCTTGTTCTTGGTGAGCTCTTCAAGCTCTTGCTTGATTCAAGTCTCCAAATCACTCCTAGGCACCTATTGCTGGTCATTTCCTTGGTGCTAGGTCTTGGTGACTTCATCTTCCTCAAATCCTTCCTTTCACCTATTGGGTAAGAAAAACTCAAGGTATAGGATTTTGTGGTAAGATTGTTTATTTCATTATAAACTTATTTATATTGCTTATTGATTCTCTCGGTTGTGAGAGAAGGTTGTGATCCCGGGTTGTGGGATTCACTATTGCCATTGCATGTATGATTTGATCTTGTGAAGGTTTTTCACAAGATATCATAGTGGAAATCTTGGGTTAGGGTTTCTAACCTAAGTATCCGGAGGGGATCCGGGTGGTTGGGACGTAGGATCACCGGGAACAAGTCGGGGAGACTTGGGTGGATCCGAACCCATTAACATCTCTTGTTAGCATTGTTAAATTTGTTGTTGTCATTCAATTTAAGCTTCCGCAAATTGATTTGGTAGTTGTGTGCACTATAATTAGGAATTATACTCCTTGTTATTTTTAAAGTACTATTCACCCCCCCTCTAGTACTTGTGCAGTAGCTTGTAGGGCATTACATTTGGTATCAGAGCCAGATACTTAGCTATGTCTGCCAACGACAACAAAACCGTGCGTCCACCTTCCGACTATGGCACCTTCAGGAACCGTGAAGGAGCGTCTTCGGTCATGGAAGGACATTCCTCGACAAGGCCTCCATTCTTCAACGGCGTCAATTATGGATATTGGAAATGCCGGATGGAAACGTTCCTTCGGAGCGCTTCCTTGTGGAGAATTACCATGTCGGAGTACAATGTGCCTACCGAAGAGGATTTCGACAAGTGGACTACCGCGGAGATTGCAAATGCCAAAGCTATGAATGCTTTACAATGCGCATTGGAACCCGAAGATTTCAATAAGATATGCACATGTAAGAGTGCATATCAAATTTGGAATTCACTCCTCATTTTGCATGAAGGAACGAGTCGGGTAAGAGATTCTAAACTCGTAGTAGTCAATAGAGATTACGAATTATTTCACATGGAACAGGGAGAAAAGATGAAGGAGTATTATGCTCGCTTCATCGACATAATGAACGAGTTGGAAGCTCTCGGCAAAACTTACACCCAAAAGGAGAAGTGTTCGAAGATTATCGAAGGACTTCCTTCTTCTTGGGAGAAACGTACCTTCGCCATCGAGGAAGGTAATGACATGAATAAGTATACCGTAGTTCAATTGATGGGTACTTTGATGTCATACGAGGTACGCAAAGATAGCAAGGTGAAGTTACAAGAAAAGATGAAGTCCTATTTGAACCAAGACGCGCCTAAGAAAAAGGCGATTGCATTCAAGGCGGCTTCATCCACCTCTACCGATGATGAGGACTCGGAAGAAGAAATGGACATGGAATCCATTGCACTCATGGCAAAGAAGTTCAATTGCTTCTTCCGAAAGGGTAACTTCAAACAAAAATCTAAATTTACTTCTACTAACGCCTCTCCACCTTTGTGCTTTAAATGCAATAAGCCAGGACACATCAAAGCGGATTGTCCTCAAAATAAGCAAAAGGAGAAGTGGAAGGCGCCGAAATTCGACAAGTCGAAGAAGTACAAAAATGGGTACAAAAAGGGGCTTGTCGGAGCAACATTCACCGACTCCGAGGATTCCTCAAGCGGAGAGTCGGACGATGAGAAAGTGGAGCAAGCGCACATGTGCTTCATGGCGAGAGAGGAGCATGATCAAGAATCTTCCTCCTCCGATGATAGCGACAACGAAGGCGATGAGGTAACCATGGATGATCTTAGGAATGCTAACTCTCAATTATGGTCTAAATACACTAAATTAGTAAATAGATATACTAAAGTAAAAGATGACCTAGCTAGCATTCAAACCTCGCCTAAGACTATCATCACCAACAACGACACCGTTGTTGAAGAGTTAAGAAATGAGATTGTTAATCTCAAATCTAAACTTGAACATGTTAGCATTGAGGATCCGGAAGAACATAAGATAGAGGAGTTGACTTCTCAAAACTCGACTTTGAGTATTGAGAATGAAAGTCTTAAATCTCGTGTTTATGTGCTCACATCGCAAGTATCTACTTTGGATACTTCTTTGCGTTCTCTTAAAGAGAAATATGAGAACACATTAGGCCGAATTAATAAATTCAATAAGGGTAAGGACCATTTGGATAAAATCCTAAGTGACTTACTTCCGGCCAATCACCACATTGGTTTGGGGTATACGATGGGATGTCCATCCAAAGCGGCCACTACTTTTGTTAGGCCAACTTCCGGTGACTCTACGAGTGGTAGCAAACACTCTATTGGTAGTTACTCTACCAATGGTGCTTCCACCTCGTCCACACCCTCTTTCGGAAAGAAACCCACTTTGGGTGGACCTCCAAAGAAGGGGCATGCTTATATGTACACAAATACCATGCCACGTAGGAACACACGTCCTACTCCACCGGCTCACACATATGATGATTTCTATGCTACACGTTCACGGGCACGTGCACACCATGTGAGACACCCTCACGCACGTGTTCCCACACATGCATATGTTCACCCACCTCATCATATGAATAATTCTCATCGTGCACCATTCCATCATGTTCCTTATGCCTATCCACAACATGCATCACGTAGAAATCAACGTCGCATGCATGCACCCAATAAGATGAGGGCTCCCAAGATTTTCACTATTTGGAGCCCAAAGGACACAAGCATGGATGAAAAACAAGTGTATATGAATGCTTATTTTTCGGATGTTGTGCATAGTAGAAATTATGTGGGGAAGTCTAAGTCCAATTGGACTTGCCTTCCAAAGGTCTAACCTTTGAGGACCCAATGACCTTGGATACCGTGATATGAAATTCTCTATCTTTAGGTACTCAAGGAAAAGAAAAAGAAAAGGAGCAACAAATTTAAATTTAGCTCCAAAGGGAATTGGATACTCGATAGCGGGTGTTCAAAACACATGACGGGTGACGCTCAATTGCTCTCCGGAGTAGTTCCCATTGCAAATGGAAACCGCGTCGTATTTGGAGGCAACGAGAGCGGAACCATCGTCGGTGTTGGTAAAGTGGGTAACCCATCTAAACCCTTAATTAGTGATGTCTATCTAGTTAATGGTTTAAATCATAATCTTATTTCAATAAGCCAACTTTGTGACAAAGGTTACAAAGTTAGCTTTGCGAAAGGATTGTGTTATATTTCAAATGATAATAATAAATTATTATTTTCCGGCACACGCCATAAAGATATCTATATTTTGGATCTTCCTAAGTCATATGAACAATGTCTCGTTGCCAACACAAGTGAACAACACTTATGGCATCGACGCTTTGGACATGTGAACTTTGGAACACTTTATAAGCTTTCAAAATTAAATTCCATTAAAGGTTTTCCGAAGCTCGTTTTTGAAAAGAAAAGTTTTTGTGATTCTTGTCAACGTGGCAAGCTTCCTAAATCTTCATTTAAACCTAAGAAAAGCATTTCTACGAAACGGCCACTAGAGCTATTACATCTAGATTTATTTGGGCCAACTAGAGTTGCTTCCTTAGGAAATGCAAGATATGGACTTGTCATCGTCGATGATTATTCTAGATTTACATGGGTATTTTTCTTGTGTAATAAAAATGAAGCTTTTGAAAACTTCACAATATTTGTGAAGAAAGTACAAAATCTCATCGGAACCACCATTGTCACTATTCGTAGTGATCATGGGGGTGAATTTGAGAATGAGTCTTTCTCAAATTTTTGTGATGATCTTGGAATTACTCACACGTTTTCTTTCCCTCGCGCACCTCCTCAAAATGGTGTTGTTGAGAGGAAGAATAGAACGCTTGTGGAGTGTGCTCGCACTATGCTCGAAGATAGTCAACTTGGTTATCAATTTTGGGCGGAAGCGGTACACACCGCTTGCTATGTGTTTAATAGAATACTTTTGAGGCCCGGCACCAAACAAACTTGCTATGAATTGTTGTTTGGTAGATTGCCTCAAGTTAAACATTTTCGTGTTTTCGGCGCAAAATGTTTTATTAAAAACACATATGATAATTTGGACAAGTTTGATCCGAGATCGGATGAGGGGATATTTGTTGGGTATTCCTCACGTAGCAAAGCCTACCGGATATACAACAAAAGATCCTCTACGATCGAGGAATCACTTCATGTCTCTTTTAATGAGAATTTTACTAATTCTAGAATTTCAAATGATAATGATTCTATGGATGTTTTATGTGATTCGTTTGAAAATTCTAAGTCTATTGATTCAATTGATTCTATTGATACTAACCCGACTAATGAAGTTGTTGAGAATGTGCCTAGTGATCAAGGTATTCCCAAGCGGCTTCATACCGTCCGCGACCATCCCCATGAGCAAGTCATTGGCAATATTCATGATAGTGTCAAGACGAGATCTCAAGTCCACCACTTCGCCAATTGTGCCTTTGCCTCATCGATAGAGCCAAAGAATATAGTTGAAGCGTGCAAAGATAGTGCTTGGATCCTTGCCATGGAGGAGGAACTCATTCAATTCGAGAGGAATGAGGTATGTGAGCTTGTTCCTTTGCCATCGAAGAACCACACCGTCATAGGGACAAAGTGGATCTTCAAGAACAAAACCGACGAAAACCAAGTCGTCGTCCGGAACAAAGCTCGGTTAGTAGCTCAAGGCTATCGACAAGAGGAAGGTATCGATTTCGAAGAATCCTTCGCTCCGGTAGCTAGATTAGAATCAATTAGACTATTATTGTCTTTTGCATGCCATAAAAACTTTAAATTATTTCAAATGGATGTTAAAAGTGCATTTTAAACGGAGATGTTGTCGAGGAAGTTTACGTTTCTCAACCTCCGGGCTTCATAAATGAAAAATTTCCAAATCATGTTTTTAAACTAAAGAAAGCTCTTTATGGTTTGAGACAAGCTCCTCGAGCTTGGTATGATCGCCTAAAGAATTTTCTTTTGGATTTGAATTTTAAAATGGGCGAAGCCGATTCTACACTTTTTGTTAAGCATGCGAATAATGATATTTTATTAGTTCAAATTTATGTTGATGATATCATTTTCGGTGCTACTAACTTCACTCTTTGCGAAGAGTTTTCTAATGTTATGAAGGAACAATTTGAGATGAGCCACATGGGCGAACTCAAATATTTCTTAGGTCTCCAAATTCGCCAATTGAACGATGCAATCTTCATCCACCAAACGAAATACACGGTGGAGTTGCTAAAGCGATTTGGAATGGAGAATGCCTCCGGGAAAAAGACTCCTATGAGCACTACAACGCATCTTGATAAAGATACGGGTGGAAAAGATGTAGACATTCGTCTATATCGAGGTATGATAGGTAGTCTACTTTATCTTACCGCAAGTAGGCCCGATATTATGTTTGCCGTTTGTATTTGTGCTCGTTATCAGTCTCAACCTAAGGATTCTCACTTAGTAGCGGTAAAACGTATTTTTCGCTATCTAAGTTACACTTTAGATTTTGAATTACTTTATCCGAAATCTAGCACATATGAGTTAGTCTCATATAGTGACGCTGATTATGCGGGATGCAAATCCGACAGGAAAAGTACTAGTGGCACTTGCCATTTTCTAGGAAATTCTCTTGTCTCTTGGTTTTCCAAGAAGCAAAATTCCGTATCACTTTCAACCATCGAGGCGGAATACATTGCCGCCGGTGCCGCTTGTGCCCAGGTTCTTTGGATGAGACACACACTGAAGGATTTTGGTATTCATTATGATACTAGCCCTATCATGGTGGATAACCAAAGTGCTATTTGTCTTTCAAAGAATCCGGTGCACCATTCTCGATCTAAACACATAGATGTCCGACACCACTTTTTAGATGATCATGTTGCTAAAAAGGACATCATATTAGTGTACGTTGAAAACCAAAAGCAAATCGCCGATATTTTCACGAAACCCCTAAAGGAGGACTCCTTTGTGCGGTTGCGTCGAGAATTGGGGATTATGGGTGAATCCGAGATATAGGATTCATGTTTCATTCAATTATCTTGCATGCTATTATATTTCACGATATTTCGTTCATGCTAGATTTATTGAATTTTTTGGGGATTTTATGTGATATGTTTGAATTTTTGCTCGAATTCTTATTTGAATGTCGTATTTAAGATTTCGACGTTTTGTGGGGTAGTTTAGATGGCTAATGAGAGAGTTAAGATGTTTCATCCAAGTGGTTTTTGAAGAGAACTCATTTATCAACTTTTGGACTCTTCTAGTCGGTTTCAGTTCATTAGTCAACCGACTAGATGCTAATCTAGTCGGTCAGCTAGTGAACTCAGACCGATTAGTTCAAGCTTTTATCTTGCTTTTGTCATTAACTTTCTTTAGTCGGTCACAGTACACTTACCGACCGACTAGATTGAAAACTAGTCGGTCAGTGAGTATACTGCGACCGACTAACTCTAGCCCTAGAAATTTCTATTTGCCTCTGTTTCGACTTAGTCGGTTCAAGCTCATTGAACGACCGACTAGATCGTAATCTAGTCGGTCAGTTCTTGAACTGTGACCGACTAAGTACGTTAGGGCAAACGCGTCTTTTCGCATTCTCGACCGACTTACATCACTTCTATCCGACTAATTTTTGTTTTAGTCGGTATTCTAAGTCTCTCCAGCTCGAAAACTCCCTCTCCCCGACCGAAACCCCTTCGTATTCCCGTCGTCTCCGGCCAATTTTCCGGCCATCCCCGCCGTCCGACGCCGTCGCCCTCTCTCCTAGGTATAACCCCCCTTCCTAGATCTCTGTTTTCATCCCTAGGGTGTGTTCTAGATCTCATTTTCATCTATAAGATCTAAGGTTTTGGAATTTGATCTAGGGTTTCGATTTTTCACTCTTAGGGCTTGTGTGTTAGGTTCTAGGGTTTGATCTTAGGATCTTTGAACCTATCCCGACGTTTGGTTGTACTCGTTGTGCTGCGATCATGGCACGAACGAGAATCCCGATTACATCTTTTGGGGCTTCCCCCATGACCGTAGAGACCGGGACCGCTTCGACCCCTCCTAAACGTAGGGCCAAGACCACACGTCCCCCCTCTTCGTCTTCGACTCCGTTGAAGCGGAAGAGGACGTCCAAGCCTAAACCTACCGGCCAATCGTCCAAGCCTAAACCTAAACCCAAAAAGTTCCGTGCACCTACTCCTCCCGGTGCGAGTTCAGGTAGTGATTCCGAGGATGACTCCAATGAGGAATACACTCCTGAACATCCCGAGAAGGCACCCACTCCACCCCCTCCTCCACCTCCTCCTAAGACCCGTAAGGCTAAGGGTAAAGCTCCAATGCCAGTCGGAGGTGTTGATATATCGTTGTGCCGCGACGACCCACAGTGTCTAGCTACGTACAACCGTATAGAGCACTACCCGCTGCTGTTGGAACATTACGTTCAGTTTTCTGATTTCCTTGGCCTTGCTGATCTTCTCTCCTATAGTGGCCTATTGGACTACCTTCGCTTCGACCCTAAGGCAAACCCCCGACCCTATCCTCGCCTGGTCAAGCTATTTTATGCCAACCGTGTCCGGGGTCAGTACGGCGAAACCCACTCCATTGAGACTTCTGTTTTGGGGACTCCGATAGTCCTCATGGCAGAAATCTTGGGGGAGTTGATTGGTTGCTCGTCGTGTGGCCTCCTCCCGTCTGACATCTCTGTCGATGATATCTCCTCCTTAGATCAGCGGACCCTAGGCAAAATCTTCCAGGTTATCCCCCCAGCATTCATAGGAGTCCCTTCCAAATCTTTCAAGTCAAATGCTTGGGTGCTTAATCTGATCTTGAAGTCCTGCCTTCTTCCCAAGTATGGATCTTCTTCTCGTCCATCTCAGCCGTTTTTGAAATTGATATACGCTCTTTTCATGGGTAGCGAGATTAATTGGGCTCGCATAATACTCGATAAGATGGACTCTTTCGAGTGTATACGCAAGACCACTAAATCTGCGCATATCCCATATCCATGTCTGTTGACTTTGGTTTTCCGTCGTTTCAGTGTTCCCCTCCCTCCTGATGATGAGCGTCCTTTGGGTCCTCCTCTGAACGCGACGGCCGTTAAGAAATCTCTTGCGGCGCTTCGTCACGTGCAGAGGTCGACCACATCTGCTTCCCAGGCCACTCCCTCAGCTGCTGCTGCCCCCACTCCTTCTGCCACATTAGATGATGTCGTACGGTTACTCCGTCGGCACGAGTCGCGTTTGGCTCGTACCGAGGAGGTCATCTGACGTATGGCTAGCTTGATGGGCGTCCAGCTTCCTCCTCCTGTTTCTGAGGACGAGGAGATGGACGATGAGGATATTGACGATCTTGTCACTTCCTTGGCTCGTGGCGATGAGGCCACTGCTGCTGCTGCTGCTACCACATCTGTTCCTGGAGATGGCACCTCTTCCGGTGCTCCAGAGACTTTTGCACCAGTAGTTCAGACTTCTGAGGCTGCTGCTGCTCCTGTTGACGACCTGGCTCCTGTCTTGCCTGCTGATACTCCTGTTGAGACCCCTGTCGTTGAGCCCGTCGTCGTTTCCACTCCTGCCCCGACGATCCCGTCTGTTGACACGCCTCTCCTCCCTGCAGAGCCTGATTCCACTCCGTCGACTGGACCCACGGAGACTGCAGATCCAGCCACTTCCTCGTGATCGTCTATTTCGAGGACTCTCCACTGCTCATTGGATGATGCATCTTATTGAGAGTATTTTGGGTTAGGATGGAGTTTGAGGGTTATTTTGATGTTTTTTTTTTTGATTTTTCTGGATGTCGGTGTTGTATTTTGATGTACTTTGGATGATGCTGATCGTTAGATGATGTATGATGTATTTTCCTTTTTGTTGTTGATATCCATGGTATGTTATACTTGATGTACTCGATGTGATATTTTTTTGGATGTACTCATGATGTTTATATATATATACATCGATGTTCTCTATGTTTTAATTCGTCGTGCACATTTACTACTCGTTCAACGCATATGAAATGTAAATTCGTCGCTCGACGCTTGGAAGCTTGGTTAAATAGATTATATTTCTATGATTGTATAGAATTGTTTTCCATGCACAAATTTACCCAAGAATATTGAATATTGGAGAGTATGTTCCTTTACTCAATAAATGAATTAATATTTGGTATTTTTGATGATTTTAATTTTCGATTTTAAATGATGGACAATTTTGGCACACCTTGATTTGATTTCAACACTTTTCCCTTGGTGTCAATTAGGTCCATCGTCATTGTCTACGACTCCCGATGTTGGATTCTACATTTCCTAGTTGTTGTCGTTGTATGCCCCCCATTTTTGGGATAATGCCAAAGGGGGAGAGATAATGATAATAAATAGGTCAAATGAAAATTTAACTCAATTTCCAAGAATCTAGTTTGATATGTTAGATTCAGGGGGAGTTAAGATATATATAAGGATTTTCAAAATCCGATATTTCAAAAATCGATTCTCTTTATTTATCTTACTCGTCTGATTGATGCAATTCATATATAGTCATTTTGGAATTAACGTGTCATCAATGCAGGGGGAGTAAGTATTTTTCATTTGAATCATTATTTTTTATTATTATTTATGTGGGTTTGTCATCACCAAAAAGGGGGAGAATGTTGAATATTGGACTCCCCGGATTTGGTTTTGGATGATGAGCAAACATAAATAATTCATGAACTAACAATTTGTGAGCGCAGTATTGGAGATCGTCGCCAAATTCACGAGAACAATCAAAGCGACATCTCAAGACTTCTCAAAGCACGTATTCATTGCCTAAAGCTTCGTTGAAGCTCTTGGACCGTTTTGGAAGTCATGAAGAATTAATCGAAGCTCTCGAAGACCATTCTTTGAGGTTTTATTTATAGTCTTTTAGCTTCGATCTATAGAATGCTAAGCCTTGAGTATATCTTACGATTCTATCTTCATAACGCTCATATCGTAGCTCTAGGATCTTAGTACAAGTTCATTCTAACTTCCTCGAAGCATCGCGCTTCGATTCGGACTTGTTTGTGCATATTAGTTGGTACAAGAAGAAGTACTGACCGACTAGATGGTGATCTAGTCGGTCAGAAGAGCTTCTTGAACCGACTAGTTTGAGATAATCTTTTCTTGTTCAGTACTGTTTACAGTTAGTCGGTCTACGTTGACTCACCGACCGACTAGTTTGTGAACTAGTCGGTCAGTGATGCTTCTTTGACCGACTAGTTGTGATTTACTGTACATGCTAAATTTCTCCTAAGCTACTGTTTATCGTTAGTCGGTCTAAGAACGTTTGGTGACCGACTAGTTGACAATCTAGTCGGTCAACTTTTGTTCTTGGACCGACTAAGTCAATTTGCATTCAGACTATTTCATTTTGCCTCTTAGTCGGTCTACGTTCACTGACTGACCGACTAGTTGTGAAACTAGTCGGTCAGAATGTCTTCTTGGACCGACTAGATTTCTAGGTCTGAATTTCTATCTCTTCTCAGTTCCTCACTTAGTCGGTCCATGTTGTTTGACTGACCGACTAGTTGATGAACTAGTCGGTTAGTGGTTGTTCTTTGACCGACTAGTTGCCTCAGATTTCTATCCGTTGGGAATTGACCTAACTTGTTTTTATGGGACCCTATAAATACGAACCTAGGTCATTTCTCTCTAGGTTAGAGCTGTCATTAATAGATTCATTGAGATTAAAAGAGATAGACATTCTCACTCATTTCCAAAGCTCTCTTCCTCACAAGAAACCCATTCTCTCACTTTCTAGATCTAGAATCCATATTGAGAGAAGCTTGTTCTTGGTGAGCTCTTCAAGCTCTTGCTTGATTCAAGTCTCCAAATCACTCCTAGGCACCTATTGCTGGTCATTTCCTTGGTGCTAGGTCTTGGTGACTTCATCTTCCTCAAATCCTTCCTTTCACCTATTGGGTAAGAAAAACTCAAGGTATAGGATTTTGTGGTAAGATTGTTTATTTCATTATAAACTTATTTATATTGCTTATTGATTCTCTCGGTTGTGAGAGAAGGTTGTGATCCCGGGTTGTGGGATTCACTATTGCCATTGCATGTGTGATTTGATCTTGTGAAGGTTTTTCACAAGATATCATAGTGGAAATCTTGGGTTAGGGTTTCTAACCTAAGTATCTGGAGGGGATCCGGGTGGTTGGGACGTAGGATCACCGGGAACAAGTCGGGGAGACTTGGGTGGATCCGAACCCATTAACATCTCTTGTTAGCATTGTTAAATTCGTTGTTGTCATTCAATTTAAGCTTCCGCAAATTGATTTGGTAGTTGTGTGCACTATAATTAGGAATTATACTCCTTGTTATTTTTAAAGTACTATTCACCCCCCTCTAGTACTTGTGCAGTAGCTTGTAGGGCATTACAGAGCATCCTTCCCGACCGCTCCAACCTCTTCAGGTTTTTCTCGAGGGGCATGTCGGTGTGGACGGCGATGGGATGGGCCTGGAAGTATGGTCGGAGCTTTCGAGCTGTGGTGATTAGGCAGTAGGCAGCTCTCTCGATGGGACTGTAGCGAGTCTCTGCCTCCCTGAGGATCCGGCTGGCGTAATATACAGGGCGCTGCACGCCCCCTTCCTTCTTGACTAAGACGGAACTAACGGCCTCTTCGTTGGTTGCCAAGTACAACCCTAGGGGTTCACCTTCTTCCGGCCGTGCGAGGAGCGGCGGACTTTGTAGGTAAGCCCTCAGCTCCGCGAACGCCCGTGCACAGTCGTCGTCCCATGGGATCACCTTCCTTTTGTCCTTAGCTTCACCAAAGGCAGTGCGCAAGACCCTGAAGAATGGGAGCGACTTCTCTGCAGATTTCGACAGGAATCGCCCCAGAGCAGCGATCCGGCCGTTCAGTCGTTGCAAGTCCCGGATCGTCCGGGGTTCCGCCATATTGATGAGGGCCGTCACCTTGTCGGGGTTCTCCTCGATCCCCCGCTTCGTTATCATGAAGCCTAGGAATTTCCCCGACTGCACGCCAAAGATGCACTTCGCGGGGTTCAGTCTTTAGTTGTATCGGCGGACCCTTTGGAATATTTCCTGTAAGTCGGCGAGGTGGTCCGGGGCCCTCCTACTCTTTACCAGCATGTCGTCGATGTAGACCTCCAAGTTTCGTCCCACCTGTGGGCTGAATATTCGGTCTACCATCCGCTGATAGGTCGCCCCGGCATTCTTCAGCCCAAAGGGCATCTTGGTGTAACAGAAGGTGCCCTTATCGGTGACGAAGGACGTCTTTTCCTCGTCCTCCTCCGCCATTGGTATCTGGTTGTAGCCCGAGAAGGCGTCCATAAAGCTTAACAACTCGTAACCGGACGCCTGGTCCACCAAGAGGTCGATCCGTGGGAGGGGGAAACTGTCCTTTGGGCACACCTTGTTAAGGTCAGTGAAGTCGACACACATGCGCCATTTTCCGCTGGGCTTCTTCACCAAAACAATGTTGGCGAGCCAGTCTGGGTCGTCCACTGGCCGGACAAACTTGGCTTTGAGGAGCCGCTCTACCTCTTCCTCGGTCGCCCTCTTCTTTTCGCCCCACGCGCTCCTCTTCTTTTGTCGGACCAGTCGGGCTTCTGGGTCCGCGTTCAACCTATGGGAGATCACAGTCGGGTTAACCCCCGGCATGTCTGCGGGTGTCCAGGCGAAAATATCCACGTTTTCCCGGAGCAGGCCGACGAGGGCCGCCCTTAGGGCGGCCGGGAGTTTCGACCCGATGGAGATAGTTCTTTCTTCATCCGTGGCTACGGGCACCTCCTCGACCTCCTCGACCGGGGTCGGTCGCTGGTCGTAGAAGTCCTCCCTCTCATCGGGGATGAGGACCGTCAGGGCCCGCTTCGGGCTCCTGCGCCTGACTGGCCCCTTGTCGCGGCCCCCAGACACCTCCTGGTTTCCCCGCACCAGTCCCACCCCCCGCGGGGTCCGGAATTTCATCAACTGGTGTTGCAGGCTGGGGAGCGCCTCTATGGCCGTCATGTATGGACGCCCTATGATTCCGTTGTATGCCGACGCGATGTCGACGACGACGAACCGTGTCCCCCTGGTGACGACCATCAGTTCCTCCCCCAGAGTCATCGGCAGGGTGATCGTCCCCACCATGGGGATCATATGGCCGGTGAAGCCGACAATGGGGCCCGTGCAGGGCCTTAGGTCCACGTGCCCCTACCCCATCCTTTCGACCGTAGACAGGAACAGGATGTCGCAGGAGCTTCCGGTGTCGATCAGGAGCCGGCTGACGACGACCGCCCCGATCTGAGCCTCGATGATGAGGGTGTCATCGCGCTGACTCCCAACCTCCTGCTGATCTCCCTTGGTGAAGGTGATAGGGGGTCGGTTTGTCCTTCTCCGCTTCGGCCTGCTGTTGGCGCCCGCTACCATCACCTGTCGGGCACCTGCCTCCATGATCATGGGCGACGTCCCACCTGGGGGCAGCCCCCCGCTTATCATCTCTATGTGCATGATCGCCCCGGGGGGCGCAGCTCCTCCTGACCGTGGTCCGCCGGCGGCTCCGGCCCCCGTGCCTCCCGGTGGGCTCTCTCTCCTTGTATTGACCGCCTGTCCCCCACGAAGCCTCCCAAGTGGCCCGCCTGGATCAGCCGCTCGATCTCTCTCTTAAGAGTGTAGCAATGGTTTGTATCGTGGCCGTGGTCACGGTGATATCTGCAATACCTCCGGAGATCCCGCTTTGCTGGATCCGACCTCATCCCCGGGGAGGCTCCGGCAGCAGTCCGGCCCTCGTCGCTGCGGCCAGAACCTCTAACATGGGGGCGTTGAGCTGTGTGTAGTTGGCCTGCAGGGGGCCTTCCTGTCTTGGGATGGCTCGGGTGGCCCCTTGGGCCGGGGCAAGCTCTTGGACCGGGCCAGGGCGATCCTGCGGGCGACGCCCTGTTGGGTCGCGCCTTGGCCGGGCCAGTTGGTCGCGGCCCCGATGCTCCTCTTCCTGCCTTGGCCGAGGGGGTGATTTGGGCTCGCCTCGAAGAGGTTTCGCCAGGGGAAATAGGGCCTTCGTGCCGAGGGTCTCTTCGGCCAATGCATGCCTCTCCGTCATAACAACCAGCGCCTCATAGTTGGCCAGCGGATCTCGGAGCAGGGATTTATGGAAGCTCCGAGTCCGCAATCCCGTCTTGAAGGCCAGCATGAGTACATCGTCACCGCAGGTCACCACCGCTCGTCTCTCCTCCTGAAAGCGGCGCATGTATCTACCCATCGTCTCCCATTCCCCTTGGACTATCATGCTGAGATAGTCCAAGGGCTTCTTCTTCGTCCGCCCAGCCCGGAACTCTTGGCAGAATTTGTGGGACAGTTCGCCACAGCTCCCAATGGATCTCGAGGGTAGGCCGAAGTACCAATCCAGTGCTGTGTCCCTCAGGCTTTGCGAGAAATGCCGGCACAGGAACGCCTCATCCACATCATGCGCCTCCATTGCCCCCCGGTATTGTTGCACGTGTGTGAGGGGGTCGCCTCTTCTGTTGTAGGTGGCCATGTGGGGGGGTTTGAACCTTACTGGCCTTGGGGCGGACGTGATCCACCGTGCCAGCGGCGTGGCCTCCTCCGGGTAGGTAGGGCGCTCGGGCGCATCCCCCCTTCGACATTCGGGGGTCTGGCTCCGGTCGCGCCTCGGCTGCCGACGGTCCTCCCGCCCCGGGGAGTAGCGTGACGGTCACCTGGGGGGACTCCTTCCCCGGGTTGAGGATTCGATGGGTTGCGGGCTACGGTTTTCCCAGCACCATCGTCCTCCGGCCGCCTCCTCCCGGATCTCCATCCGCTCCTGATTCTCCCGCAGAAGCCTTTCGCGCTCGGCGGTGAGGAAGCGTAGTTGTCGACAAATGGATTCCTCATGCAGGCGATCAGGGGAGTGGCGCTGGCGGGGAGGACTCCCTCCTCCCGGTGGGGATCTGGCCAACAACGGGCCGCACCCGTCCCAGGGCCGCCGGCCCGTCGCCGTCACCCCCGGGATTTCCTGGTTGCCTTCGTTCTCCCTTCGTAGCCTTTCGTGTTTCACGATGATGAAACGGAGCTGGTGGCGGGCGGTTTCTTCGTCCTGGTAGGCCCGCCGGGCGGTCTCGGCCGCTTCGTCCAAATGCCTTTGCGTGGCGGCCGCCTCCTCCCGACGCCTCCACAGCCGCACGGCCTCCATTTCCTCTTCCAAGAGCTTCTGCTGGGCCGTAATCTCCTTGGCGAGCCCCCTGTCTCCCCTCCTCCTCGAACTGAGGGTGAAGATTTCGTCTCACATTCGAAGGCTCTGAGGGGTCGGGCAGTGGCTCCGCTCCCACCGCCACGTAGCCTCCCATCGCCTGAGTGACGGCCTCGAGGCTCTTCTGGATTGTGTGGGTCGAAGTTTGGACTGTCTCGACACCTATCCCCAGAGGGGGGTCGGTCGCCGGGGTGATTGGTAGAGAGAGTGGCTCCTGACCCACGGGATCCTTGCCGTGGTCAGGGTTCCGAGTGATCGGCATGGAGTCTAACATGGGTGTGACCCTTCGTTCCCACAGACGGCGCCAATTGTTGCGGGGTGGAACTCGCGTACAATGAATTTGTATTGAGGGGAACCAAGGGCACGGTGGTTATATTGATAAGAGGATTTAGGTAGGCTTTTTGACAGGTGATTAGCGGGGTGAAGAGGCTAAACTTGCCGCCGGGGCAGGCCACGGAGTCGAATCCTGTCGGACGCGGCGGAGGAGGATCGGGCGACGGGAGCCGAAGGCGAATACCGACCCAGGGGCGAGCTACCCTGCACAATGAGCAACTCATCAGAAAGGCCGGGTTGGGGTCCAACCCTTAGCCTCTCCGATGCCTAAGTCAGTAACGGGACTTAAAGCGAGGGGCTGGGCACGTAGGTCGGACTGAGGGTGTGCCAACCGTACGTGACGAGCTATGAGTGGGAGAACAAAGATATGGACGACCTTTGCTCTCGTGTGTGAATAATGGAATTGAGAGGGATTTTTCCAACCCCCTCACCGTAAGAAGTGAGGGGGTATTTATACCTGATGGGAGATGATTAGGTGGGGCTGACCTGGCATGCTGACTCGACATGCTGAGCTGGCCCTGCTGTCAGCGGAAGCTTCGGACGAGGATGTCAGGAACAGGAGTGGCCGCCTCGCTTTTGTCAAATGGCGCAACGGCCAGGGTCACTTTTGTCAGGGCGTCAGGGCCGAAAGCATTAAGTGTCAGGGGGCTCAGCGGCCAGGGGGTGCTTTGTCAGATGGTCGGGCAGCGCTAGTGTCAGTCGTGTCCTTACACTAGGTTGTTTATCGTGCGTGATGAACTAAAGGTCCGACAATGCTATCCGCGGCGGCAGGGTTCGTGGGGACCCACCGGGTCGACCTGTTCAGGGGTTGTCCGGCCCGGCCGCACACCTTTTCGGGCGCGGGTCGTGGACCGCTGGCAGGGAGGGGTATGCACGTGCCTCTGTCAGCATCCCAGGCGGCACTGTCTGGGTGCCCCCAGGCGCCCTGCCCCTGGCGGGCCGAGCGACTGCAGTCGTACGCCTCGGCCTAGAGGGGGGCGCTGCGAGGTGTGCCCATTCCCATGTAGCCTCGGACCTCCGGGACGGCGGCCCCTTTGCAAAGGGGTGAGTCAATGAGGTATGTCAGCGGATCTGGGCGGGAGTCAGACTCCTATGATCTCTGGGTCGTAACAAAGGGCGTTTCAAACCTCGGGAGGTTGCACCCGGAGCCCGTCCGCCGAGCCCAAGGGCATCCCCTGTCACGGAGGGGGTTTTAGCCTAGGATCGACCTGAGGGTTCCGGCGGGTTGGGCTCTGGGCCCAGGTCATCGGTTAGGGAGGGCTGGCCTTACGATTGCCCGTGGTTCGGGCTGGAACGGCAGGCCCACCACAGCTGCGAGGCTTCGCTCATCTGCTTCAAGGCCAAAAAGGCCGAGGTCGAGGGCTATTCGGACGAGGCCCTTCATCGAATGCCCTTCCGAGTAGGCGCCGATGAGTCTGTCTTCGAAGACGGTGGGGTTGCAGCGAGGCTGGCGGAGAATCTATTCCTGCCCCACGACAATGTGGGTTTGGAGGCCGTGGGGCACGATGGGTTGTGCGGCACCACGATATGGCATGGCGTGTAGGTAGACGATCCGGTTTGGGTGAAGTCCCTTGGGTGATTTTGTTGAGTAATTTAACCGACCTTTCCTTTGTCGTGCAGTCCATCGTTATGATGCACGCCGCTAGGGGCCAGACGCCAGCCATCAATAAGGCCGAGGGCGCCATTGCGAGAATGGCGGCCCAGCTTGCCGAGTTCCACAAAAATGCCGGTGAACAGCTGGAGAAGGAGAGAGGTAGGTGTAGCCAGCTCGAGGCGGAGGTCCAGTACCTGAAGGGGCTACTTGCGGATCACGAGGCGAAGGCCGCCTCTGAGGCCGATCGGTTGAAGGAGCTGGAGGGCGCGCTTGAGCTGGAGAAAGCGCAGTCGGTCGAGCTGGTGGCACAGTCGAGCGAGCTGGCGGCCTAGGAGAAGAGCGTGAAGGAGGAGCTGGCTCGGAGGATCGAAGAGTTTCGGTCGTACCAGGAGTCGACAGTCGTCGAAGTCGTATCCGATGCAATGTATAACGACATGGTGAAGGGTCGGGCCAAGGGCTGGGAGGCCTGTTTGGGGCAGGTAAAGGAAAGGGTGGCCAGCCTTCGTCTTTCGATATAGGTTGATTTTGACGCGCTGGTGGTCTCGGAGGACGAGGAAGAGGCGGGTGAGGATGCTGCCGTCCATAATGAGGTCGTCCCCTCGGAAGTCAGCGGGAGGGGCTTTGCGTCGATCGGAGGAGCCCTAGGCGGCAGTGGTCCGCAGGAGTAGTTGGCTCACATTCCCCCCTTCTCTTTTATTGTTTAGAAGGAATAGTAGGGCCGGCCCGAAGGAGACCTCGTTTTGTTAGGTCGGCCCTTGCTACTATTATAAGTTTTAGATTAAATATATATACCGGAGTTTTCGTTAATTTTGTTATACACTGTTTGGTGACGTCTCGGGTTTTACCTTTGGGGTAGGGGGTGGCACGGAGCTCGGCCCCTTTTCCCTCCATCGTGTCGGGCGGCCCAATTTCGTGAGCTCGCCCCGTATCATGACGGGGATCGTTCCCGAGTCCGAGCAGATCTAGATAATGATTAGGGATTCACTTGGAATAGCCTTTTTCATTAACTTTTATAAAAATTTAACAAAAAGGACAGAGTTTGGACAACTGTTTAACTGCGGAGTTCAGATGGGATCCGGTGCGTTATCCGGTCTGCGAGCGGACTGCAGAGCCGTTTTACTTGTTGTAAACCACTCCGGGAGGTGGGAGTTCCTATTCTGAAGGGTGGCCCTCCTTCTCTTCCATTGCATGTCGCGTTTCTCCGCATCTTTCGTGCGCTGAATGGTTGCGAGGTCTCTGCCTGGGAGTCGCTATATCCTGTAGTAAACTACATCAGGATGAGCGAACTCCTTTGCCCAGCGGTTGTCCTCGTTCATCTCGTTAATCGTTGCATCCCATTTCGTCGATGCGCCCCCCAAGGGTTGCAAGGTCTCTTTGGAGGTTCGTTATACCGAAGGGGAACCCCGGAAGAGGTGGGGGACGCCGTGTCGGAGGCGGAGGGCGAGGCCCGGCCTCTATGGGAAGATAGAGGAAAGGGAGGCAGAGGGGGCCTTTGGTGGCTGCTCTATCCAGCGGGGCTCTTGCCTTTCCACCGGTTGGGGTCGTCGTGGGATGGGGGCGGATAGAGAGGGGCGGTCTGCCACAGGTCCTCTTCTTCCCCTGTCGTAAGTTGTCTAGGGAAAGTCGAGGAGTGGAAGGCATGGCGCCCCTTGTGTAAGAGGAATAGCCTATCGGCGTGGCTGGCCGTTGGGAGGAGGGCCCGCAGGGGCTGGAGTACCCAATGGAATGATTTGGCAGGGCTGCCCCGTCCATCGGGTTGTCGGCCCACTGCGCCAGTGCGCATAGGACGCCGGTAGAGGGGCGTGGTCCGTCATCGGAGCTCCAATTCCCGTGTCTCAAGTTGTCTAAGGGAAGCTGAGGAGCGGCAGGCGGGGCGTCCTATATGTAAGGGGAATAGCCCCTCGGGGACCGTCGTGTGGGGGGCGGCCGCCCGTCGGAGCGATTAGGGTCCCTTGCTCTTTCTCATCCTTCATGGAAGGGATTGAGATTGACTTGCCCTCACCTTATCTTTTTCCTTCCCTCCTTCAAAGGGATGAGGAGAGTATTTATAGAGGGAGTTAGCTAACTGTTCCTCCCGAGTTAATGTGATGAGCTGGCATCATTAAGGGGCTCCTTTGAATCATGTCTTTTGGAAATCACTATTGGCAGGTGGCGCTGGACGTGATTCGCCAGTCCTTGTCTCTCTGGGGGTGTGTCGTCATTAATGGCGCCTTCCCCGAGCATCCTTTTGTTACGATGAGTCGCCTCGAAGGCAGGCTTTATCAGGACCCCGAGTTGTTCATTGGTCCTTGGCCTGTGCAAAGGACGCCTCGAGCCGCGTGCCCTTGTCCTTTCCCGAGGTTCGAGTTTTTAGAGGATCACGGGTTTGCTTGGGAGGCCGGTGGGCGAGCGGGTGTCGCATATGGCGCTCCGGTTTGGGTGGCAAAGCTCCGTAATCTCGTCCCGGAGGTCTTCACCGGTGGGGGCGGGGGAGCGAACGTGTAGCTCGGCCCGTGTCCCTCTACAGTTTGGGTGGCGAGGATTGGTCCTGCCCCGGAGTCTTTGAGAGGGCGGGTATTGGGCCGTGTCCTACCCCGCATATGGTGCTCCGGTTTGGGTGGCGAAGCTCTGTAAGCTTTCCCCGGAGGTCTTCACTGGTGGGGGGAGTGAGCGCATAGCTCGGCCCGTGCCCCTCTCCGGTTTGGGTGGCGAGGATTGGTCCTGCCCCGGAGTCTTTGAGAGGGCGGGTATTTGGCCGTCGCCTCCCCGCAGCCTCTATAGTCGGACGGGTATTGGGCCATCGCCTACCCCGCATATGGTGCTCCGGTTTGGGTGGCGAAGCTCCGTAAGCTTGCCCCGGAGGTCTTCACTGGTGGGGGGGAGTGAGCGAGCGCGTAGCTCGGCCCGTGCCCCTCTCCGGTTTGGGTGGCGAGGATTGGTCCTGCCCCGGAGTCTTTGAGAGGGCGGGTAGTGGGCCGTCGCTTCCCCGCAGCCTCTATAGTCGAACGGGTATTGGGCCGTCGCCTACCCCGCATATGGCGCTCTGGTTTGGATGGCAAAGCTCTGTAAGCTTGCCCCAGAGGTCTTCACTGGTAGGGGAGCGAGCACGTAGCTCGGCCCGTGCCACTCTCTGGTTTGGATGGCAAGGATTGGTCCTGCCCCGGAGTCTTTGAGAGGGCGGGTATTGGGCCGTCACCTCCCCGCAGCCTCTATAGTCGGACGGGTATTGGGCCGTCGCCTACCCCGTATATGGCGCTCCGGTTTGGGTGGCAAAGCTCCGTAAGCTTTTCGCAGAGGTCTTCACTGGTGGGGGGAGCGAGCGCGTAGCTCGGCCCGTGCCCCTCTCTGGTTTGGGTGGCGATGATTGGTCCTGCCCCGGAGTCTTTGAGAGGGCGGGTATTAGGTCGTCGCCTCCCTGCAGCCTCTATAGTCGGACGGGTATTGGGCCGTCTCCTGCCCCACATATGGCGCTCCGGTTTGGGTGGCGAAGCTTCGTAAGCTTTCCCCGGAGGTCTTCACTGGTGGGGGGAGCGAGTGCGTAGCTCGGCCCGTGCCCCTCTCTGTTTTGGGTGGCAAGGATTGGCCCTACCCCCGGAGTCTTTGAGAGGGCGGGTATTGGGCCGTCGCCTCCCCGCAGCCTCTATAGTTGGACGTGTATTGGGCCGTCGCTTACCCCACATATGGCGCTCCGGTTTGGGTGGCGAAGCTCCGTAAGCTTTCCCCGGAGGTCTTCATTGGTTGGGGGGAGTGAGCGCGTAGCTTGGCCCGTGCCCCTCTCTGTTTTGGGTGGCGAGGATTGGTCCTGCCCCGGAGTCTTTGAGAGGGCGGGTATTGGGCCGCCACCTACCCCGCATATGGCGCTCCGGTTTGGGTGGCGAAGCTACATAAGCTTGCCCCGGAGGTCTTCACTGGTGGGAGGAGCGAGCGCATAGCTCGGCTCGTGCCCCTCTCCGGTTTGGGTGGAGAAGATTGGTCCTGCCCCGGAGTCTTTGAGAGGGCGGGTATTGGGCCGTCGCCTCCCTGCAGCCTCTATAGTCGGACGGGTATTGGGCCGTCACCTACCCCGCATATGGCGCTTCGGTTTGGGTGGCGAAGCTCCGCAAGCTTGCCCCGGAGGTCTTCACTGGTGAGGGAGTAAGCACGTAGCTCGGCCCGTGCCCCTCTCCGGTTTGGGTGGCGAGGATTGGTCCTGTCCCGGAGTCTTTGAGAGGACGGGTATTGGGGCTGTCGCCTCCCTGCAGCCTCTATAGTCGGACGGGTATTGGGCCGTCACCTACCCCGCATATGGCGCTCCGGTTTGGGTGGCGAAGCTCCGTAAGCTTGCCCGGAGGTCTTCACTCGTGGGGGGAGCAAGCGCGTAGCTCAGCCCGTGCCCCTCTCCGGTTTGGGTGGCGAGGATTGGTCATGTCCCGGAGTCTTTGAGAGGGCGGGTATTGGGGCCGTCGCCTCCCTGCAGCCTCTATAGTCGAATAGGTATTGGGTCGTCGCCTACCCCGTATATGGTGCTCCGGTTTGGGTGGCGAAGCTCTGTAAGCTTTCCCCGGAGGTCTTGTATCTTAAACTGAAACTTTCAAGTGGAGACAGCGAGATTTGAAGAAGCAAAGGAAAAAGAAGTACTTCATTAAAGACTTACAATTTATGGCTACACTTTAGTCGGCACTCAACGTTCCCTGGGTGGATTAGCTCGCCCTCATAGAGGGGGTGCTAGGACGGGTGCGGTAGGTCTGAATATGCCGATGAGCTCGTAGGGTCCCTTCCCTTTCGCGGCCCGCTTTCCTCAGTGAGCGGTCTTGGTGGGCTAGAAGGTGGCGTCCCTTAGGACCAAGTCACCGATTCAGAAGCTCCGTTTCTTTGCCCACGTGTTGCAGTGCTGATGGGGACGGTCTTGTCCTCCTTCGCGGCCACGGGTGCCCCAACGGTTTCTTCAGCAGGAGTCGGCCTTTGGTTGCAAAAGTCTTCCCTCTTATAGAGGAGGCCGACCAACATGGTTTGCTCCGAACCCTTGTGTTTGGTGGACCCCACGTAGCAGCTCATGCATAGCTTCTGGCTCCCCCGCACTAACCCCACCCCTCGCGGGGTTTGGAACTTGACCATCTGGTGGAGCAGGCTGGGGAGCGCTTCGATGGCCGTCATGTACGGCCGCCCTATGATCCCATTATATGCCGACGCGATGTTGACAACCACGAACTGCGTCATGCGGGTGACAACCCTTGGTTCCTCTCCGAGAGACACTGGTAAGGTGATCACCCCCACAATAGGGGTCGAGTGGCCGGTGAAGCCGACGATGGGCCCAGTGCAAGGTCTCAGGTCCGCCTGCCTTAGTCCCATCTTCTCAATCGTCGACATAAATAGGATGTCACAAGAGCTCCCAGTGTCGATCAGGAGGCGGCTGACGACGGTCGTCCTGATCTGGGCCTCGATGATGATGGCGTCGTCATGTGGCAACTCGATTCCCTCCAGATATTTGTCGCTAAAGGTAATGGGAGGTCGGGATACCCTTCTCCCCTTCGTGTCCCCGCCGAGACCCGCTGCCATCACTTACCGCATGTACACCTTCTTGCTCGACGACGACGCTCCTCCAGAGGACAGTCCACCGCATATCATATTTATGCGCATGACTGGCTTCAGGGGGAGAGGTTCCTCCTGCTCCCCTCGTGGTGGTGAATCTGCTCTCTGTGCTCTCAAGTGGTTCCCATCTTCTCGGTCCTACATTCTACCCTCGACGAAGCCCCCGAGGTGGCCCGCCTGGATCAGCCGCTCGATCTCCCTCTTGAGGGTGAAGCAGTCATCGGTGTCATGGCCGTGGTCCCGGTGGTATCGACAATACTTCTGGAAATCTCGCCGCGTTGGGTCCGATTTCATCTCTCTGGGCAGCTCTGGTAGCAGTCCGGCCCTTGTTGCCGCGGCCAACGCCTCTATCATAGGGGCGTTGAGCTGTGTGTAATGGGCCCGCAGGGGTCCCTCCAGCCTCGGGACGGCTCGGGCGCGCTCCCGGGCCGGGGCAAACTCTCGAGCTGGGCTCGGGCGATCTTGCGGGCGATGCCCCGCCGGGTAGCGCCTCGGTTGGGCCAGCTGGTCGCGCCCCCGAGACCCGTCTTCTTGCCTTGGTCGTGGATGCGATCGAGGCTCGCCTTGGGGCGGCCTCGTCGGGGGGAACAGTTTCTTCGTCCCGAGAGTCTCCTCGGCCAGCGCATGCCTCTTTGCCATAGCGACTAGCGCCTTGTAATCGGCCGGCAGATCTCGGAGCAAGGATTTGTGGAGGCTCCGAGTCCTGCATCCCCGTCTTGAAGGCTAGCATGAGCACTTCATCGCCACAGGTCACCACCGCCCGTCTCTCATCCCGGAAGCGGCTCAGGTATTTCCCAGTCGTCTCTCCTTTCCCTTGGACTATCGTGCTGAGGTAGTCCAAGGGCTTCTTCTTCGTATGCCCGGCCCGAAACTCCTGGCAGAACCTGTGGGACAGTTCGCCAAAGCTCCTAATGGATCTCGCGGGTAGGCCGTAGTACCAATCTAACGCCGTGTCCCTCAGACTTTGCGAGAAAAGCCAGCATAAGAACGCGTCATCCACATCATGTGCCCCCATTGCCCCCCCCGGTATTGTTGCACGTGCAAGAGGGGGTCACCTCTTCCGTTGTAGGTGGCCAGGTGGGGGGCCTTGAATCTTACGGGTCTCGGGGTGGACGTGATCCACCGCGCCAACGGTGTGGCCTCCTCAGGGTAGGCAGGGTGCTCTGGCGTGTGCCCTCTCCACCATTCTGGGGTTTGGCTTCGGTCCCGCCTCGGCTGCCGAAGGTCGTCGCGTCCCGAGGAATAGCGAAGCGGTCACCTGGGCGGACTCCTTCGGCATGTAGAGGATTCGATGGGCGGCGGGCTACGATCATCCCAGTATCGCCGGCCCACGGCCGTTTCCTCTGGGACCTCTCTCCGCTCCTGATTCTCCCTCAGGAGCCTTTCGCGTTCTGCGGCGAGGAAGCAGGGTTGTCGACGAACGGCTTCTTCGTCCAGACGATCGGGGGAGAAATGCCGACGGGGCAAACTTCACCCTCGAGGTGGAGACCTGGCGAGCGATGGGCCACGCTCGTTCATGTGTCGCCGGCTCGTCGCCGACACCTCCGGGATCTCTCGGTTCTCTTCATTCTCCCTCCGGAGCCTTTCGCGTTCTGCGATAATGAAGCAGAGTTGGTGTCTGGCGGTATCGTCGTCCAGGAGGGCTTGCCGGGCGGACTCGCCCGCTTCACCCCCGATGCCTCTGCGTGGCGGCCGTCGCCTCCTGGCACCTCCGCAGCCGCGCGATCTCCATTTCTTCCTCCAAGAGCTTCCGTTGGGCCGCTATCTCCTTGGCAAGCCCCCGGTCTCCCCCCTCCTCCACAAACTGAGGGTGAAGATTCAGTCTCACGTTCGGGGGCTCAGAGGGGCCGGGAGGTGCTTCCGTCCCTATTGTTGCGAAGCCCGCCATCACCTTAGTGGAGGCCTCGAAGCTCTGATGTACCGCCCGGGCCGAGGCCTGGACTGTCTTCACCTCTACCCCGGGGGGTGGGTCAATCGCAGGAGTCATTGGTTGAGAGAGTGGTTCTTGATCCATGGGATCCTTCCCGTGGTCAGGGTTTCGGTTGATTGGTATGGGGTCTGACATGGGTGTGACCCTTCGTTCCCAAAGACGACGCCAATTGTTGTCGGATAAAACTCGCGTACAATGAATTTATATTATGGGGAACCAAGGGCACGGTGGTTATGCTAATGACAGGATTAGGGTATGCTATTAGACAGGTGATTAGGGGGGTGATGAGGCTAAACTTGTTGCGGAAGCTGACCACGGTGCCGAATCTGGGAGGATGCAGTGAAGGGACCGAACTGCCCAAATTGATGGCGTGCACGACCGGTGATGGCGAACTAATCCTGCACAAGGAATAACTCGTCAGAAAGGCCGGATTGGGGTCCAACCCTTAGCCTTTCCGATGCCTAAGTCAGTAATAAGACTTAAAGCGAGGGCTAGGCACGTAGGTCGGACTGTGGGTGAGTCCACCGTACGTGACGAGCTATGAGTGGAAGAACAAAGATATGGACGACCTTTGCTCTTGTGTGTGAGTAAAAGGATTGAGAGTAAATTTGCCAACATCTTCACCGTTGGAAGCGAAGGGGTATTTATACCTGACGGGGGACGGTTAGGTAGGACTGACCTGGTATGCTGACGCGGCGTGCTGAGCTGGCCCTGCTATCAGCAGAAGCTTCAGACGAGGATGTCAGGAACAGGAGTGCCAGCCACGCTTTTGTCAGACGGCACAATGGCTAGGGGCGCTTTCGTCAGAATGTCAGGGCCGAAAGCATTAAGTGTCAGGGGGCGCAGCGGCCAGGGGGTGCTTTGTCAGATGGTCGGACAGCGTAAGTGTCAGTTGTGTCCTTGTACTAGGTTGTTTGTCGTGTCTGATGAGCCAAGGATCTGGCATAGCGCCTCCCAGTGGCAGGGCCCCTGACGAGCCTCCGGGCCGACCTGGGCAGTGGACGTGCGGACCGGCCGCACATTTTTGGGTGTGGATCCTGGATCACCGGGGGAGAACGGGTGCGCCCCCGTCAACGTCCGAGGCTACGCTGTCCAGGCGCGCCTTGTGCGTGCTGTTCCTGGCGGATCGAGGGAGAGCGGGTATGTGCCTCTATCAGTGGGCGAGGCGGGGTGCGCCCATCTCACTGTCGTGTCAGACTTTCAGATCGACGGGCGCCCTGTGGGCCTCTGAAGTTTGGGCGAGGAGCGCCCCGTCACTGGGTTGGCCGCTCGTTCGGGAGGGGCGAGCCAACAGGGAACTTCGGTGGTTTAGGGTGGAGGGTCGGACTATCATGATATTCTGGTCGTAACAGTATTGTTAGCAACATTGAACATTGAGAAGTTCACTGGCCGGAATGATTTTCAGATCTGGCAGACGAAGGTGAAGAATGTTCTAATGCAGACATGTTGTTACCAAATCATATTCGATGAGGCAAATATCGATAAGGAGGTGAAGGAATCCGCTAAGGCTGAGATGGAAAGAAAGGCATATAGTGCGATTTAGTTGTTGTTGTCAAATAATGTTCTGAAAGAGGTCTTGGGTGAAGCAACGTCGTCTGACATCTGAAAGAAGCTTGATGGACTGTATATGAAGAAGTCATTCATAAGTCGTCTCTATTTGCTTATATTCTCAAGATGAAGTCTGGAACCACGGTGAAGGATCACATGGATGAATTGAACCGAATAGTGCTAGAGCTGCGGGGTATGGATGTGAAGATTGAAGATGAGCAACATGCATTCATCTTGTTGTGTTCATTGTCTGAGGAGTTTAACCAGTTTGTTTGGTCGATGATTTATAACCGAACGACTCTCGCAGTGGAAGATGTGAAGGCAGCGCTTCACACCGAGTAGCTATGTGGCAAGGTTCAAGGTAAAGATCATGTGAGTAACTGTAAGGAGGCCCTACATGTGAGAGGTTGATAGGAAAGGAGAGGAGGTCACAAGAAAAATAATGATTGCTCCAAGTCTAGACATTCACAGGACAGATTTGTGAAGATCACATGTTACAATTGTCAGCAGAATGGCCATTTTGCGAACCGGTGTCCTAACAAGAATATGAAGAAAGGCAAAGATGTCGATAAAGAGTCCGGTTCAGCATCATTGGGAATAGATGGTATGCATATCCATGATGAAGGTAGAGATACAGAAATGTTTACAGCAGGGATTGCAGGTGAAGCAAACATTACGTGGCTTATGGATAATGGGTGCTCATACCATATGACTTCACATAGGAGTTGGTTCACGACATACCGTCCCAAGGAAGATGGAGGCTCAATCCTCATGAGAAACAATGCAGTGTGCAAGTATTGGAACCGTCCGGATCAAGATGCATGATGCATAGTGCGTACACTAGCCGATGTGAGACATGTCCCAGATCTGCGGAAGAGCCTAATCTCCATAGGCGTTTTGGACATTGCCAGATGCAAGTCGGTCTTTAAGAAAGACCAATGAGAGTGTCTCAAGAGCCATGGTAGTGATAAATGGTACGAAAGTAGGAAACTTATATGCCCTTCAAGGTACCACAGTGGAAGGAGATGCAGACATTGGCGCTACTAGCTCAAGTTTCGAAGATTCAGCCAAGTTGTGGCACTAGCACTTGGGTCATCCGTGTGACAAGACCCTTGACATACTTTGGAGGAGAAAGTTGATTGATGCTATGAATGAGAGTGTAGAGTTCTGCGAGTCTTGTGTGTCCGGAAAGAAGATAAAGGTGCAGTTCAACACAGGAAAGCACACTAGCAATGGACCACTTGACTATGTTCACACAGATGTGTGGGACCGTGCCCATAGCCGTCAAGAGGAGGAGCTATATACTTTGTCCTTTTCATAGATGACTACTCTCGTAATGTCTGGATGTACTTGATGAAGCCTAAGGACTAGACATTTGATTTTTTTAGAGAGTGGAAGACCATGGTAGAGAAGCAAATCGGAAGGCATGTGAAGTGCTGAGGTCCGACAATGGAGGTGAGTATACCTCAAGGGAATTTAGGAATTTCTGCAAATTTCATGGAATCCTTCGTCATTTTAGCACACCTGGAGATCAGCAGTCGAATGGTGTGGTGGAGCGGATGAATCGTACGTTGTTGGGAGAGTGTGATACTTGAGGCACTCAGCCGGTTTGGGAAAGGAATTTTGGGGAGAGATTCTCACCGCTGCAGTGTACATCGTGAACAGAGTTCTGTCAGTGGTTGTTGGTTACAAAATTCCAGAAGAAATGTGGAGTGGTGAAGCTGGAGACTATTCTTATTTACGCATAGTGGGTTGCCCGGCTTATGTGCATGAGAGGGACGACAAATTGGATCCAAGAGCAAAGAAGTGTATCTTTCTTGGATATGGCACGACATAAAAGGATATCTCTTATGAGATCCAGAGGGCCAGCAAGCGATTGTGAGCCGACATGTCACTTTTGATAAGGATGCAATGCTTAGGACAGAGCATTCTCATTCAAAGGGGACACGTCAGTAGAGAAGACTTTGACAGACATTGTCAACCTTCCAATCCAACCCACTCAGCGACCAGGCAAAGAGTTGATAGTCGACGTCTTTCTTTTTTCACTTTGCCCTCCACATTTTTTGCACTTTCATACACATCTCTCTCCTTTTCATAAATGATGCACATAGGTCCTGCATACGGTGTGTGGTTTTTTCTTGGGTCACCGTTCACTATGTGCACGTGTTATTTCTAGTTGTTCTAGAACGAGCACCGATGCTTGAACTTTGGGTCATCGGATCTGAATGCCATGACACCAATCTGGGGCCAAACGCCCTCCAGCCAAACGAGGCCATTATGTTCTACAGGCTTGGAATGTGCAATAAAACGTCTGAAGGTTGCATTGTTAAAAGACAAATCAAATCCCTTGTGGGGTGAACAACAAACAATGTAATGGTTGAAACTCGAAACATGAGATCTGATCCAAGTATGATACAGACCTTATATTTATCAAAGATATTGATGAGCAAACAATGTAATGGCAAAGTGTGTCCCTCTCATTAGTGTCACAATCATGCATTTCATCATGAATTACACTAGCAGATTCTAAAGCATGCACCCTACTCATAGCATTATTAAATTTAGCTTTCAATTTATCATATGAGTCGATGCACTTAGTTGCCAAGTTGGAGGCCACATTTAAGTGGTATTCGAGCTCCTCGTAGGATAGATTTTCCTTCTCAACTTCCTCATCACCTTCTTCCTTGACTTCCTCATCGCTTTCCTCCTCACTAGAGCTTGACGAAGACTCTTCCCTATTAGCCATGAAGCACATTTCTTCTTTGGAGTTGAGCCACGCCTCTATCTCTTCATCGCTTGAGCTAGAGGAGATTGATGAAGAATGATCAAAAGCTGTGAAGCACATGTGAGCTTGCTCCTTGTCATCCTCTTCTTCATCACATGATGTGTCCACATTGGAATCATCAAATGTGCCGATAAGTCCATTCTTTTGGTTCTTGAACTCGGACTTGACTTTCCAATTCTTCTTTCATTTGCCCTTATAGGTATCTTTGGTGGGTTTGGAAGGGCATTCGGTAGCAAGATAACCTTTTCCTCTACAATTAAAACAAATATAATTGTTAGACTTGGAGGCAAACTTTGACAAAGATTTACCTTGCTTGTCCTTGAGAAATGCCTTGAATTTCTTGAATTTCTTGGCAAGCTCAATATAATCATCATCGTTGACATCTTCTTCATCTTCATCTTCACTCGGAGCTTCTCGTTGGAACTTCTTTCTCTATTTGAATGACTCCTTCTCGACATGGAGTGCAACCCCCCTTTTCTTCTCGGGTTTGGTTGGTTGAACCTCTTCCTTATGTTGAAGTAACACTTCATGAGAAATCTCCAAAGTATGCCAAATTCCGTTGGATGATTTGCACATGGAGATGCGGTTGAACTCATCCGGAGTGAGGGCGCAATGGAATGCATACATAGCCCTTGCATTTACTCTGATCGAGTCCTTCTCCGCTTTAGTTCTTGAGGCCGCGGGTGAAGTGGGCTCCACAAATGGTGACTCCGTGATGTCCCAAAGGTCTTGACCCTTCATGTAGTTCATCATCCTGATCTTCCAACTCGGGTAGTTGGTTCCGTTGAAGTGCGGAGGTCGATCGGTAGAATGACCTTCTTCATGAGACGCGGATGTAGCGTTGAATGTCATCGTTGTAGTATGCTATAACTCGCTCTGATACCGATTGTAATGATCGCCTTACCCTTGCAATACTAACAACAACACACTAGAGGGGGGTGCATAGTGTAATGGCAACAAATTGTCCAATTAAAATTAAACTTGCAAATGCGGAATAATAAATACAAGAGGAAATAATTGACACAATCAATCCAAACGCAAACACAAGATTTTACCCTGGTTCTCCAAAACTTGGGTACGTCCAGCCACACCAATATTCACTATAATCCCACAAAGAGAAGTGAATACAAATCTCACAAGGAGATACCCCACCAAAAGGATTTTGCCCTACACAAGGAACCAACCAACCCTACACGAGGGTCAAACTCCCACCTAGAGAATTACTAACTCCCACTCAGAGAATTAGGGTTAGCCCTACACTAGGACACCAAACTCCCATGAAGAAAGTTACTCCCACAAAGAGAGGTTATTCCCACAAAGAGAATATCCTAATCATACAAAGAGATAAACTCCCACAAAGAGAGAAAGACTAATTCCCACAAAGAGAATTAGTGTTACAAGAAACACTAAGTAAAATAAATACTCGTACCTATGCATTGAGATACTTACTCATAGATGAATGCAAGGCATGGAAGAGGATCTCCAAGTGTTGAGATTGGATTGATGGCACTTGGATGATTTCCCTTGAGCTGGACTTCAATGCATGAAGAGGAATGAGAGCTCAAAGAGGGAAATTAAGAGAGTTTGAGAGTGGCTTATTAAACTCTTATGATTTGCAATTGTATCAAGGAGTTCTAATGAACTCAGCATACCCATATATATAGGAACCACATATCAACCCTCAAAACCCAAGAAAACAGCTAAAATCATAAGACATCAACGTCTAGAAACTGGGCGAAAACGACACCGACAGTCGACTGATGATCAAAAGACAGTCGACTGATCAACGGCTAGAAAATATCCAACGGCTATAATCTGAGCCAGGACAGTCGACTGATGAAGTCGATACAGTCGACTGTGAACAGGACATGCGCCTGTTAAACCTTCAGCAAGAGACTGCTGCAGGGGATGGAATAAAATAGAGAGCTGCACTCTTTCTCCAGATAATCATACAGGCGACTGATGACAATACTACAATCGACTGTAAAATAATCAGGCGACTATAAATCCTGTATCAGTCGTCTGCAGCAGGAGATGGAGAAAAACAGAAAGAGGCAGAGATTGCACTTACGCTACTCAGATGACTGTTGACCAATTTCCAGGCGACTATAAATATACAGGCGACTGTAAACTGTGCAGCAGTCGACTGATGCGAAAAGCTCAAGTATAGCCAATAGAAATGTTGACTTGAGCAATGCATATCAGTCGACTGTAGAAGGATCGACAGGTGACTGTAAATCAGCCAGTCGACTGTAAATCCCTCAACATCGACTGATGGAAAGCCAAAGACTCCAAATGAGTCTTTGGACAAGATGAACCTATTAGATTGGATTCTATGATAATCCTAAGGCTCACTAAGATGGTTAAATGCATATGCATGTATGAGTAGACCATCTATCAAGGCATTACATTAACCTAGATTCAAAATGAGAGAGAAAGCAATAAAGGAAATATTACATGGATTACATTGCTTTTCTTAGAGTCTAAGTCTTTAATCTTGATGCCTTGATGCTCTCCATTATTTCCAAGCTTTGGCACCCCTTGAGTCCAAGCTTTGGCCCTTCTCCACTTCATGTCCATCCTTGCACCAAGTGTTTAGTCTCCAGAAATGATATTCTAGAATGAACTAAGAGACTAAAACAAGAGAGTCATTAGCAACAACATAATATTGTGATCATCATCAAAATAAGATTGGTATGAGACACCAATACTCAACAGAAAAGAGTTTCCTTCGATATCTCTTCGAGAGTCGGCCATTTAGGCCTCTGATTGGAGGGTTGGATCAACATAGTCTTCTGTTTAGCGAAAACAGGGATGTTGACTCCTGTTTCCCATAGACGACGCCGACTATTATATCCATTTTTGGCTTAACAATAATTTTTGGACCGAATATCGCTACTTCGTCGGGATGGAGCCTCGAGGGGCGGTTGAAGTGGGACCCGTGGATGAAGGACTCCATGTCGGGATGAGATAGGACTGGACTCCACAGATGAATGTTGATCTAGTTTCATGTTTTCTCCATTATCTTGCATCATCAGAAGTTCGTTAGGGGGTCGGGGTTGGTACCTGACCGATTCCACTCCGATGCTCAAGTTAGTTTCATTTAGATGAAAACCGATAGAGTAAGATAAAAGAGGAATATAAAAGGGGAATATGGGTGAATCGTGTGATGTAAGCCTTTTGATACTTAGCCCTTTTATGTAGATCTGGCCTCCTCCTTTTCCCTGGTCCTTTGGGATTTTTATATCTCTTCCACATGACTTGTTCCTTCATTCCTCCTTAAGTGGCCTCACCCTCCATAACTCCCTCCCTAAATTTAGCCTTTTATTCCTCAAATAATCACCATTGAATTGGTCCATCATGGAGTGTAACCATCGACTATTCAAGGCTCTTCATGAGGGAGGTGTGGATTAGCTCATTCAACCTACGAGTAATGGGTCATGAGAGAGGTGTGGGTTGGCTCATTTAACCCAAGCGCTATGGGCCGTGTGCTATCTTAGCTTAATCGGTAGAATTTATCAACTTGCTTAATGGGCTGGGCCCATGTATTCAACATCTGGAATTGTGCTTTGTGCACTTGGAAATTTTCCTTGAGCTTTTGGAGTTGGATGCTAGAAAGAATGAAGCTTACAGAGGGAAAGCGAGAGAAATGAAAGATTGAATCTTTCCTTGAGATTTTGGCTCACAAAATAATCTCTATTCAGTTATAATGAGTGCTCAAATCTTCCTCACAATCTGGTTTAAATAGCCTCTCAAAGTTGCACAAAAACCAAGAAAACTGACCGAGCAAAAAGCAGTCTAATGGCTATAAACGATCAGATTTTCCTAGTTATTAGATGTCTGAAGTAGAGTTACCAGATTGCTAATAAACTGTTAAGTTGTCTAGAAACTCAACATCAGAAGGCTGACCAATACTGGTATATATCAAACAAAGGAACTAATATTAAGCATCCAAAAGTTTGGAGTTCAACACCTAGACGGCTAGGACACCGCTTAGGCTTCAGAGACCCCTTCATCAGACGACTGACACATGGAAATGGAGGAGAGAGACCGCTCTAAGAATAAATGAGCTGACTGTAATTAGACGGCTGGAGTTCACCATTCAGATGTTTGAGGAACTGTTCAGACGTCTGACCAATGAACTTCAGAAGGCTGACAGAAGGATGTGTCTGACAAGATAAAAGCAGACACGCCAGAGGTCTGACGACTCTTCTCTAGATGTTTGGTCATGGTCCAAAAACACAACTAAGATACTTTCGACTTTAGAAATTCATCCAAACACTCCTTGACTTTGTAATTTACAAAAAAATATCTTAAAATGTTAGAAAGTATTATGTTGTTTTACTAAATTTTACTCAAAATTTTAAGTTAGGTTCTATAAACAACAGTAAACTTCAAGATAGTTTTGACAAACGATAATAAAGTTTAAGATAGTTTCGATGCAAAGATGCCGAGGTGGTTTTGGTAAATGAACTAAGCTTAGAGGAGTTTTATAAATGTTTAAAGTTAGGTGCAGTAATATTAAATTCCCATTAGTTTATGGTACAACAATGGGTCGGCTCAATGATCACTCATGTGTTGATTTGAGCGGACATGCCCAAAAGTCCAGTAAAGCCCATAGCTTCGCCCAACAGCCCAGATGTCCTGACACGAGACCCACCGTTTCTTCATTTATGACGACAATTTATCTGACCGTTGGGCTTCTCTATTTAAGGCGTCAGCCCAGGATGAAGGCATTCAATGATTGATTGTTAAACTCGTCATTAAAGGCGATAGTTTAGGCCAAAAGCAAAAAAGCGGTTTAAAAGCTCAGACGTCTCTCTAATGTCCCTCAAAAGCAAAGGCCTATAAGTAGTGTCTTGGACAATAGGTGAGGGGACATTCCCCGACAACCACAAAGTCAGGTACCACTGCACTGGTATCTGCTCCACATAAATCCTACATTTCCTCCATTACTCGGCATGATTATTATCGGTTGATCTCCCAACAAATCAGCCATAGTTACCACGAGCTGTCTTGAGTCACTATCTGACTTGAGCATCGTATGAGATTAGGTCGGACCCCAGATCCGACCATCCATAACGAGCTCTTTGTGTTGCAGGAGGCTGAAGGCAGCTCGGACTCGGTTGAAATAGCTCGGACTTGTCTGAGATATCTCGGATTGAGGACTACTTAGCCCGGGGTTAGCTCGTCCAATAAAGAGTCAGCTACCAACGTCAACATACACAAGCTATACTGCAACCGTACTATCATCAACTAATATTAGTGGCAAGAAGACACTCATAAACAGTTCAGTTTAATTTTTGTAAGTTAAACCCGTACTTCTGCCAATTTTGATAAAATCCGACAGGCAGCAGTAGCGTATACGTGAGATCCTTGTGAGCCCAAACGTCAACATCTAACCACGTTCGGAAGGAATGCGACCCATGAATTTGGACTATATAGCACACATATTTCTCCTCTACCCAACCAAAAAAACTCGATTCGAGACCGGAAGAGCCCAACACGCTGCTCCTCGTAGAATATTCCGTGGTCTCAAATATCCCACTAAGGGCCTGTTCTTCTGCGCGGAATAAGGGTGGGAATGGGAATAGAGACACTGTTCATGTACTATTCACCCTATTCCAAGGTTGTATTCCAAGCTGTTGTTCTTTTGGGCGTGGAATACAATCCTACGTGGCTATTCCAATTTGGTAATGATGAGCTCTTTTCTATTCCAAGCTTTTTGCTTGGAATACAATGGAATCCTTAGGAATGATGGGCCCCACTCTCTCATCTCTCTCTATCTCTCTCCTCCAACTCATCCTCTTTCCACTTTTTCATTCCAACTCCACAAGCCCAAAAGAACACAAGAATAGAATGTGGACCCCACTTTCCATTCCAAACCCCACTTTCCATATCCTATTCCACCCAAAAGAACACAAAACTCCATTTTCTCTCTCCTTGGAATACAAACTTTCCCCTATTCCATTTTTCATATTCCAGCAAAAGAACAGGCCCTAATAACAGTCCCAATTTCTCGGCACCCAACTCCAGCTCTTCATCGTCACGTGACCAAATTCCACGTCAGCGCACATGCGCCAGGGCTGGGCCCCGCAACACAGCAGCCTGATAAACCGCCAGCCTTACGAAAGTTTCCGTCCGTACAATTCACTAGCTTAACAAAGAAGAAGCCGACGGATTAGCGGCCGCTGCAGCAACAAGAAGGAGAAGCAAACCATAACCCTAGAAATTTATTGAATTTGATCAGTCGGCATGATTAATCTCGGCATGGACACTGGCCAGTCGACCTCGGCGACGGCCGAGAAGACCTTCTCCTTCATCTCGAAAGGATGGCGAGAGGTCAGGGACTCCGCCGGCGCCGATCTCCTGTTGATCCGAACGAGGGCGAATTCGTTCAAGAATCTCGCCGATCGCGAGCTCGAGAACTTCCTCAAATCCGCGAGGAGCGAATCCATCGCTGAATTCGAGTTCGTGAAGCGGATCCAGCCGAAACTTTCTGAGATTCGGAGGGTTTACTCGTCGCCGGAGTTCAGCAGGAAGGTTTTCGAGAAGTGGAGCCCGAGCGCGACCCTTGGGATCGATTTGTCACGGTTCAGGAACGCGATTGTGGCTGAAGTGGACGAATCGACGGGGGTTTTGGTGGATTATGGGAAATATAGCGGGAGGAGGACACTTCGGAGGATCAGAAGGAAAGGTGAGGGGGAGGGAGTGAATTTAAAAGGGTGGAAGCTGATTCGGAATTTGAGGATGAGATTGAAGGAGTTTGAGCGGAAGTGCCAGTTTGATGAGATTTTTGGGAATTTTAAGAGTAACAAGCTTGTGGAGAAAGTGAAATTTAGTCTGGTATATTCTATCCTTATCTTTATGGTGACAACGGATTGCAAAAATTATTGCATTTTGTTCTTCTTTGGGACCTGTCTTGTGTTTTGTTCTTACCCAGCAGTTATTTGGCCTTTTATCTTAGGTATCATTAATTGATTATGGAAACAGCTTAAATTCAAGAAATTGTTTGTTTATTGAGAGCAAAGATGAGGGTAGTGTGTTTCTTAAATTGCAATTACTTTGATTACTTAAAGGATGATGCTTTTCACATTTTAAACATGCACAACTAGTTACCAATTGTCACAAGCGAAGAAACTTGAATCAACAATTTACTATTGGAATTCACGTTTTGAACTTTAATGATGTTCCTATACAAGAAGAGGTTGCATGAAGGATGTTGGGATCCTAAGATGGCAAGGAGAAACACTAGAGGATGGTGAATGGTGAATAGTGTTTATGAAAATTTAAAGCAAACTTTAAAGTTTCTGCATAAGGATTCAACTTGAGCTATCAATTTAATCCTTAGTCAACAATATATTACTTGCAAGAGATAATAGTAAGACGAACTGCGAAAGCTAAGATATTTGCAAGTATAAAACCAAGCACATAGAGAGACAATCACAAATAAAAATAATTTATTTTGGTTCAGACACCATTATCCTACACACAGTCCATGGTCCTCACCTGAGCTTATCCACTATGACCTTCCAATAGGAAAAGGTTATAACACCTCCTCTACACCACAACTTGTTGTTAGGAGAAATCACATTGAACAAGTTGGAGAAACATCTCTCATCCTAAGACAAAACACTTCACACATGAGTGAGAGATACTTACAAAGCTTTTGATTACACTGTACCTATAGTTGAGTTGAAGCTCTTATATTGATGAAGTGTGGCTATAGTGGGTTGTCTCTAAAATGATGTTGCAAAGAAGATCTTTTGAGATCAAGATTTGGCTAAGAAAGATTGTTGAAAACTTTTGAGAACAATAATGCCAAAGAAGAGGATTTTTCTTTTGAAAGAATTTGAGCAAAAAATATTTTTTCGCTTGAAAATCTTAATCTTAGTTGTTGTAAATAAATGCTGAAAAACCCTATATATATGGTGAAATTCGGAGGAAAACAGTTTACGAAAATACACTCATAACGGTAAAAAATGTCTAGTTTAAAATTTAAAAACTTCCTGTTATAGGCCAATCGTTGGTTTCTAGTCGACTAGAGTACATCTAGGTGACTAGGAGAAGAACTCTAGTTGACTAGTATCAGTGATATCAAGAAGCTGTTGCTCTAGATTGTTTCTAGCTGACTAATGTTAATGGATTAGTCGACTAGTCCTTTGATTAGTCGACTAATCTTAGTACTCTAGTTGACTAATGCTGACATTCTAACATGGCTTGTTTCCAATTTAACCAGTCGACTAGGGGTTTGTCTTAGTTGACTAGTCAGCCTATCTATATTACAAAAGAGGGAGGTTTTTGAATCTTTGTCCCATGTGGCAATGTCACATCGCCACATTGGACAACCTTCTTAAACCCAAAACCTAAAAAACACAAAACGCCACCCAACCCCCAAAAACACACCCAAAACCAAACACCCAAAATCACACCCCCAAGCAAAAAAACCAAAAACCCCAAGACACTACACACACTCAAACCGAACATTCTCATTTTCACCCGTTTTTGCACTCATCGAAACACCTGTCTAAAAAAATTGAAACCCAAAAAAACACAGGGAATGTGCAATCAAAGAGGCATGATGAGCTTTTTGGACGTCCGATTCAATTAACCCCTCAAGCACAGATCCGAAGGCGCGCACGCCGAATTTATTGTTCCTCGCCGAAGGCGGCCGTGCCTCTAGATTTTTTACGCTAATTTGTTGTTCTTTTAAATTTTGGCTGTAGAAATATTTTTTGGGGGACAACGATTTTGCGGGAAAAATTTTTGAATGCACCGTGTCCGCGGGCACGGGTTATGACTAGTAAATTCATATTTTGTGCTTTAAAGCTTAGGAAATAAATTTAAAAACTTTTCTAATCATTTTTAAACATTTGTAAAAAATTTTCTATAAATTTCTAGGTGTGTGTAAGTTTCAACTAAGCTTTAACAATCTAATCAAGACAAAATAAAAAATACATCAACTTTACCTATATTCTTTGAAGCTCCTTTGATGTAGTCTATTGATTATATGCATTGTCTTGATTCTTTTAGATTCCAAAGCCTTAGTTGATTACTTAGCTTTAATTTTCAGTATACTTCATATCTACACTTAAATATCATTAGTACTCAATATGTTTGTTCAAAATCAAAACATACATATGGTGACTCAATTTTTAATATTATCTTCCTTTTTGATGATGAAAAACTTATGACATAAAATATGAAAATCAACGCATAACAATCAATATAAATGTGTTTATACATATCAATTATTTCACCCATATATATAACATATTTCTCCCCATATGACATATTTTATTTCAACATATTTCTACCACCGACATTATGAAAAAGGGTGGGGATCACCGAATTTAATGACATTAAAAATTATGAATCTACTCAGCATGTTGGCGTGACTCAATATTTCAAAAATTTATCATGCTCATATTTCTCCCCATATAATCAACCAAGTTTATCAATTATTACATGTATACACATAGATTTCAAATGTGGACTAATATGTCAAGAATGGGCATGATGTTAAATGTGATACCAAGTGTTATAGTGTAGTATCCCGTAATTTTGATATGATTATCAGATATTTTCTGTAATTATCCTATTCATTTTCCTAAATTATTTTTATAATTTTTTCTCCCTTTTCTTTTTTCTTCTTTTCTTTTTCTTTTCCTTCATCTTTAGGACCAAACCCACAACCACATTCTCTTATCCTTTTCTTCTTTTCTGTTATTTCCTTCATACTTTCTTTCTGTGTAGAAAGCCCAAGCCTTCCCCTTCATTTTTATTTCTTTACTCATTTCTATCGGCCCAGGCCCAAAAGCCAGCAAGACCCACCCCCCATCATCTTCTTTCTTTCTCAACTTCTTTTCTTTCATTTTTAAACACACAAAACCCAAGGGCCCAACCACGGTTCTTTCAAATAGCCAAGCCCACTTCAACTCCAATTTAACTCCATCAGCCCAATCCCTCATATTTTTCAATCGGGCCTTCTTTCTCTTTCTCCCTAAATACCCAATGCATCATGCAGCCGCCTTTTTCTTCACTCATGCAAGAAAAAACCATAACCGAGACTTCAACGAGAGATCCGATCGAATCAGAAATCTTTCGCAAGGACCTATTACGGTGCATGGTAGATTATTTTATTCTCCAAGTACTCAGTTTATTTTCCTTGATTAATTTTCTAAAGTTTATTGAGTTTAAATTGTTTGGAATTTGTTGTATTTTGGGTTATGCGGGAGGCGATGATTCATATATTTTCAAAGGGATTTTTCCTTTTACGAATTGCTTTTTGGCACATATCGAGACTGGCGACGACCCTCGCCGTCTCTAATTCTTGGGGGTTGTGATAATTGTTGGCCGTCGAAGAGAGTAGTTTAGCCTTGTCGTTACCTCTTAGCCGAAGTTCTGATCCTATCATTTGATTCCTCTGCTAAGAATTTGTTCTTGCCGTTAGTTCGTGGCTGAGAATTGCTTGATGTTAGTTTCTAAAGGGGGTTTGGGACTTGGCCATTACTTCTTTGACGATTCTCTTCTTGCTGCCATTACTTCGCACAAACTCTAGCCCCTCAGTCATAGTGAATACTCTGTTGGGTTTTTCTGCTCTGATCATTGTAAGAACATGCTGTTAACATGAGATCATACATGCTTCTAGATTTTTCCATGTGATTTGGCTTCGCTTTGGGCCTTTGCTTGCTTTGGACTTCAGTGGCTTTTTGGGCTTGGGTTTCTGCCGAATTATTACTCACAGACTTTTGCCCCTTGGCTTGAGCTGGCCTCGGGCTTTACTGTTCGACTTGTGGGCTGATAACTGCTCATATAATTACAACTGTGGCTAAATAAACTCCTCTAGGCTGGTAAACTATTAAAATCTGTCAAGTGCCAAAACATGAATTTGATCCCATGTGACTGTATGTTTTCTCACTCAAATATTTAGATATCAGTTTTTATAATAAAGTTTCAGATTCAATTTGTGTCTTATGTAAAGGTTTAAATTGTTTAGGTTAGAACATTAGCAAGAAATTCATGATACATAGAAATTACTCTTGTACAAGCAAATGTATGAACACTATTGATGATATTCGCACATGACATTGTGCATGTATAGTCATATATTAGTACCTTAATGTTTCATTTATATAGTTTTTGTTACAAAGTGTCGTTACATTAGAAAGCTCTTGTTACATAGTTCATATATATCATGTTAACTATTAGATAACAGTTGACAATGATAAAAATACATGATCTAAATACATGACATGATTGCAATGGGCAGTATACAAGGATCACTTACTTGAAAATCGTATAATGATGCATACTTCCAAATATTGTATCTGTTCACTGTCTATTACAATAATCAAAGATTTTGGATATTGTACATGTTCTTAATTGGGAACTAAGTGCTATAGGGAACAAAGTGCCATGTGACACCAGGGGTCACCTCTTGAACCCATGAGAGCCACTTCTTAAATCACTTCCTCTGTTAATATTGGAAACCATCATAGTATCAGATACAACATGACAACTATACAATATTAGATACATACCATGAATATTACACTTGACACAGAATTGAACCTAAACAATATTACACTTGACTCACTGGGGTTTAGGAAACTCATAATAAAGAGTACAGGAGCGAGTGAAGCCATGCTTCATCACAGTTTCTTGGTCATAGTTTCTTGATGGATCATCTCATGCATCTGTTACCCGACAGGTTCGCTCCCATGTATCTGTTTGGACCGTCAGAGGGATCCAGAGTTCTTTTCACAGTTTTAAGTATTAGACTTGGCCCGGGGTAGTTTCTCGTGGTACAATATGGTCTACGTGTTGAATATCGTGTTTTCCACTATGAGGCATAGCTTAGAAATAGTAAACTAAACTTTAATCGTGATCTAGAAATTGATGACATTGAAACATTCATAACATGTCATTCATGTTGCTCCATAGTTTACATTAGAATGTTGCTCCATGGTTTACATTTGCATACTTTTGCCTGTTATCTTTCAGCCCAATAGTTTACTTTACATGCCCTTTTACATTGCTTAGTTTATCTTTCTTTGCCTTTAAACTGTTTGCTTGGATTAGATTTTATTCTACTCTAAGTGGCGGTACATACTTTGTTGTCTCAGTTAGATGCAGAACATGTTTACGAGGAGACTTTGATGTTCATGGTTTAGTTTCAGTTTTCTCTGTGCACTACGCATACTTTAAGATCATTTACATGCTTGTTTTACATTCATTATATTTTTACTTTTCCTATTTTGTTTTCATTGGTAAATAGTCGGACACGTATATCTTGTAAATTGTAATGGCCACCCGGAAAACGGTGTGTTATAAGAATTGGAGGTCATGTTGTTTAATAGTGAAAATAGAATAGGATAGAAACATATCGAATGTTAAACATACATGTAAGAATGATCTCAAACCTATATGCACTGAACAAAGAAAACCGAATCTAAACCACGAACACTAAAGTCTTCTTGTAAATACGTTCAGCACCTGACAAAGACAACAAAGTATGTACCGCCACTTAGAGTAGATTAAAATCTAATCGAAGTAAACCGTGTAAATGCAAATCAAGATAAACTATGCCAAGTGAGTCACGTGTAATGTTGCACCTGACAGACAATTAAGCGCTATCTATTATGAGTTTTCTAAACCCCAGTGTGTCAAGTGTAATGTTTAGGGTCAATTCTATGTCAAGTGTAATATTCATGGTCTATATCTATTGTTGTATAGTTATTATGTCAAACAATATTGTATCTGGTATTGTGATAGTTTTTAATATTACCAGAGGAAGTGATTCTAGAGATGACTCTCATAGGTCCAAGAGGTAGCCGTTGGTGTCCCATGACACTTTATCCCTATGTCGCACTTAGTTTTCAATCAAGAACATGTACAATATCCAGAATATGTCATCAGTGTGTAGTAGCAAATGAACATATACACTATTGAAAGTATGCATCATTGTATGATATTCAAGCAAGTGATCATTGTATACTATCTATAACAATCATTCCATGTATTTGAATTATGTATTTTTTACCATAGTCAACTGTTATCAGATAATGAACCTGGTATATATGAACTGTCTAGCAAGGGCTTTTCAATGTAATGTCACTTTATTAAAAAACTATGTAAATGAAACATTAAGATTTCAACATATGAATATACAGTTGCAATGTCAGTTGTGAATGTCATCAATGGTGTCCATGCATTTGCTTGTACAAAAGTAATTATGTATCATGAATTTCTAGCTAAGGTTCTAACCTAAAAAATTTAAACCTATACATAAAACCCATCAAATTGAATTTGAAACTTTATTGTAAAAACCGAAATTTAAATATTTAATGTGGAAACATACAATCACATGGGATCAGACGTTTTGGTACTTGACAGATTTTAACAGTTTACGAATATAGATGAGTTTATTTAACCATAGCAGTAATTATATGAACAATTATCAACCCACAAGCCAAACAGTAAGGCCCAAGGCCATCGTGAGTGATTATTCAGCATACACCCAAGCCCAAAAAGCGACAAAAGTCCACATCAAGCAAAGGCCCAAAGCGAAACCAAAGCCCATGGGGAGATCAAGAAGCAGGTAAAGGTCTCAGGTTAACAGTAAGGTCTACGGCCCATTACAACGGTCAGAGCAGAAAACCCCAATGGGGTTTTCACGATGGTTAAATGCTCGTCAAAGAAATGACAGAGGGGCTGGAGTCTATGCGAAGTAACGGCAGCAAGAAGAGAATTGTCAGAAAAGTGATAGCCCAGAACCCAAAACCCCCCGTTAGTACCTAATGGCAAGCAATTCTCAGCCGCGAACTAGCTGCAAGAACAAATCCTCGGCAGAGGAATCAAATGGCGAGATCAGAACTTCAGCTGAGATGTAACGACAGGGCTAAACTACTCTCTCTGACCGCCAACAATTATCAAAACAATCCACATGAATTTGAGACATTGAGCGGCGGTGCGGGTCACCGTCCTTGATAGTGTGTCGAAAAGCAATTCGCAAGAGGGAAAAAATCTCTTCGAAAATATATGAATCATCACCTCCCGCATAACCCCAAATTCCAAACAATTCAAAATCAACAAGTTTCAGAAGATTAATCAAGGAAAATAAAACGAGAACATGGAGAATAGAATTATCCACCGTTCACCGTAGTTGGCCAATAAATTCAAGGAGATAGGATAACTCAAGAATTGAACAATTGAATTGGAACAATTTTGGAGGGAAAAATAATTTTCGCATAGCTCAAAACCAAGAAATAATTGAGTTTAAATAGAAGAGTAGAGATGAAAACGTGTGAGGGGATAGCAGAGAAAAACACGCAATCTGTAATCACGAAAGAAATTTGATTTGATCGGATATCTATCTGAAGTCTCGGTTAGGGTTTTTCTTGCGTGAGTGAATGAAAAGGTGGATGTGCGATGCTTTGAGTCTTTAGGGATAAAGAGGGGGCCCAAGTGAAAAAAGATGGGGGATTGGGCTGATGGAATTAAATTGGAGCTAAGTGGGCTTGGCTGTTTGAAAGACCAGTGGTTGGGCTGTTGGGTTTTGTGGGTTTAAAATGAAAGAAAAGAAGTTGAGAAAGAAAGAAGAATATGAGAGGGGAGTTGGGTCGTGCGGGCTTTTGGGTCTGGGCCGATAGAAATGAGTAAAAATAAAAATTGAAGGGAGAAGGCTTGGGCTTTCTACACAGAAAGAAAGTACGAAGGAAATAAAGGAAAAGAATTGAAGGAGAATGTGGTTGATGGTTTGGTCCTAAAGAGGAAGGAAAAGAAAAGAAGAGAAAAGAAAAGGGAGAGGAAAAATTACAAAAATAATTTAGGAAAATGAATAGGAAAATTACCAAAAATATCCCATAATCCTATCAAAATTATGGGACATTAGACATTTACAAAGAATGATACCAAATTTTATAATTTTAATTGTGCATTATCAGTGTTTGTGTCAAGGTGCAAGTATATATATGACACCATGTGTTGAAAATAAATTTATCTAGACTTACATAGGATAGAGCATGCTCCCCTAGCATTTAGGCATACCAAAAGTTGAGGCAATTTCCTACCCAATTTATACATATCCTTGAAGTGAATTTGGGAGGTAGCGTCAATATCCAATATGTTTGTAGGTACTATCCAATATGTATGTATAAGTACCTGAAAAATATTTGGGTCCATATAATTAGTGTCAACAATTCCAAGCTCATGATTATTGAGTTAGGTGAAACCTAAAACAATCAAAACAATTACATGATAAACATTTTAAACTTGTTATTATGTTTTTATATTTTTTATCTTTATAGTTTGTGGTACCTTAATTAAGGTTTCAAAGTTTTTATCGTTCAACCGAAAATCAAATCCAGTTGGCTTTTAATTTTCCATCATTAATATATTTATAGGTTTTAGAACAATGGACATTTTCCATAAAGTTGTTTACATCATTATCTTTCATTTTAATTGATCTTCTTTTAGGTATCCAAATTTTAACACATTCGTCATTCTTAGTATAGTTCATATTTTGGATGTTTGGGATATTGTTTTTAGTTTGTTTAGAAAAGCTAGTATACATACATGCATGATTTTGTTTTGTCTTATTATTATTATTATTGTTTTGTTTTTTCTTGTAATATCTAAGTCCAAATTTATTGTTCGTTGGTTTTTGTGCATTTAATAAGTTAATTAAGCTTATTTCTTTATTAGATTTATCCAAATTTTTCATATTTAGTTTTAATGGTGGCAATGTTTTTTTCTAATTCATTTAATTTAATACTTAAGTTATTACATTTATTGTTAAGTAACTTGTTTTAATTGATTAATTCACTATTTTCAGTTTCATATTTTCTTCTTTTAAATTTTGGTTTCATTCTTTTAGCTTTAAGTTTTCTGATACGATCCGGTGGATCGTATCAATAAAGTTCAGATTTTTAAAGTGGAAAATATAAAAAGAGGAAATTTTGTGGACTTTAGATTGCGAAGAACTAGAATCAATAGATAAATGAGCCTCTTTCGAGAGGAGACTCGCTCTCCTAGCTTTGAATGTACGGATCAAAGCCTAAGAACCTTCACAAGATGCATACAATCGTTCTTCACAAAATAAGCATAAAAGAAAATAAAAGACGGCTAGCCCTAATAAATAGAAAATATGAGATTTACTAATCTAGTCTGAAAAGACTAGAATACACCGAGATAACTAAATCACCAAAGCCTAATCATCAAGTGGGACCCGGGTGCGACGTGCGGCAAGCGGGGCGGCGGCTAGGGGGCGTCCGCATCAATACCTCCCCCTAAAAGAGCCACCTTGTCCTCAAGGTGGAGATCTGGCTTTGAAGGCCACCCGAGGGAAATCAGAGGCTAGGGTCACTTGTCAGAACCACCGTGCGACCCCCATCCTAGAATTCCATCCTAAGCTGCTTCCAGTTCATCTTCACCTCGCCCAACCCCCTCAGCCACTGTACGCCCAGAATCACATCGATATTGTCCAACTCTAGGGGCAAGAAGTCCTCCACGATCTGCACCCCTTGTAAGGTCAGACTCAGCCCCTTGCACATCCCACTGCTCTCCTCCCTCCTCCCTGTCCCTGAGAGGGCCGTAAACGTCTCCAAGGTGCTCACCTGCAACATATGACGATCCACCAAATGTCGAGAGATGAAGTTGTGAGTAGCCCCAATGTCTATGAGTACCGTCATCGGCGCGTCGTCCAATCGCCCTGACAACTTCATGGTATGGTTCGTGGTTACCTCTACCAAGGAGTTCAGGGACACCTCCGCTACATCTAGATGTGCGTGCTCAACTTCGCTCTCTTCCGTCATCACTGGCTCCCCATCATCTGCATACTCCCCCTCGTCCGGTATTAGCACAATCTGCATCAGCTTGCTCGCACATCGATGACCGGGACTGAACTTCTCATCGCATCTGAAGCAGAGGCCTGCAGCACGCCTCGCCCTCAAATCAGCCTCAGTCATCCGTTTACCAGGGATCACTGGTCGGGTTTCCTCTCTTCATTTCTGTGTCCACTGGTGCTACTGTAACCCCCGGAAGTGGGGCCGGTGCTGTCTGACTACGCTGGCCCTGGGCTCCCCAAGTCCCCCGAATGCGTCTCTCCTCTGCATGCTTCTCCTCCGCCTTGTGGGCCAGGCGAAGGACATCCTCCAATGTCCCCTGACTCTGCATCCTCAGCTCTGCTCGTATAGAGGGCTGCAGCCCCCTCATGAAATTCCCAATCATCACCTCGTCGGTCACCCCCTTCACCCTACTATTCAGCATCTCGAATCTCTCCACATAATCCCTAACCGTCCTCTCCTGCTTCAAAGCAGATAACTGCTCATAGAAATCTCCCCCTGGGGGTCTCCTGCAACCGATCTAGTATCAGTGCGGACAGCTCCTCCCAAGTGCGAAAGGGGGTCTGCGCCACCTTGCATCTGTACCAGGCCAATGCCTTGCCCTCGAAATAGATTTCGATGGCCCTCAGAACCTCCTCCTCCGTCAACCGCATCACCTGGAAGTAACGCTCCGCCAGATAGATCCACCCATCCGGATCCGTACCGTCAAAAATCGGCATCTTCAGCTTCATAAGACGGCGATCTGCATTGATGTCCCCCTGAGGCCCCCCATCTCTACCGCGGTCTCCCCCACGGCCGAACCCTCCGCCGGCTGCCTCAACCGGTCCTCCCCCATCAATCCCGTATAACTCCTCCGGCCACGCGGGCCTCTCCCATGCCTCGGGCTGATAGTGGTGCCCTGGAAACTCCGGTGGTCGTGCGAACACGGGCCTCGGCCTCGTCGTAATGGTCTCTGCTCTCCAAAACTGGCCCGCTGGGGCCCCGATAGCCGCCCCCGAAGCCCATCCGCCTCCTACTGTCCTGGGGGTTCCCCCATGGTGGGGTACGAACCCAGCCACACCCCCAAAAGGCCGAGACGTAGTCGCCGGGCCCCCAGGAGGGGCTGCCCAACCCGCCGGGCCCTCGGAAGGCCCGGCCCAGCTCGCCGGGCCCCCAAAGGGGCCCCCAATTCCTCCCGCACCCCCGGATGGGGGTGCCGCACCCCCCGTGGCCCTGGCGGGGGGTGCCGCCTGCACCCAGGGCCCGCCGGGGTCGGCCGGGGCTCTGGTGGCCCCGGCGGGCTCGCCCAGGCCTAGGAGGGCCTGGGGGAGCTCGCCGGGGGCGCTGCGGCCCCCGGAGGGCCGGGCGGCCTCGCCCAGGCCTGGGAAGGCCTGGGTTGGGCCGCTGGCCCTTGGGCAGGCCCGATAGGTCCTGCCGTGGGTTGAAACGACCCGCGCGGGTCTAGGGCTAGCCGCGCTACCCTTTTCGCCTCTTCCGCGCCGTCGCCCTGATGTGGAAATTCCGCCGTCGTCTGCGTTTGCCCTAGGGAGGCCGATTCTAGGGTAGAATCTCCTCCCTCTTGGATCCCCTTGCCTTTCGCCACCGCGAGGGCTTGCATCATCTCTTTCAATTCTTGGAGATCCCGTCCTTGTTGCGCGGTGTCCGTCCTCATCCCCCGAAGTTCGATCTGAATGTCTTCTTGTGAATGTGCGTGATCCTTGAGTGAATCCCCCACCGTTTTCTTCAATCCTTCGAACCGTTCTTCGATCTCCCGATTGAGATCCTCCTGTATCCCTTGAATCTTTTCATCGATCAAGTCCGCCTTCGATCGTGTGCTTGCCGCCATTGGGATCTAGTGCTTTGATACCAATTTGATACGATCCGGTGGATCGTATCAATAAAGTTCAGATTTTTAAAGTGGAAAATATAAAAAGAGGAAATTTTGTGGACTTTAGATTGCGAAGAACTAGAATCGATAGATAAATGAGCCTCTTTCGAGAGGTGACTCGCTCTCCTAGCTTTGAATGTACGGATCAAAGCCTAAGAACCTTCACAAGATGCCTACAATCGTTCTTCACAAAATAAGCATAAAAGAAAATAAAAGACGGCTAGCCCTAATAAATAGAAAATATGGGATTTACTAATCTAGTCTGAAATGACTAGAATACCCCGAGATAACTAAATCACCAAAGCCTAATCATCAAGTGGGACCCGGGTGCGGCGTGCGGCAAGCGGGACGGCGGCTAGGGGGCGTCCGCATCATTTTCGTTTTCCAAAGAATTATCACAATTAGATGTACATTTTTTGTGAGCACTTTTTAAATTTAAGTGATCTTTAAATAAGTTTTCTTATTTATTATATAATCTTTGGAAAGTAGAATCTTCATCATTATGATCATGTTTATAATTTACCTCATCATCGGTGTACGTTGTAAAGCATATATGTGCTCGTTCCTTTCCATCATCACCATTATCAGGTTCACCATCATCATCATTATCAACTACATCATTATCATCGTTCCCAAGCCGTAAATGCATTCTTCATTAGTCGCCTCAATTTTCCTTTGATTTTTCTTTATTCTTTGCTAACGGGTAATCCTTTAAGTAGTGCACTGGCTTGTTATAATGAAAATGATGCGATCTGCTAGGGGTTTGATGGTTAAAAAAGGATTTTTATTGCTAAACTCAGATCTGAAATAATAAAGTGGCTACTACAATTCAACTATTCGCTAATTAACGACTACAAATAGATCGAACAGCTAGCTAGAGATTGATCTAAGAGAAATATGAAAATTCCTAATACAATTTATCTAGAAACTAAGGAAATAAAATAGGGGAAATACTCAACAATTTTCGCATACCCCATTAGGGCCGGCTCTAGCCCTGTAAATAGAAAAGTTACAGTATTTGTTACTTTACAAAAATACCCCCGGCCTCCAAAAGTATTAGCCGCATCACTATTCTGTCCATGAAAACCCACCTTGTCCTCAAGGTGGTGCGTGAAGTGTGTGGTTGGTTATTCTACGTGTAGGTGCTCCTGATCATTGTCCTCGTCGGCTTCCAGCATTACCACACTCTCTCTACACTCTTCATCGTCATTCACTATCAGGATTTGAAGAGTACGGTCCCAGCACCGGTGCCCTGGAGTAAACTTCTCGTCGCATTTCAAACACAGATCCTTGGTCCGCTTGTCACGAATCTCTGCCTCTGTCATTCTCTGTGCATGTCCTCTGGGTCGTGGTTCCACCCACTTCTCCTTGCTAGCCGATGCCCCGTCTGTGGGTGTTGCCCCCCCATGTGGCCACCTTCTTTCCCCCTCCAGGATCTGGCCCTCGGAAAGGGGAGCCTCCCCAAGACCCGCCGGCTCTTCTCTCCATATCATGATGGTCCTCCACCATCCTCGCTGAAGTCATCATCTCTTGCATGTCATCAGGCTTCATCTGTCTTAGTCCCGATCTAATCGTGGGTTTCAACCCCTTCATAAAACACCCCTCCAGAGACTCCAGATACTCCATGAACTCTACTGCAGAGCGTCTCAAACTTCTTAATATAGTCCCTGACACTCCTCTCTTGCTTCAATGCGTACAGACGCTTATAAGCTCCCCTAGCCTGTACCTCTCCAAAGCACTCCAACAGAAGGGTGGTGAACTCCTCCCAGGCACGAAAAGGTCGTTGCTGTTGTGTCCACCTAAACCATCTCAGAGCCTCACCCTCCAAGCAGACTCCTACAACCCGGAACCAGTCCTCCCCGAAACCACTGACACCTCAAAGCATCTCTCCACTCGATACAACCAGTCATCCAGGTCTCCTCCCTAAAAAATGGGCATCTTCAGCTTCCTCATCCGACTCTCCCCAGCAAATCCTCCTCTTTCCTGCGGCTGATCCTGGCGTCTCGACTGGAACATATGTGGTCTGTCAAGAGTATACCCCACTGCTGGATTCCGTGCGCCTCTGTCTGCACCATCCCACTGCCAATCTTCCCGTTCGTCTCCCTGTGGATGTACATAATGCCCCTGATGTGCTCTCGGGGTGCCCTAAAATCCTCTCCAGTCTCCTGTCATCCCCCGGAGGGTGGGACTGAGCCGACGGCCCTCCAAGGTGCTGTTGTCGCCCTCCCTGCTGCTGAAACCCTTCCCAGTGCTTCATCTGTGGCTGAAAAGATGATGTCTGAACTGATCGGGCCCCAAACAGGGCCTATTGTGATGCTGGAGAAGGCGACGGAGGCTGTCGGGCCCCCCGGTGGCTTGGCAGGGCCCCCGGGGCTCGGGCGGGGCTCGGCTCCCCCTCGGAAGCCCTGCGAAGCCCCCAAGGGGGCGGGGCCTGCCGGCCCCAGTTTTGAGCCTTCGGGCCTCTGCCGCTGTCCCAGGGGGCCGCCGAAGGCCCAGGAGGGGCGGGCGTCACTGGTCGCCCCTCCTGGGGGTTCGACGGAACCCCCATAGCAGGTTGGAGGGGGAGTCGGCCCCTCGGTGGCCGGCACACCTCCCCGTGGTGGGGAGGTGGCCGGGAAAGCATCACAGTCATCCCTATCCACCGCGTTTCATTGTTCACTTAAATGCTTTCGTCTTCGTCATCTTCGGAAACCACTTCGTTAAAAATCACATTTTCTCCTTACTCGTCGACAAAGGTGGCTCCTTTTTGCTTGGATCTAGATTTGATATCATCGACGCTATTTCTTGCATCATCTGAGCCTTGTTTGCCGCTGCATCTTGTTGGAGTGTCTCCGTCATCTGCGCGATACGTTGATCCAGTTGCTCCGCCGCTTTCTTTCTCACATCTTGGATTTCTTCGTTGATTTTGCTCTCAAACTTCTCCAGTTTCTCTTCCAACAGTTCAATCCTCTCCTTAGTTCGCGTCGTCGCCATAGATCTACTGCTCTGATATCAAATTGATGCGATCCGCTAGGGTTTTGACGGTAAAAAAGGATTTTTATTGCTAAACTCAGGTTTGAAATTATAAAGTGGCTACCACAATTCAACTACTCGCTAATTAATGACTACGAATAGATCGAACAACTAGCTAGGGATTGATCTAAGATAAATAGGGAAATTCCTGATACAATTTATCTAGGAACTAAGGAAATAAACTAAGGGAAATACTCAACAATTTTCGCATACCCCATTAGGGCCAGCTCTAGCCCTTTAAATAGAAAAGTTACATTATTTGTTACTCTACAAAAATACCTCCCGGCCTCCAAAAGTATCAGCCGCATCAGAAAACACATAATAGAATCGTTAGACAATCTGTCTTTATTAGATTTAAACGTGATGTGCTTCTTATCTTTATTTTTTGAATCATCTTTCTCTGCGGTGGCCTTGAATGCAATCGACTTTTTTAATTGATCATTTCTTTCATATCATTGTTTTGTAATTCATACGCTATGCGGTTACCGATGAGATCCTTCATATTAAGCTTGGACAGATCAGAAGATTCTTCTATGGCTATTGTCTTTTTCTCCCATTCGGGTGAGTTGTCGAAGAATCTTGCCTACAAGCTCTCTTTGAGAATAGGTCTTATCTAATCAGGTAAGCGTGTTGACGATCTCCGTACAACAAGTGTGTATTCCAAAAATGGTTTCTCCATTCATTATAAAAAGCTTGTACGTGTAAATAAAGAGAAATTTTAGTATTTTAGTTCTATTGTTACATTCATAAGTTACCTCAAGGGTGTGCCAAATTTTATGTGTCGTAGTTGATGTGCACACGCAGTTGTATTCTGTAACGTCACATAAACAAGTACCATTACAATATTAATCATTTGCAAGTCCCACATGTACTAGTGAAAACAAAATAGAGACAAAAGTAGGAAATATTGTAAAAAGAAATACGCATGTGTTAGGAACCAACAAAAGATAGGATTTTTATTGAGAAAACAATAGCAAAAACAAGATAATTGAGCACAAAAGAGGTGTGCCCTCCTCCCAAGACGCCTAGAGGACGTCCGCACTCGTCTAGATCTAGAACTACTCCTAGGACGCTCAATAGAGAAATCTCCAAATATCAAGCATGAATACAAATGACGGCTAGCCCTAGTTTAAATAGAAAAACCCTCCTTGTGGTGCGCAAAGTAATTTCTCTATGACTTGTTGTGCGCAAAGTAATTTCTCCCCTCTTTAGCCGCGCATGGATCTAACATTACTCCGCCCCTGAAAATCCACCTTGTCCTCAAGGTGGTGCATGGAGTGTGGGTGCCATCCATCCCACGTATTGCATGTCTCCTCCCGGATCGAAAGGATGAGATTGGTCTCCACCACCTTCATCAACGCCTAGACGAAAGCCACGGTCGCCACCAGTCAGATCTGAAGGCCATCTATAGACTGAAATTCTGCAGGGCCTCTGCAGAATTCTGCAGGATTTCTGCAGAAATGCTGCAGAATTCCTGCAGAATTCCTGCAGATTTCCTGCAGAATTCCTGCAGGAATCTGCAGAAATCCTGCAGGAATCTGTAGAATTTCTGCAGAATGCAGAATGCAGAATGCAGAATTCTGCAGGAACGCAGAATTCTGCAGGAACGCAGAATTCTGCAGGAACGCAGAATTCTCCTAGGAACGCAGAATTCTGCAGGAATGCAGAATTCAGAATTCTGCAGGAATGCAGGGCTGGCCGGCCCTGCAGAATTTCTGTAGGGGCGTGGCCGTTTTTTGAGACGACGGCTAGGGTTTGCTCGTCTTGGGGGCTCGTCCTCGTCTTCCGCCGCCGCCTTTAAATCTGGATTTTCATCGCCATCAGATTCAAATCTGAAATTTTCAGATATAAAAATTTTCTCGTCTTCCTCCGTCGTCTTCAGATCTGGATCTGAAAATTTCAGATCTGGATCTGAAAATTTCAGATCTGAAATTTCTAGATCTGGGCTTTTCTCCTCCAAAGGTGACGTCTTTTGCCCAAAATTAGGGGTTTTGCCGTCGTGGATGCGCGCCGTCAATAGCTCCATGATTTTTGCAAATTGCTCGTCGTTCTTTGCTTGTCTTGCCTTCATGTGCTCGATGTATTCCACCAAATCGTCAACCGATTTCTTTACCCCTTCAATTCCCGTCATGGATCGTCACGCGCTCTGATACCAAATTGTTAGGAACCAACAAAAGATAGGATTTTTATTGAGAAAACAATAGCAAAAACAAGATAATTGAGCACAAAAGAGGTGTGCCCTCCTCCCAAGACGCCTAGAGGACGTCCGCACTCGTCTAGATCTAGAACTACTCATAGGACGCTCAATAGAGAAATCTCCAAATATCAAGCATGAATACAAATGACGGCTAGCCCTAGTTTAAATAGAAAAACCCTCCTTGTGGTGCGCAAAGTAATTTCTCCATGACTTGTGCGCAAAGTAATTTCTCCCCTCTTTAGCCGCGCATGGATCTAACATCATGGTTCATCATTCGAGAGCGTACGTATACATATATTGAATTGAACAGAAATTAACTACCACCTCTCTCTCTGATAGATACATAAAAACATGTTAATCAAAATAAATAAATTCTTCCCAGTAATCTTGGTCTCAAAAGTCTGTGGTCTCCTCTGGATAATCCGTCTCCTCGTATGAAGGTGTCTCCTCTTAGGCTGGCTCGTCACCTGTTGAAAACCACAGAATTGAAACCATAAAGTAGAGGATATTTACAAAAGCGTTCAGTTATATCATTAACATACCAACTTACCATTAACACATCAGTCACAGTCTAAGTGTAAACAGGTGGAGAAGGTCTCAACTAATCACGGTTCCTTTAGTTAAATGTTTACTTACTAATGTCTGTATTATGACTTATAATAAAAAGAGTAAAGGGAGATTTGAAAGCCGTCTCGTACCATGGGTGAGCTCACCCGGGCCTTAAACCCATGGTCTGAACAAGTATAGTAAGAGGACCAGACAAGTACAGTAAAGGGGTTTAGCAAATTATTCAAGCACATGATCTCAGACACTCCTTTCATCTTTTAATTACGAGTTCTACAAACCCCGTGTGTCCAGTCAGTTCAGTTCGGTCTCTATCTTATTAGTTTGGCTTTTCTGATCTTCCTAAATTATGTTGATAAGATCATGCACAAAAGCTCGGTGTTCATAGCAACCATTTCATTATATCAATAGTTCAATAGTACTGTCATGACCTCTGCTATATAACTTAGTCATTAATTTAACAGTTCGGTTAGTTCGGCTATCAATTAAAAGTCAGCTATGCATCGCAAACCAAAACAATTCTTCAATAATAGATTTAAGTTTCAAAACTGAAGGTAATTCATTTTTAAGAAGAATAAAAGTATCTCGAGATCAAATTCATGGTCGACACCTATCAAAACATGTATAACTAGTCTGCCAAGCCTAAAGATGGATAGCCAGTCAACAAGGACATCCCTAAAATAGATCGGTGATCCAGGGATAGGTCGGCTAACAGAACTGGTCAGCAACCCAGGGACCTGTCGGTAAACTGAACATGTCGATAATAATAGATCATATAAGCATTAACAGATTAGGTCGGTAGTAACATGATGCGATCCGCTAGGGTTTTGATGGTAAAAATGGATTTTTATTGCACAAATCAGATCTGAAATTCTAAAAGCCTTACTACAAAACTACTTACTAAATAACTACTACAAGTTGATAGAACGCCAACCTAGGAATTAATCTAGGAATCCTAATACAATTTATCTAAGAAATAAATAGTAAAAGGATTTCTTCAACAATTTCCACCTCCCCCATTAGGGCCGGGCTCTAGGCTTTAAATAGAAAAGTTACAAAATATGTTAATTTACTAAAAATGCAACTGGGGCTAAATTCCAAGTCGCATTAAAAGGATTTCTTCAACAATTTTCACCTCCCTCATTAGGGCCGGCTCTAGGCTTTAAATAGAAAAATTACAGAATACGTTAATTTACCAAAATGCCCCTGGGGCTAAATTTCAAGTTGCATCATTACTCCGCCCCCGAAAATCCACATTGTCCTCAAGGTGGTGCATCCAGTTCATGGCACGTGCTACTCTGAATGAACGCACTCATCCCCTCCCTGGTCAAAAGGTCACTCGAGGTCTTCGTCATCTCCTGTGAACCGACCAGAGGATCGGTCGCGCTCAAAACACCGCATCCAAGGTCCAGTAAGGCCCACAGTTGCAAAATGAGGAATGTGGGCCACCTAAAATGTTTTCCGGGGCACGTGAGCCTCAAGGCAGCCCAGCCGAGGGGTCGCCCGAGTCCGGGTGGTCCTCCAGGGACGCCTGAGTCGGGGCGGCCCTCCAAGGGTTGCCCGAATCCGTGTGGTCCTTCGATGAACCGGTCGTGTCGTCATCTTTAGATCTGAGCCGTCGTTCGCCTTCTCCGAATATGGTAGATCTACGCTTGAAATCTTCAGATATGGTGCCGGATCACCTTGGGAATGGAGCTCCTCACAGAAAGGCATCACCTTTAGCTCTGGATCTGGTAAATCTACGTTTGAAACATTCGGATCTGGTAGATCTACGTGTAAAATCTTCGGATCTGGTGCCGGATCACTTTGGGAATGGAGCTCCTCGCCAAAAAGCGTCGCCTTTAGCTCCGGATCTGGTAGATTTACGCTTGAAATCGCCGAAAAGCGCCGCCTCCCCTATTAGGGCCGGCTCTAGGCTTTAAATAGAAAAGTTACAGAATATGTCAATTTACTAAAATGCTAATGGGGCTAATTTCAAGTCGCATCATACCAGTTCGGCAAGCAAAACATACTGAACAGGTCAACAACGCAGAACAGATCGGTAGCTACAGGTCATACAGAACAGGTCGGTAAATACAACATACTGAACAGGTTGGTAACACAGAACAGATCGGTAGCTATAGATCATAAAGAACAGGTCGGTTAACAGGAAATATTGAACAAGCCGGTAACAACAGGACATATCAATAACACATGTTAATAACTATAGTACAGATCGATAACAACAGATCAGATTAGTAACAAGACATATATGGCTGAGCAGTATGCAATACATACAGAACAGATCAATACCAGGTTAGATCGGTAACAACAATAGGTTAGGTTGACAAGTAACACAAATCGAGTCAGTAACAACAATATATTGGTCTGAATGCACAGAATAGATCGGTAACAGCAATAGACTAAGTCGGTAACAACGGGTCGGGCCGATAAGTAATAACAGATCAGATCCGCAATCTACAGTATAGGTCGATAAGAACAATAAGATAGGTCAGCATTATCAACACAGATCAGATCGGCAGGTGAAAGTTTCTAAATAATAGTCATGGCCGAGCCGAGGTTTGGTTGAAACCACTCATTTAGGCGGGTGCACAGTGCATCAAATCAAAGTAAAATATATGTAGGGAAATGGCAATGGTTTCCAAAAGGTATATGGGTGCCGATAATGCAATCCTCAGATGGACAAGTCCTTCGAGAGATCTTCCATAAATCATCATTTTCACTATAACTAGGGCTGTTGACAAATGAGCTTGAACGAGCTTGAACAGGGAGCTTGGTTTTGTTCATGAACAAAATCCATGTTCAAGCTCTGTTCGTTTACTAACCGAGCTCTAAAAACGTGTTCAAGCTTGTTCGTTAAGCTTACCAAACGAACGTAAACAAACATTTACCGAGCTTGTTCACGAGTGGTTAATCGAACGTTCTGTTCGTTAACAAGACTTATCGAGCTTGTTCGTGAACATGTTCAGGAACATGTTCGTGAGCACACAATCAATCTTGTTCATGAACAGATTTTCAATCAAACAAACGAACGTCAATTTTTTAATCAGGAATAATACCATTTAAACATAATTGCCAATGACTAAATCAATTAAATAAAAGGATTAAATATTTGCAGGACAAAAACAAATAAATCCAGCATACTAGCTCCATAAATCCCATTATAAGCATCCATTAAAGTATACTAAAAAATATAGTATTTGTCTAAATTTACTATTTTCAGTACATATTCGTTCACGAACACTTAACAAGCTTGTTTATAAACATCACTTAACGAGCTTGTTCACGAACACTTAACGAGCTTGTTCATGAACATAAATGAACGAACATAGTTATGTTCAAGCTCTGTTCGTTTACTAACCGAGCTCTAAAAATATGGTCAAGATTGTTCATTAAGCTTCCTGAACGAACGTAAACGAACATGTACCGAGCTTGTTCACGAGTAGTTCGTCGAACATTTTGTTCGTCAACAGCCTTAACTATAACAATAATTAACCAACAATTCTCAAGTCCAACGATCCAAGCTATAAGTTTATGAATTTAAATTTATTTCTACAGATCAAACGCATCAAAATGAAATGGCTGAAAGCTCAGAGCAAATATGGTCAATCGTTCACCAAAGATGGCCAAAATTCATGTATCCCCTCGCTCAAGCCATCCACTAATCGTTAATGGTTGCTTGAGGAAGAGAATGATGAAAATCGACAGCTCGAACACCCAAAAGCCAAAGACAAATTGAAATTGAAACTCACAAAATTCTCAGAAAACTCGTGTTCGCATGAAAAATCCCACGAGTAATAAGAAGATATAGAGCCTGGAGCGTGTCGTTGGAGAAGATTGTGAACAATCAATGCTGGAGATCATGGCTGAAACTTCATGTAACTGACAAGGGAAATGGCTCATTTTCGAAAGCTAGGTTTAGGGTTTCGCTCGGGTGAGATAAGAGGGAGGATGTCCGAACTGTTTGGACTGTGATCGGACCGGGTTACCTGAGAAGTGGGTGGGAGACCTGCATGGCCAAGGGAAAAGAAAGGGCAACGCGAAAACAAAAGAAAAAGAGAAAAATAAAAAGAAAGAAAAATATAGGAAAACTCCGAAAAAATTTATAGGAAGCGTCATTACGTATCCTGTACTATCAGCATACAAAACAATGAGGTCATGGCTTTGGCATTCAAGGTCTTTTGGGTTTTTTCTTTATCGTTCTACTTGGAAATTGGTTCTGTTGGTTTCTCGTAGGGAGTCTAACCATGCTTCATAGATCCATGTTTATTGATCGGAAGAAAAGTATCATCCTTGTCTTCCATGCACCATAGTTGGAACCGGTAAGCATTGGAGGTCGGGTGATAGTTGTTTCTTTGGAAATTGAGATGTTGATGTTATCGTATAACCTGCTCTGATACCACGTATTGCAATCCTAAGGTGACAATAAAAAACACTAGAAGATGAATAATATTTTTGAAATTTTAAAGCAAACTATGACGTTTTTGCCGAAGAATTTAACTTGAGTTACTAAGTTAATCCTTAATGAACAGTAAATTACTTGCAAGAGATAATAGTAAGATGAATTATGGAATCTAAGATATTTCCAATATAAAACCAAATACAGAGAGACAATCACAAACACAATTAATTTATTCTGCTTCAGACACCATTTTCCTACGTCCAGTCCCTAGTCCTTACCTGAGCTTATCCACTGTGACCTTCCAATATGAAGAAGTTTATAACACCTCTACAGCACACCTTGTTGCAAGGAGAAGTCACCTCGAATAAGTTGGAGAAAGAAATCTCTCCTCTTAAGAGAGAACACCTCACACACAAGTGAGAGATGCTCACAAAGCTTTTGATTACACTGTTACCTATAGTCGAGTTGAAGCTCTTGTGTTGATGAAGTATGGCTATAATGGTTTCTCTAGAACAAAGAAGATCTTTTGAAATCAAGATTTGGTGAAAAGAGATTGACAATGCCAAAGAAGAGGATTTTTCTTTTGAAAGAATTTGAGCAAAAAAAATTTTCCAGTTAAATTTATTAATCTTAATTGTTGTAAATAAATGTTGAAAAATCCTCTATATATAGGGTGAAATTCGGGTGGAAATAGTTTAACAAAACACCCACACATAGGTTTAAACCGGTTAATTGAAAACTTCTCGTTAAAGGCCAACGATTAGTTCCTAGTCGAGTAGGGTATATCTTCTCTTGGACTAGATATCAGCTAGTCAATTAGGAGAAGAACTCTAATCGACTAGTACCAGTAATGTCAAGACGCTGTTGCTCTCTGTTGTTTCTAGTCGACTAGTGATACTGGATTAGTCGAATAGTCACTAGATTAGTCGACTAATCATAGTACTCTAATTGACTAATGTTGACATTCTGACATGACTAGATTTCTAGTTTTACCAATCGACTAGGGGTCTGTTCTTATCGACTTGTCAGCCTATAAATCCATTTTTTGGGCTTTAAAGCATTTTTAAAATATTTATAAAAACTTTTCTATAAAATTCTAAGTGTGTGATAACTTCAACTAAGCTTTGACAATATAATTAAGACAAAATAAAATATATCAACTTTGCATATATTCTTTGAAACTCCTGTTATTATATGCATTGTCTTGATTCTTTTGGACTTTAAAGCCTTAGTAGACTACACATAGCGTTGATTTTCATTATACTTCGTACCTACACTCAAATATCATTAGTACTCAATATGTTTGCTCATCGTCAAAATATATATTGGAGGACTCAATATTCAACAAAGGAGACTACATGTTTTCAACTTTTGTTCTTTGCACCATCAGGCACATTTTATTACCTAGATTTGGTGCACATCAGGATTCTTGAAGACAGCGCCGTGAAACCTGCGATTTCTAACAAATTATATTACTGATATGTAATTTGCCACATAACATGTAATGTGGAGAGAATCATTTGAATATAATTTCTGAAATTGAGAACTGTGTCTTCGTAATAACTGAGGCAGTTCCCACGATAGTTGAGGCATACCCGCAGAAAGTTTGGGAGTTTGAATACATTTTGGGTGTATTCCAGATTCACTGATGAAACTTGGCCGGACCATTCCAGATTTTAATTCTGGTAACATCAGGATGCTCCAGTCTGAACAAGAGTTATGCTTGACACAATAGGCCGTGACTAGGTTGGAAGTCCTGAGGCGGCGTGGATGGAAACTGCAGGAAAGTATCCACTATACAAAAAACTGTGCAACTTTTTTGGGAAAACTTTGTGTAACTTTAATGTGAAGAATAATTGATGAATAGGGGCCCATACAGCTATCGTGACTGTTCGTTATTTATTTATCATGTATTGATTCTGAACACGATAGTCCAGCGAGTATGCCGAAGATCAGGTGGTAAGGGTTGGTCAGGTTGCAAAGAAAATCGGACAGAGAATGCCATCTCTATTAAAGCTCTGATTTCACACACACACACACACACACACACATTTTTTTTTCTTTTTTTAAATAACCTGTTCTGTTGTTTGCTCGAAGGTCATTTCAAGTTGGATGGGTGTTCCTTTGTGTAGATGGACATGGACATAGTCACCAAGAAATATCAATAAGCTTAGAATTTGGTTTAAAGTAAATGAGCCGGAGAAGTAGATTGTTTTACTTGAAATGGATTGAAGATTGGAAGGACGGTTGCATGTTTTAATGAAAATGTTTAATTGGATGAGATGGATTTTGTTCCTGTAATTCATCCCTTTGCTAGTCCTTTGCTGTGACGTTTTATTTTGTGGTTAGGCGAGTCGTGATTAGTTATGCATGAGAATTGGTAAATTTGTTTGTCATGATATTAGAAAGAAGTCATGAATTGCACGAGTTCTCCTTTTGGTCTTATCATGGGAATCATGAGAAGAGAAAAGTTCAAAATTTCGGCCATTATTAGGTAGAATCCCATGGCTTAGGGCCCATCCGTCTGCTCATACGTCACTCAAAGCCTTTTCAAATTCAGATGGGGTCACTTATGGAGCAATGCTCCATGAAGGATTTGACAAAGTTTAATTACCAGCGATGGAGCTAATAACAATCTTCTCATAATTAGCGCCAACTTTCAGGTCAATGAAAATATTGAGAAGAGAGCTTCCCGTTTTCTTAAATCCAGTCGGCATCCTCCAAATTCTCTTGGACTCAAAAAAAAATGACTTTGTTGTTTGGGGGGGGGGGGGGGGGGGGGGTGATATTGTGGCAGCTCATGTGGAAGCCCAAATAAGGAAATGGGGAAAATAGAACTTGGTATTTCATTGCAATCATTTATGCTCTACATACATGTTTATTTTTTAATGGAAATGACTACAGTTTGCATTGCATGTTAAATACCAAGTATGATATGTCTATTATAGGGATAAAAGATTCATGGACTTAATAAAAAAAGATTAAAACATTGTCTTAGATACTCATTTTGGGCATAAGCATGTACTCAGTAATTTTCTACCTCTCTTAATTGCTTCCAATGGATTCTGATTTTCCTGGCACTTCTATTCCCCAACCAAAAGCGTTGTTGCTCTTTGTTGGCAAAATGTCTGGCAGTTATGCATTCCGATGTATACCCTTTTTGGAGATAAATTGAATCTTCCAAATTTTAGAGAAAGGCATTTTCTGTTCATTTTAAATGGATCCAATTGGAGAACTTGTCGGTTAACAATGAAATAAAACAGGGACACGAGAAATTTCATATTAAACTTGAAGGAGAAAACCTAATTTGGGTTTCGGGACTTGTAACGTGCTGTAGAATGACACCTTTTATTAAGGAGATGTGGAATTTAATGATCGTCTTTGTTCATGCTCAAATTCAATAGAGATAACCATATGGATATTTTCATACCCTTTTATGAAGTGACTCCTCTTAGTCTGCATGATCATAATGTCAGAGAAAATGACAACTACAATTCATATTGTGGAAGATGTATACTTTTTAAAATGACTATCTGCTTATAATGGTTTCACTTTCACTCTATTTATAATAATGACAGCTGGCACTTATTTCCATGACTATGTTTATCTTTTGAACTCAGTATGGTACTCTACTACATCCTAGTTCCTTTTGTATTTCACTGTCTTATGTCAATCACCAAGGTTCAAACCTGCAAGTAAGCCATTCATAATCGTATCAAATTTAGCTTGATTATCTGGGTGAGTATTATCAAAATGGGTATGCCTAGCAATGACAGCCCACAAATACTCCCTATTATGCTGGGTATTTTTTAATTTCCCTTTTTTTCATGTTATCATTATCTTGTGTTTGCGGACACACATATGCGCATGTGCGTGCGTGCGGGTGGGGTTGGGAGACATAGAGAAAGCAAGGAAGGCATTCTTTTGATATTGATATTGTTAGAGACCTATCCCATACTAGGTCTCCAACACTAGACCATTTGTTGAAACACATCCCATACTAGGCTTTTTAACAGTAGCCTTGCTAAGGGCTCATCCCATACTAAGCCCATAACGCTGGGCTCACACCCCATTTGTTAAGTATTATTGAGCATCCAACCCAAAACCAATTGGTATTAGGTGGAGAGGCCCTCTAATACTTAAACTATTTCTTTTTCTCTTGCACTTCCGATGTGAGACTATTTTTGGGATCCTACCATACCACCACGCTTCCGAAAATGCCTTCCACGGTGGCTCACTCTGTGGGTCGTAGCATAGGGCCAGCTCTGATACCAATTGTTAGAGACGTATCCCATACTTGGCTTTTTAACAGTAGCCTTGCTAAGGGCTCATCCTATACTAAGCCCATAACGCTGGGCTCACACCCCATTTGTTAAGTATTATTGAGCATCCAACCCAAAACCAATTGGTATTAGGTGGAGAGGCCCTCTAATACTTAAACTATTTCTTTTTCTCTTGCACTTCCGATGTGGGACTATTTTTGGGATCCTAACATACCACTACGCTTCCGACAATGCCGTCCACGGCGGCCCACTCTGGGGTGCACACTCTAAGTGGCCCACTCTGGCCTCACCCAGGTCGCCCCCTCTTAGGTCGCTCCTTCCCCAGGTCGCTCCTTCCGCTTTCGACAACCACCACTACGACGGCCCACTCTGGGGTGCCCACTCGAAGTGGCCCACTCTGGCCTCACCCAGGTCGCCCCCTCTTAGGTCGCTCCTTCCCCAGGTCGCCCCTTCCGCAACGTGGGTCGTAGCATAGGGCTAGCTCTGATACCAAATTGATGCGGACTAGGGTTTGTTTGGTGGAATTTGGGGATTTTTATTGAATTGGAAATAGGAAAATAGGGTTACAAAGGGGATAAGTAGCCAATTTTGGGAGAGTTGGCCCTTCTCCTAGCTTTTGCTAAGGAAAAAGCCTAACCTCTCTTCTAGATCTCCTCGGAGAACTCTAGGAAATGTCAAAAGACGGCTACAAATTCGATCCCCTAACCCTAGCCCACGCCCTCACTTATATAGTGATGAGGCGTGGTGCGTACAACAACACAAACCAACAAATAGTGCATAAAGAAATTCTATCCCCAAATCGTCGGTGTGTCCAGCAATTACTCCTTAGTCTTCTTGCGCCTCCTCTTGTAGGTGATAAACATATCACTAGTATGGGATGTGTTTCAACAAATGGGCTAGTGTTGGAGGCCTAGTATGTGATAGGTCTCTAACAATTGGTATCAGAGCTGGCCCTATGCTACTACCCACGTTGCGGAAGGGGCGACCTGGGTGAGACCAGAGTGGGCCACTTTGAGTGGGCACCCCAGAGTGGGCCGTCGTAGCGGTGGTTGATGTGGGCTGAATACTGGTACAACACCTCGTACCACTCAGCTGCGAGGATGACACCGTTTCAGATTGTGTATGGCCGAGATCCGCACCATCTAGTGCATTACAGCAGGGGATCCACCCCGGTGTCGGGATTAGAGCAGCAGTTGGAGGATCGTGACCGGGTGTTAGAGGAATTGAAGCGCCACCTACTGCGAGCCCAGTAAATCATGAAGAAGAAGGCAGATACACATCGCAGGGAGATGGAGTTTGCCGTAGGAGAGCGTGTCTATCTGAAGCTTCGACCCTACAGACAACGTTCTATGGCCCAGCGGCACAATGAGAAGCTGGCGGTGAGGTATTATGGGCCTTACGAGGTTGAGGCACGGATCGGCAAGGTGGCGTATCGACTGAGGCTGCCTCCTACTACCCCGGATCCATCCGGGTTTTCACGTCTTACAGTTACGCCGAGCTATTGGAGATCACGTGGCGTCGTCTACGTTGCCCCCAACTCTCACGGTCGACATGGAGGTACTTTTGGCACCCAAGGAGGTTACATGCATTCGTACAGGAGCATCGAGAGCACGAGAAGTTCTGATTCGTTGGTCGGGATTGCCGGAGTTTGAGGCAACGTGGGAGCTTTACGATCATATCTTGCAGCAGTATCCTGATTTTCACCTTGAGGACAAGGTGAAACTCCTGGGGGGAGTAGTGATACGTTTATCACCTACAACAGGAGGCGCAAGAAGACTAAGGAGTAATTGCTGGACACACCGACGATTTGGGGATAGAATTTCTTTATGCACTATTAGTTGGTTTGTGTTGCTGTACGCACTACGCCTCATTACTATATAAGTGAGGGCGTGTGCTAGGGTTAGGGGGATCGAATTTGTAGCCGTCTTTTGACATTTCCTAGAGTTCTCCGAGGAGATCTAGAAGAGAGTTTAGGCTTTTCCCTTAGCAAAAGCTAGGAGAGGGGCCAACTCTCCCAAAATTTGCTACTTATCCCCTTTGTAACACTATTTCCCTATTTCCAATTCAATAAAAATCCCCAAATTCCACCAAACAAACCCTAGTCCGCATCAGATATCTTTCGCTGTGCGCCTCACAGCCTTCTTTTCTCTTTCCTGAGAAGGCATTGGGGGGATCATTTGTAAAATGACTTGAAACATGATTCATGTATGCTGTTTTGAACACTCATAGAACTATAGAAAGTTACTCTGATGCGGCTTGGAATGTAGCCCCAGGGGCATTTTAGTAAATTGACATATTCTGTAACTTTTCTATTTAAAGCCTAGAGCCGGTCCTAATGGGGGAGGCGGAAATTGTTGAATGATATCATTTTATTAGTTTATTTCTTAAATAATTTGTATTAGGATTCCTAGATTAATTCCTAGGTTGTCCTTCTATCAATTTGTAGTAGTAATTTAGCAAGTAGTTGTTTTGTAGCAAGGCTTTTAGTATTTCAGATCTGATTTGTGCAATAAAAATCCCCCTTTTACCATCAAAACCCTAGCGGATCGTATCAATTGGTATCAGAGTGTAGATCCTAATGGCATCAAATTCGTTCTTGGCATCGGACGAAAAGTCCTTTTCACGGGAGATGACAAAGACCTCTTGTTGCCTTTTGACCCTGGAGGGGATGAGTACGTTCATTCGGAGTAGCACGGCCCATGGTCTGGATGCACCACCTTGAGGACAAGGTGGATTTTCGGGGGCAGAGTAATGATGCGGCTTGTAATTTAGCCCCAGGGGCATTTTAGTAAATTGACATATTCTGTAACTTTTCTATTTAAAGCCTAGAGCCAGCCCTAATGGAGTTGGCGGAAATTGTTGAAGAAATCCTTTTATTAGTTTATTTCTTAGATAAATTGTATTAGGATTCCTAGATTAATTCCTAGGTTGTCGTTCTATCAATTTGTAGTAGTTATTTAGTAAGTAGTTGTTTTGTAGTAGGGCTTTTAGAATTTCAGATCTGATTTGTGCAATAAAAATTCCCCTTTTACCATCAAAACCCTAGCGGATCGCATCATACTCACTGAGAGTAACTGTTGAAAGATAAACATCGATTGTGTACCTTGACCCATAATAGCAACTGTTACTATCAAGGTTCAACGGTTACTATCAAGGTTCAATGTCTGGGCCGAAACTCATGGATAGTAACTGTTGAAAAATAAACCTCCATCATGATCATTATTATAGTTTTTGTTATTGTAGTTTCTGATTAGTTCATAGCTGCTGGCACTTGGATGGGATCAACAAGATGCATGAATTAGTCTAATATGAGCATCAAATCTAATTTGTGACTTTCATTGTATTTTCCCCCTCTTGCCTTTTTGTATAGGGGATCTGACTTGCTCATCTATCTGTCGTTAAATGTCTTTGCAGAAATCTGTGCACAAGGAGTCTCAAGAATTGAAGGTAGATCACATTCTATATTCATGTATATGCCACTTGTTAATTTTTGTTACATAAGTTGCATGCAATTGGTGGTTCTTTATGTGCTTAGCTTATCCCTTTTTGCTCTTTTATGCAGGAAGTGCCGCCATTGGATCTCCCTGAACTTTTGGCATATCTAGTTAGACAGTCTGGCCCATTATTTGATCAGCTTGGCATTAGCCAATGTATGAAAATACTTGCTTCCTTTCTAGTTGATAATATGCTTCTGTTTTGTAAATTATTGAAGTTTAAACCCATGCATATTCATGTGTCATGCAAAGAAACAAAGTCTTGGTTCTAATGCTTAGTGTAGTTGCTCTGACCAAGTACTAGAGTAGTATCACCTATTTTCATGTGACCCTCATGGATGGATACTCGTTCTCACTGACTATTATTTTATTTTATTTTGTGCACCCCATTCCTTAAGGGAACGAATTTAGTTCTTTGATGATCCTCAATCCTAAACTATATCTAAAGTTAGCAAACACCAGCCTAGATTTGACCATGTGTTAGGAAATATTATGTGTTGGTATGCATTGTGAAGTTGGTGCAATCTTATTAAAATAATTAAATAAAGAAATAAATATTTTAACATTCTACCTAACAATTCAATTAGAGTTACCTAATTGAATCATAATCAACAATTATATCTTGCAATTAATATGAAAAGCACATGTAAAATATAAATACAAGTGTGCAAGAATATAAATCAACAAACATGGATAGAGAAATGCAAACCAGTAAAGACAATCGCAAACACATTACGTGCCTTACAACCAGCCTCACGTCCAGTCTAGACAAATCCACTATTTCTCTTGAATAGTACAATACGTCCACTTCACCATAACTTGGTGAATGGACCAACACCTCTCCACCAAGAGCAACACCTCTCACACTTGAGAGCAATACCAACATCTATCCTCTTGGAAGCACTGCCTACCACTTGAGGTTTACACTTTGAAGCAACGCGATTACAACTTTCATAAGCCTTGAAGATGAAGCACAATGTGATTGTAGTGTGGCTAAGAATTTGGCTTTATACTCTATAGGATTTGATCTTTTAAAGTTTAGAAGTAAGGTTCAAAAGAATAGAATTTGACAGCAAGAGCTTGGGGGATTGGAGCTATTCTCTTTTTCTTCTTCTTTTTCATTTCATTTCATCAAAAAGCCTTATCAAATGACATGAAGTTATTCACATATATGGGAGGAAAATCTAAGGAAATACCCAAAAACTTTTCCTAACGACTAGAAACGACTAATTGAAAAGGCTGCAATGGTTAGTTTCTAGTCGACTAGTAGAAATCAGCTAATCGACTAGGACATGACTAGTTGACTAGGCAATATACTTTGGTCGACTAGAACCTTCATAATGCAGAGGCCATTTTCTGTGAGTTGGGTTAGTGAACTAGAGTATATTGGCTAGTCGACTAATTCATTAAGTAGTTGACTAGTCCTTATACTCTAGTCTTATACTCTAGTCGACTAATTCTATAACCAAACAGGATGGACCCATATATCAATTCTGGTGGACTAGGTTTTAGATTGGTCGACTAGTTTACCCAGAAACCTATAGTTTTGCTATGAAACCCAGATTTTTATCCATCAATTAAATTCATATTAATTCTAGTTATTTATCTATGGTTTCATGTGAGTGACATCTTTAGGGTATTACAAAACATCGAAGACAAAAAAATAAAATCTTACAACAAATACATAAAGAATATGCCTTCAAGCTTGATTTGTTATAGATTTAGCTCTATGCTCTATGCTCTGTTGCCTTAGAATTCTTCAACTCCTATCGATGCACTAAATTCACACCACCACCATTTACCCGGCTTTGTTATGAGATCATTAATTTCTATGCTTGAGCAATCTTGAGCAAATTTCACTTGGTCTAATTCAACTTGTCATACTTAATGAAATTCATTAGACCATTAAACAATGTTTGCTCATCATCAAAATATGTATTGTGAATTCTATACTCAACATTCTCTCTTTTTTGATGATGACAAACATATTATTCAAAATCAAGAATTTTAATTCACATTAAACAAAATTAAATTCTTACTCGCTTGAGATTGTACATACTTCCCTTGAATTGATGCCCTCTTAATTTCGATGATGTCTCTTGAATTTCATTCTTTCCCTTTTGTCATCATAAAAAGTTGAGAGATTAAGTGATAAGGTATCACTCTCTAGTTCATTCTTAAGAGTTGCATCAAAACATATAGGTCCTCCCAAAACATAGGATACCTGAAATTAAGAGATCAGATATATGTATCCTAATCATTTAGGATCATTGGGACTAGTCAATGTGGGTTAAGTCTTTTAAAATCAAATTAATCTAATCTTATCCAAGAGTATCATATTATATTCTATATAATTTAATTCTATTTAAACTTGGGTACCAACAAGATGAATGTCAAAAGCATGGATAACCAAAAATATCTTTGGTCCAAAAGAAATCAACCAATAGGAACCCAACTCCGCTTTGAATTTTTTTCCTAGCATGCACATACAAACAATTATAAGCTTTATACATATTTATCATAAACTTGTTTATATGTGCATTTCTATCAATCTTGTCTAAATTCTTTAGAACCCATATCTTATCATATAATTTATGCATTTGCATGAAATTCTTCTTAACATAATGATGCATAAATACATGATTAGTAAAATCTAATATTTGAATAGAACTATTAGAAACATTAGATTTCACATTCTTTTTGCATGCAAACTTATTATACATGAAAGAATAATTCTTTTTAACAAAATTAGCATGCAAATTTCTTTTAACATAATTCTTCTCATTATTAGCTAATAAACATTTGTAGTTATATAATCATGCTTATATGAAGAAGTTGTGCTTAAGCTAATATTTTTTTACTTAGATTATCAAACTTAAGAACACGCTCTTCATGCTTCAACTTACTCAAAGATATATCATTTAAAAGCATATCAATCTTGGTATTAATAGCATGATAACCTTTCATGCGCAAAGTATCTTCTACAACTAAGCTTTCATTTTCAACTTTTAATATTTCAATAAATAAATTTGCATCATTCAATTTAGAAATAGAAATACTATGCTCATGACGCAAAAGATAATGATCATGCATCAAAGTATTATGCCTAACTTTCAGACACTCATGATCAAGTATTAAAGCATTACGCTTACTTTTCTACGCATCACGATCATAAACTAATGCATTATGGTTCTTTAAATTTTTCTAAATTTTGCATAATTTATAATGTTTAACTAAATCATTATATTTATCTGCTAACTCATTATAATCATCATCATCACTGTCTGAGTTACCTCATCATCTTCTTGTGCCATGAGGCACATAATAGCCATTTTCCTTTCTAGTTCCTTCTATTCGTTGTTTGAGGTTGAGGCATTAGAAGGAGATTCTTCAAATCTAACAAGTATGTGCCATAACTGGTATGCACTAGTTGTTCCGAACACATATTTTAAGACACTGTTAGATAATGAAGAAAAGACAATTTTCAATACATTTTCATTGAGGATGGCCATTCGTTTCTCTTAACTTGATCACTTTGAGGCGGATATTGAATGTTTGCGAGAATGTTCTTTTACGAGACCCACAAATCATAATCAATGGACATGATGTAGTACATCATTCGATTGTTCCAATGACCGTAGGAGAAGTCGTCAAACATTAGAGGTCTCGTTGGATCTTCTCCTTGAAGAAACATGTTGCATGTTGATATCCAAACACCAAGTTTTGATACCAATTGGTGAGTCTTTGTAAATGGCAAGAAAAATACTAGAGATGGATGAATAGTGTTTATAAAATAAAATACAATCTTAAAACTATCATCTAATATTCTACCTAAGAATTCTATTAGAGTTACCTAATTGAATCTTAATCAACAATTATATCTTGTAATTATAAAGATAAGCACAACAGAAATATAAACACAAGTCTGTAAGAATATAAATCAACATAGATGTATAGAGAACTGCAAACCAGTCAAAGCAATCGCAAACACAATACATTAACACTAGTTTAGGCAACCCATGCCCCTACGTTCAGCCTCACGTCCATTCTGGGACAAATCCATATTCCTCTTGAATAGTAGACCATGTCCACTTCACCACTACCCGGTAATGGTCCAACACCTGTTTGCCGAAAGTAACACCTATCACACTTGAGAGCAATACCTACATCTCTTCTCATGATAGTGATGGGCCTGGGCCCAAACCCATGCGGGTTTATACCCGCCGGCCCAGGCCAGCCGCCACACCACCCCTCTAGCTGACCCCTTGCCACACCCTCTTTTTTGTACTTGCCCTTTCCGAGTCCTCCTTGGAGTAGGATTCCCCCTCCCGCCCCGAGTCCTCCTTGGAGTAGGATTCCCCCTCCCGCCCCGAGTCCTCCTTGGAGTAGGATTAGCCGGACTAGTCCTACTTGGTTTAGGATTGTCATGGTTTCTATTATAATAGGGGGTAGCCTTCTCTTATTTTCTCATGCTTAATATTGGAATATTTCTATTGAGCATCCATTAGGAGTAGACGAGTGCGGACGTCCTCTAGGCGTCTTGGGAGGCAGGCAAACCTCTTTTGTGTCCAATTATCTTTTTATTTCGCTTGTTATTTTCTAATAAAAATTCCATCTTTGTTAGTTCCTAACAATTTGGTATCAGAGCACGTGACGATTCATGGCGGCTTCCACAAGATCGCAAGACAAATTTGAGGCGTTGGAGGCAAAATTCACGGGCGAGATCGAGGCGATCAAAAAGTCGTTGGCGGGGAACGACAAATCCATGGCCAAGTTGACTACTTCCATCTCCCAATTGGCGTCAAATCAAGCAAAACACGACGACCAATTCGCGCAATTGATGGGTGCCTTGAATCAATTAGCAACAAACCCTAAAGACGAAGGAAACCCTATCCCATCACCAAAGGCGGCACCTTTGAAGAATGAGAAGGAGAAAGAAGAGATTTTTTTCCAAAATCAACCCTACTTCGTGGAGGAGTTGGACGAGGACGACGCCGAGGAGCCATGGAGGGACGACTACCGCGAGGAGGTGCGGCGGAGGGCGGTACAAAGCCAAAGAGAGGCCGGAGGACCTAGCCGCGCGACAAGGGGGACTCACGGCATGGGAGAATGAAGATCATGCCCCCACGGCACGTGGGGGGGGGGTCGACCAGCTGCGGAAGGGGACCCTGCCTGGGCCCGCCAGGCTCCGGCGACCTTGCCGGAAGGCCGGCAGGGTCCGCCGACCTTCCAGGGAGGGCACAGGGGCCCGCCGAGCCTGGCCGAAGGCCGGCAGGCCCCTGTGGGTCCGCGACAGGGCAGAAACCCCTCCTGGCAGCCGCAGGAGGGGGCGGGGGCTTCGGACAGCAGGATAGGGGGGTTTTGAGCCCCCCGAGCAGCGGACCACGACGACGGGAGGCCGCGGACAGATTTCGGGAGACTTTTGTGACCCTCCAGGGCACCGACCAGCACTTGATGATCCTTTCTACGGCCATGGACGCGGGAGAGGCTATTACTCTGACGGAAGGGGTGGATATGAGGCAGAGTTCGGCGATGACGCCGGATGGGACGACTTTGAGGGGCGTCGCGGAGGTCACCAGGGAAACTACGGGAGTCACGGAGGCGGGCCACCCCGGCACTACGAGACACTGGAGGAGAGGCGTCAGCACTACCGTCCGCCACCCAGACAGGATGGGAGACCCGAGCAGGGGCGTTTTGGAGGAGATTGTCGCGTCCGGAAGCTGAAGATGCCGCTATTTTCCGGAGAGGACCCACACGCCTGGTTATTTACCGCAGAGAGATACTTCACGGCCCACCACATGACCGATGCCCAGAAGCTGGAGGCGGCATCGATCTGCATGGAGGGGCGTGCTTTGGGATGGTTCCAGTGGAGGGAGAGGCGACAGCCGGTGAGGAGCTGGGAGGAGCTGAAGGATATGGTGCTGGAGAAGTTTAGAGACCCCGGCTGGGAAACTTGCACGAGCAGCTTTACGCCCTCAGGCAGGAGGGGTCGGTACGGGATTACATCGAGAGGTTCGAGTCACTGGCCGGGCGAGTGCATGGCGTCTCAGACGAGTCACTGGAGGGAACCTTTCTGAAAGGGTTGCGCCCCAGCCTGCGCGCAGCAGTGAGACCATACAAGCCTAAGGGGCTTTCGGAGGTCATAGAGATGGCACAGATGGTTGAGGATGCGCAGACCGAGGACATGCGTGTCCGGAACAGTTTCAGTAGTCAGACAGCGAGAGGCGGTCCGTCTGGGACGGGAGGAGCTGGCACCTCGGCAGGGGTGGGGCAGGTGAACCGGGAGAAGGCGGGGGAGAAGAGTAGCACACCACTACCTGGGGGGCAGTTCAGACGCATGACGGACGCAGAGATGAGGGACAAGAGACAGAAGGGCTTATGCTTCCGGTGCGATGAAAGATTCTCACCAGGCCATAGATGCGCAGGGCGCAAACTCCAGGTGATCCTACTGGAGGACGACGAGGGCGAGTCTGATATCGAGGAAGAGACCGCTGCGACAGAGGATGAGCTTGAGGGCCAGCAGTTGGATGTAGCAGAGGTGTCCCTCAATTCCGTGGTCGGGTTCACACCGAATCACACCATGAAGCTGAGGGGAGAGGTCGGAGACCAGGAGGTGACGGTGCTGATCGACAGTGGGGCCACCCACAATTTTATTTCCAGGAGGGTGGTGACACAGCTGGGCCTTCAGCTGACAGATTGCGGCAGCTTTAGCGTGATGATGGGGACAGGGAAGAAGGAGAGCAGCTGTGGAGTTTGCCGGGGTTTGGTTCTGACCATGCAGGGGATACAGATTATTGCAGATTTTTTACCTCTAGACCTTGGGAGCACCGACGTTATCCTCGACATGACTTGGCTCCAGACTTTGGGAGAGATGATCATTAACTGGAAAATACTGCGGATGAAGTTTCAGGAGGCCGGGCGATCGGTGATACTACAGGGAGACCCCAGCCTCTGCAGGGCATTAGTCTCTCTGAAGACCATGGTTAGGACCATTCAGACGGAGGGTGGCGGATATTTAGTGGAGCTGTACTCGCTGACCAGGGAGGGAGGAGCCGAGGCCAGTTCCGAGCAGCCCATTCCGAGGGAGGTTCAGCAGTTGATGGGGCAGTTTGAGGAGATATTCCAGGAGCCTCGGGGACTTCCACCGCCACGGGACCACGAGCACGCCATTGTTCTACGAGAGGGGGTTTCCCCCATTAGCGTGCGGCCCTACCGATACCCTCAGCACCAGAAAGATGAGATCGAGAGGATGGTTTCAGAGATGGTGCATGCCGGGTTAATCCAGCCAAGCATTAGCCCGTTTTACAGCCCTGTTCTATTGGTCAAGAAGAAGGATGGTAGTTGGCGGTTTTGCGTGGACTACAGGGCACTGAACAAGGAGACGGTCCCGGATAAGTTCCCTATACCAGTGATTGATGAGCTCCTAGACGAGCTACATGGAGCGACTTGGTTCAGCAAGCTAGATCTGAAGTCGGGCTATCACCAGATTCGGATGCGACGGGAGGATGTGCCCAAAACGGCGTTCAGGACGCATGAGGGCCACTACGAGTTCCTGGTCATGCCCTTTGGGCTGACCAATGCCCCGGCCACCTTTCATGCTCTAATGAATAAGGTATTCCGTCCCTTTCTCAGGCGGTTCGTTTTGGTCTTTTTCGACGATATCTTGGTGTACAGTCGTTCGCTGGAGGAGCACTTGGACCACCTGCAGGTAGTTTTTCAGGAGCTGCAGTACCACCAGCTTTATTTGAACAGGAAGAAGTGCCTGTTCGGGCAGCCACATGTGGAGTACCTGGGACATGTGGTGTCAGCGGGAGGAGTAGCCGCCGATAAAGCTAAGATAGCGGCCATGCTGGATTGGCCATGACCTACTACTCTCAGAGGGCTGCGGGGCTTCTTGGGGCCTACAGGTTACTACCGCCGCTTCGTAGAGGGATATGGGACGATCGCCTGGCCATTGACAGAATTACTAAAGAAGGATCAGTTCCATTGGGGTGACGAGGCGACGACAGCTTTTGAGGCCCTTAAAAGGGCAATGACCACGGTCCCGGTCTTAGCATTGCCCGATTTCACCCGACCTTTCGTGGTCGAGGCAGACGCGTCAGGACATGGGCTGGGCGCGGTACTGATGCAGGACCATCGTCCTATTACATACTACAGCCAGGTGTTGACCACCAGGGCCCGATTGCGGTCAGTCTATGAGCGGGAGCTGATGGCGATAGTCTTGTCTATTCAGAAGTGGAGACCTTATTTGTTGGGACGGAGCTTCATCGTTCGCACTGATCAGCGGAGCCTGAAGTACCTACTTGAGCAGCGGATGGTAGCAGAAGAACATCAGAAGTGGTTGCGCAAGCTGATGGGTTACAGATTCGAAATAGAGTACCGTCCAGGACTAGAGAACAAGGCAGCTGATGCTTTATCCCGGCGGGAGGAGGAGACAGAGATAGCAGCACTTACCGTATCCATCCTGGACGATTGGGGCCCACTGCAGCGGGAGGTTGAGACAGACCCGGATTTGGCGGCTATACGAGAAGCTCTTTTGCAGGGGTCGACTGAGTACCCTGGGTATTCATTGCAGGAGGGACGATTACTGTACTGGGGCGGACTAGTGATACCAAGGACTTCTCCTTTCTTACCGACCATACTCAGAGAGTTCCACGACAGTGCTATTGGAGGACATTCTGGGGTCCTCAAGACCTACCAGCGGTTATCACGGGAAATTTACTGGAAGGGGCAAAAGAAGGATGTGGCTAGGATGGTGGCGGAGTGTGACGTGTGCCAGCGTCACAAATATCAGGCTATGTCTCCAGGAGGATTATTACAGTCACTATCCCTACCAGACAGAGTGTGGGAGGACCTTTCTATGGATTTTATTGAAGGGTTGCCTAAGTCGGGAGGGTTCAGCGTCATTTTTGTTGTGGTAGACCGCCTCAGCAAATATGCACATTTTATCCCACTTAAGCATCCTTACAGCGCTGTATCAGTGGCCGACACTTTTGTGCGCGAGGTTATCCGTCTACATGGTCCCCCAAAGTCCATTGTTTCAGATAGGGACAAGGTGTTCCAGAGTAAGTTTTGGCAGGAGCTTTTTCGCCTACAGGGGACATCATTAAAAAAGAGCACTGCTTATCACCCCCAGACAGATGGCCAGACAGAGGTGGTCAACCGCAGTGTAGAGACGTATCTGCGATGCTTCATCTCGGAGAATCCTAAGGAGTGGGTTCGCTGGTTACCATGGGCAGAATATTGGTACAACACTTCATACCACACGGCAGCCCAGACGACACCCTTTAGGATTTTATATGGCAGAGACCCTCCACACTTACTTCATTATGGGCAGGAGATGACCCCGGTTTCTGATGTGGAGCAGTACTTAGCTGAGCGGGACCGGGTTCTAGAGGAGCTGAAGCTCCATTTGGCGAGAGCTCAGCAGGTGATGAAGGCTCGGGCAGACCTCCACCGCCGAGATGTACACTTTGAGGTGGGCGACATAGTATATCTGAAGTTAAGGCCCTACCGGCAGAGGTCGGTGGCTCATAGGAAGAATGAAAAGCTGTCACCACGATATTTTGGGCCTTTTGAGGTCGAGGCACGGGTTGGATCGGTAGCTTACAGGTTGCGCTTGCCGCCAGGATCGACCATTCACCCGGTATTCCATGTTTCACAGTTACGCCAGGCTATTGGCACCCACACTTCTTCTCTGACATTGCCCGAGTCACTTACTGCGGATATGGAGGTTGGATTGGAGCCAGAGCTACTGAAGGGGGTACGCCGGACCGACACAGGCGCGCGACAGGTCTTGTTGCAGTGGAAGGATCTACCAGAGCACGACAGCACTTGGGAGGACATGGCTGATATGGTGTTGCGATTCCCAGATTTCCACCTTGAGGACAAGGTGGCTCTTTGGGGGGGAGTATTGATGGGCCTGGGCCCAAACCCATGCGGGTTTACACCCGCCGGCCCAGGCCAGCCGCCACACCCCCCTCTAGCCGACCCCTTGCCACACCCTCTTTTTTGTACTTGCCCTTTCCGAGTCCTCCTTGGAGTAGGATTCCCCCTCCCGCCCCGAGTCCTCCTTGGAGTAGGATTAGCCGGACTAGTCCTACTTGGTTTAGGATTGTCATGGTTTCTATTATAAATAAGGGGTAGCCTTCTCTTATTTTCTCATGCTTAATATTGGAATATTTCTATTGAGTATCCATTAGGAGTAGACGAGTGCGGACGTCCTCTAGGCGTCTTGGGAGGAGGGCACACCTCTTTTGTGTCCAATTATCTTTTTATTTCGCTTGTTATTTTCTAATAAAAATTCCATCTTTGTTAGTTCCTAACAGATAGCACTACCTCACACTTGAGTTTTACACTTTGAAATAATGAGATTACAACTTCCCTAAGCCTTGAAGTTAAAGCGCAATGTAATTGTAGTGTGGCTAGAAATTTGGCTTTCTACTCTATATGACTTGATGTTTTGAAGAGTAGAAGTAAGGCTCAAAAGAATAGAATTTGAGAGCAAGAGTTTTGGGGTTTTGAGTTGATCTATTTTTTCTTCTTTTTCATTTCATTTCATCAAAAAGTCCTACCAAATGACATGAGGTCATCCACATACATATGGAGAAAACTGCATAAAGAAATACCCAAAAAAACTCCTTCCCAACGATTAGAAATAGCTAATTGAAAAGTTACAACGGCTAGTTTTTAGTCGACTAATAGTCATCCCCTAGTCGACGAGGACATGACTAGTCGACTAGACAATGTATTTTTGT
>CM061133.1:231953978-232278978 GCA_030789695.1 Scilla litardierei
GGGGCGAGTCCCCTGCGGTCGGGGCGACTTTGGCGGTTGCCGGGGCGCCCGATGGGGTGATTTGGCAGGTCTGTCCCCTCCATCGGGTTGTCTGCCAGCCGCACCTGCGTCCGCGGGGTGTCCGTGGGGAGGCATGGTATGCCATTGGAGCACCAGTTCCCGTGCCTTAAGTTGTCTAGAGGAAGGAGGGGAGCAGCAGGCCGGGTGCCCTTCGTGTAAGAGGAATATCCTGTTGGGGGATCGTTTACTTGGGCAGTCGGTGATACTCGCATTTTCCGCGTATTTTAGGGGGAGAGAGTGGCGAAAGGACTGGTCTTTCTTCATATTCTTCCTTTCGCCCCCTCCCCTCCGAAGAGGCTGAGGGGGGGGGACTTATAATGGTGTATTTTCGCCTCCTCCATTTCCTCATTGTGACGAGCTGGGGCCATCTTGGAATTTCGTTCCTTGGGGAGCGTTCCCGATGGGTGACGTCTGATGTGACTCCTCAGCTCCTGTTTTTCGGCGGGCGTGCTGTTTATCAGTGGCGCTCGTCCCGAGCGTCCTTTTGGTTGGACAAGTCATTTCGGTTGTCGGCTTTATAAGTGTTAGGCGTTACTCCTCAGTGATGGTCCCGCGGTGGGGTTGCCTCGATTCGCAGACCCAGATTCGTTTCCCGATGTTTGAGGAGAGGGGTCGCAGGCCCTCCCTGGGGAGGGCGGGTATTGGTCCGTAGCTTACCCTGCATATGGCGCTCCGGTTTGGGTGGCCAAGCTCCGTAAGCTTGCCCCGGAGGTCTTCTTTGGGGGGGGATCGAGTGCGCAGCTCGGCCCGTGCCCCTCTCCGGTTTGGGTGGTGAGGATTGGTCCTGCCCCGGAGTTTTTGAGAGTGTGGGTATTGGGCCGTCGCCTCCCCGCAGCCTCTATAATCGGACGGGTATTGGGCCGTCGCCTACCCCGCATATGGCGCTCCGGTTTGGGTGGCCAAGCTCTGTAAGCTTGCCCCGGAGGTTCCTCTTTGGGGGGGAGCGAGTGCGCAGCTCGGCCCGTGCCCCTCTCCGGTTTGGGTGGCGAGGATTGGTCCTGCCCCGGAGTCTTTGAGAGGGCGGGTATTGGGCCGTCGCCTCCCCGCAGCCTCTATAATCGGACGGGTATTGGGCCGTCGCCTACCCCGCATATGGCGCTCCGGTTTGGGTGGCCAAGCTCCGTAAGCTTGCCCCGGAGGTCTTCTTTGGGGGGGAGCGAGTGCGCAGCTCGGCCCGTGCCCCTCTCCGGTTTGGGTGGCGAGGATTGGTCCTGCCCCGGAGTCTTGCGCATTTTGAACTGAAATTTTCATGTAGAAAAGGCAAAATTCGAAGATACGAAAGATATTTCATTCATGACTTACATTTTCCAGCTATATCACGACCGGCGTTCCACGTCCTTCTGAGTGATTAGCCCGTCCTTCTCAGGGGGGCTTTGGGGGGCGCGGTTGGTCCTGTTCCCCTCCGCGGTGCCATCAGCCGGAGCTAACTCTGGATGGTAGGGGTCATACCTCCGCCCGGTCAAGTCGATCCTCAGGTTCATCTCTGGTCCCTTGTGCTTGGTCGACCCCACGTAGCAGCTCCTAGACAGCTTCTGGCTTCCCCGTCGAACCCAACCCCTCCGAGGGTTTGGAACTTGACCATCTGGTGGAGAAGGCTGGGGAGCGCTCCGATGGCCGCCATGTAAGGCCGTCCTATGATCCCGTTGTATGCCGACGAAATGTCGACCACAACGAACAGCGTCATCCGAGTGACGACCTGCGGCTCTTCTCTGAGGGTTATCGGCAAGGTGATCACACCCACGATGGGGGTCGAGTGACCGATGAAGCTGACGAGGGGTCCGGTACAGGGTCTCAGGTCCGTCGGCCTTAACCCCATCTTTTCGATTGTGGACATGAACAGGATGTCGCAGGAGCTCACTGTGTCGACCAGGAGGCGACTGACGATGGCCGTCCCAATCTGGGCCTCGATGACGATGGCGTCGTCGTGGGGCAGCTCGACTCCCTCTAGATCCTCGTCACTGAAAGTAATAGGAGGGTAGGCCATCCTTCTCCCTCTCGGATCCCCTCCAAGACTCGCCGTCATCACTTGTCTCGCGTACGCCTTTTTGCTTGACGACGATGCTCCTCCGGAGGATGGCCCGCCGCATATCGTGTTTATACGCATGACGGGTTTCGGGGGGTGAGGATCTTCCCGCTCGCCATTTGCAGGAGGGTCTGCCCTCCGTGCCCTTCGGTGGTTCCCCTCTTCTCGGTCTGGTCTCCTGCCCCCGACGAAGCCCCCCAGGTGGCCCGCCTGGATCAGCCGCTCGATTTCCCTTTTGAGGGTGAAGCAGTCGTCGGTGTCGTGGCCATGGTCCCGGTGGTACCGGCAGTATTTTTTGAAATCTCTCCGGGCCGGATCCGACTTCATTTCTCGAGGTGGCTTTGGCAGCAGTCCGGCTCTTGTAGCCACGGCCATCACCTCGATCAAGGGGGCATTGAGTTGCGTGTAATGTGCCCGTAGGGGGCCTTCTTGTCTCGGGACGACTCGGAGGGGGGGGGGGCTTGGGCCGGGGCGAACTCACGCGCCGGGCCAGGGCGATCTTGCGGGCAAGGCCCCGGCGGTTCCCGCCTTGGTCGGGCCAGCTGGTCGCGACCTCGATGCCCTTCTTCTTGCCTCGGCCGAGGGTGTGACCGGGGCTCGCCTTGGGACGGCTTCGCCGGGGGGAATAGGGCCTTTGTGCCGAGAGTCTCTTCAGCCAACGCATGCCTCTCCGCCATAGCAACCAGCGCCTCATAGTCGGTCGGCGGATCCCGGAGCAGGGATTTGTGGAGGCTCCGAGTCCGCAACCCCGTTTTGAAGGCCAGCATAAGCACCTCATCGCCGCATGTCACCACCGCCCGTCTCTCATCCTGAAAGCGGCGGAGGTATCTGCCTGTTGTCTCTCCCTCTCCTTGGACTATCGTGCTGAGATAGTCTAAGGGCTTCTTTTTCGTCCGTCCGGCCCGAAACTCTTGGCAGAACTTGTGGGATAGCTCGCCAAAGCTCCCAACGGATCTCGCGGGTAAGCCGAAGTACCAGTCCAACGCGGTGTCCCTCAGGCTTTGGGAGAAATGCCGGCATAGGAACGCCTCATCCACATCCTGCGCCTCCATTTCCCCCCCGGTACTACTGCACGTGCGTGAGGGGGTCGCCTCTCCCGTTGTATGTGGCCAAGTGGGGGGGGGGGGGGGGTTTGAACCTTATGGGTCTCGGAGCGGACGTAATCCATCGTGCAAGCGGCGTGGCCTCCTCCAGATAGGTTGGGCGATTGGGCGCATCCCCTCTCCGCCATTCGAGGGTCTAGCTTCGGTCGCGCCTCGGCCGCCGACGGTCCTCCGGCCCCGGGGAGTAGCCCGATGGTCGCCTGGCGGGGCTCCTTCCTCGGGTCGAGGATTCGACGGGTTGTGGGCTACGGTTCTCCCAGCACCATCGCCTCCCTGCCAGCTCCCCTCGGGCCTCCCTCCGCTCCTGATTCTCCCGCAGAAGCCTTTCGCGCTCGGCGGTGAGGAAGCGTAGTTGTCGACAAACGGCTTCCTCGCGCAGGCAATCGGAGGGGTGGTGCAGGCGATGCGGGCGGCCTCCTCCTGGTGGGGACCTGGCCAACAACGGGCCCCGCCCGTCCCTGAGACGCCGACCCATCGCCGTCACCTCCAGGATTTCTCGGTTGCTCTCGTTCTCCCTCCTTAGCCTCTCGCGCTCCGCGATGACGAGGCGGAGCTGGTGGCGGGCGGCCTCTTCGTCCTGGTAGGCCCTTCAGGCGGTCTCGGCCGCTTCGTCCAAACGCCTTTGCACGGCGGCCGCCTCCCCCAGGCGCCTCCACCGCCGCGCAACTTCCATCTCCTCTTCCAGGAGCCTCTGCTAGACCGCGACCTCCTCGGCGAGCCCCCTGTTCTCCCCCTCCTCCTCGAACTGAGGGTGGAGATTCCGCCTCACATTCTGGGGCTCCGAGGGGCCGGGCTGAGGCTCCGCCCCCGCCGCCGGATAGCCTCCCCTGGCCTGAGTGACGGCCTCAAAGCTCTTCAGGACAGCGTGGGCCGAAGTATGGTCAGTCTCGGTGCCCATCCCCAGAAGGGGGTCGGGCGTTGGGGTGATTAGTAGAGAGAGCGGCTCCTGACCCACGGGATCCTTGCCGTGGTCAGGGTTCTGAGAGATCGGCATGGGGTCTAACATGGGTGTGACCATTCGTTCCCACAGACGGCGCCAATTGTTACGAGGTGGAACTCGCGTACAATGAATTTGTATTGTGGAGAACCAAGGGCATGGTGGTTATGTTGAGAAGAGGGTTTAGGTGGGCTGTTTAACAAGTGATTAGTGGGGTGAAGAGGTTGGACTTGCCGCCGGGGGTGGCCACGGAGTCGAATCTCACCGGACGCGGCGGAGGAAGATTGGATGGCTGGAGGCTGAAGTTGATGTCGACCAATGGGCGAGCTTCCCTGCAGCACGAGCAACTCATCAGAAGGGTAGGGTTGGGGTCCAACCCTTAGCCCCTCCGATGCCTAAGTCAGTAATAGGACTTAAAGCGGGGGCTAGGCACGCCGGTCGGACTAACAGTGTGTCGACCGTACGTGGCGAGCTATATGTGGGAGAACAAAGATATGGACGACCTTTGCTCTCGTGTGTGAATGATAGATTGAGAGAGAATTTGGCAACCCCCTCACCGTAAGAGGAGAGGGGGTATTTATACCTGACGGGAGATGACTAGGCGGGGCTGATCTGGCATGCTGACTAGACGTGCTGAGCTGGCTCGGTTGTCAGCGGAAGCTTCGGACAAGGATGTCAGGGACAGGAGTGCCTGACCTGCTTTTGTCAGACGGCGCGATGGCCAGGGGGTGCTTTTGTCGGGATGTCAGGGCCGAAAGCATTAACTGTCAGTCGGCTCAACCGCCAGGGGGTGCTTTGTCAGACGGTCGGGTGGAGTATGTGTCAGTCGTGTCCTTATCCTAGGTTGTTTGTCATTGGTGACGAACTTAAGGTCTGGCTATGTTATCCTAGGCGCCGCGGTTCATGGGAATCAGACGGGTCGTCCGGATCGGGGGTTGTCCGGCCCGGCCGCGCCCCCTGTTCGGTCGCAGGCTATGGTTCGTTGGCACGGAAGGATACGCCCGTGCCTATGTCAGTAGGCCCAGCGGTGCTGTCCGGGCGCTCCCCAAGCGCACTGCCCCTGGCGGGTCGAGCAACTACGGTTGTATGCCTCGGCCGGGCGGGGGGGGGGTGATGTGAGGTGCGCCCGTTTCCATGTAGCTTCGGACTTCCGGGGTGGCGGCCCTTTCATGAAGTGGAGAGTTCACGGGGTATATCGGCGGATCCGGATGGGAGTCGGACTCCTACGATCTTTTGGTCGTAACAACCCTCAACTGTGGTACCTTGAAGGGCATATAAGTTTCCAACCTTCTTTCCCTTCATCACAACCATGGCTCCTTTCGAAACTAGAAGTTGGTATTTTTCAAAGACTGACTTACATCCGGCATTGTCAACATGCCTATGGAGATTAGGCTCTTCCACAGATCTGGGACATGCCTCACATCGGCAAGTGTACGCACTATGTCATCATGCATCTTTATTCGAACGGTTCCAATACCCGCAGTTCTACACACTGCATTATTCCCCATGAGGATTGAGCCTCCATCTTGCTTGGAACGGTATGTCACAAACCAACTCCTATGAGGAGTCATATGATATGAGCATCCACTGTCCATGAGCGATGCCATGTTGGCATCACCTACAATCCCTGCAGCAAAATCTCGGTATCTCTACCTTCATTATGGACCTGCTCACCATCAATCCCTAAAGGCGCCGAGCCGGAATCCTTTTCGGCTTCCTTTCCTTTCTTCCTATTCTTGATAGGACAATGGTTCGAATAATGACCCTTCTTCAGGCAATTGTAGCATGTGATGTTCACAAACCTATCCTGTGCGTGTCTCGACTTGGATCGATCATTGTTCTACCTGAAGCCTCCTCTCCTATCCTATTGACCCCTCACATGCAATGCCTCCTCGCGGTTACTCACTTGATCTCTACCTTGAACCTTGCCATATAGTTGCTCCGTGTGAAGCGCCGCCTTCACCTCTTCCACGTTGAGAGTAGTCCGGTTGTAAATCGTCGACCGAACAAACTGATTATACTCTTCAGGCAATGAGCACCATAAGATAACTGCTTGCTGCTCATCTTCAATCTTCACATCCATACCTCGTAACTCTAGCACAATCCTGTTCAACTCATCCATGTGATCCTTCACTGCTGAACCAGACTTCATCTTGAGAGTATACAGCTGCTGAAGCAAATATAGGCGACTCGTGAAGGATTTCTTATTATATAGTCCCTCAAGCTTCTTCCACATATCAGATGTCGTAGCCTCATCTAGGACTTCCCTCAGAACATTATCTGATAACGACAACTGAATTGCACTGTACGACTTCCTCTTCACCTCCGCCCTAGCAGATGCAATCACCTCCTTACCGATATTCGAGACATTGAATACGATCTGGTAACACCCCGTCTGCATATGAACATTCTTCACCTTCGTCTGCCAAATCCGAAAATCATTACGGCCGGTGAACTTCTCAATGTTCAATGTTACTAAAGAAACCATCGTTTCTTCACCACTAACTTCCTTTGCAATAAAACCACAAGCTCTGATACCACTTGTTGGGGGTAAAATCCAAATCACCTTGGGATCAATGCGGAAACCAACCCTAATAAATAGATCAGGAATATAGTGCTAACAAAAATCTAATCCCAATGACCCAACAAAATTCCCAAATGACCTTGCAATAGAAAGTAGCAAATGAATCACAACAACAAATAAATCAATCGCAGACACAAGAGAATTTACCATGGTTCGGTTGTAAACAACCTACATCCAGCAATCCGATCCAAGACGATTCCACTAGTATAGAGATCCAAACAATTAGGGTTACAAACTCACTTCCTCACGCGTGAGTAATAACTTGTCAAACGGAACACGACCTCACGAATCCACTCAAGAGGAAGAAATCAATAGAAGAAGTAGAGAAGGAAAAACCAAACCTTTCTCTCAAGAACACAAACCCTAAACCTCTCTCCAATCTCCAATGGGGTAGCAAGAGGCTCTCCAAAACTCTCTCAATCTAAAAGAGGCTTCAACCTAATCTAAAACAATAGTTATGTTTAAGTAGAAACCCAAAACAATAGGAGAAAACACATCCAGGCCGTCGGTTTTCTGGCTGCTTCGCGCGCTGCTCGGCCCGAGTCAGCTGTCGGCTCGGCCTGCTCGGTCGAGCTGACATGCCCAAAAAATATCACTGGAAAAAGCGATTTGACTCGGTCGAGTAGCATAGCTATTCGGCCCGAGTTGGTCTCCTGATGTAGCCAAAACTCTGTGTCAGCTCGGTCTGTCAGAGTCTTCCTGCTGCTCGGTCGAGGAATGACACTCCCGGAACCTACACCTAAATTCCACCTAGCGGTGTCATGGTCGCTAGGCGTAGTATGGCTCTTAGGTGTCAATTCCGGGCCCTACCGCAATGGGACGGTGTCAAATTAAAGTATGAAAGATGTCGGATCCCACAGGGACGGTGACAGTGTATTTGAGTTCTTAGATTATTTTTATATCTCGAAGTGAGATAGTTGTCGGGTTGAAAGGATTGGTTGTGGTATTGTTGTTGATTCAATAATAAAAGGAACTAGGGTATTAGGGATCACCGCTAAGACCGTCGGGGATCGTTGTTGGAATTGGATTCTTACATTGCATTAGGGTTAGGGAATTAATCTCCCAATTCGTACCACTCTCGTGGGTTAGAATTTCGAGGTATTTCGGTGGCTCTCGTTGATGCAATGGCGGTAGCCGTCAATGTAGCGGTATAGTTCGTCGGTGAATCCCCTCAAGGCACGAGCCGGGCATGGTCACGAGCCTTGATTGGATCCACCGATTTCCCTATTCAAATCCTAAGGATACCCCTTAAGCTCATCAATTCCACAGACCATGGGCATGATCTCAGTGCGGGTTATCCTAGGGATTCGGAAGGATCGACCGAAATACTCCCCTTCATTCCTAATTCAACCTAGAGATCCAGATCTACATCTCCCACCTAAAGTCTTAGGGCTAACCCATCAACCCTAGAAGAGACTACTCACACATGGCGATGTTGACAAATAAAAATGCGGTTTTTATCAAAGAAAACATCGTAGTAAATTAATCAATTAAGAATCGAATTACTTACGCACCGAAGACGAAGAAGAACAGTATCTAATAACAATTCCAGAGAAATCCCAAAAATTCCAGAACACAAGAACGATAGATCGCGCCAAAAAGAATTCAATAATCTCCCAAAAAACACAGTTTAGATCTAACAAAATTGTTTCTAATCTCCTCTCCTCCCTAAACCTAATTCAAAAACCAACAAAAGAACAAACTCCCTAAACGCAATACCCAGATCCACACTTCACTCCGTTCCGCGCATCAGACGGCCACGAGAAATTTCCAAAAATAGCATTCATGTCGTCGATCGAGTCAGTGACTCGGTCGAGCAGGAGCTTGCTCGGTCGGCCGCTCGATCGAGCAGCTGTCTTGCTCGGTCGAGCACGTCAGTAAGTCGGTCTTCCCCAAAAATGCTACTTTGTATGCTCGGCCGGAGTCAGCTCTGCTCGGTCGAGCAGCCAACTGACTCGGTTGCCATAAGCCTTGCTCGGCTCGAGTAGGATGTCGCTTGAGGTTCGGAGATTGGAGCTGCTCGACTGAGTCATTGTACTGCTCGGTTCGAGCAGCATGCATATCAGCCTGCTTCTTTTTCGTGCATCTGCTCGACCGAGCAGCTGCTCTGCTTGGTCGAGTCGCCTGGGAAAGTATCTGCTGAAGCTCCTGCAGCTTCTCCTCTCTTCTTGCTCTCTCCTCCACTCCTCCCATGGCTTCCAAAACTCGGCGAACTCCTTTAATTCTTCGCCAACGGGCTCACGGGCGTGCCAGATGTGTCCATATCCAAAATGGGTCCCAAATCGCTCCAAAATCCCTGAAAATCCATAAAACTCTACGAAACTCGAATATAGCGTTAGAATTGCAATATCGTAGGAAAATACAGGATTTGAATGTGAATATGGCATGAAATGCGATGTCATGATGCTATGAAAAGATGTAAAATATGGACACATCAAAATCCCCCAAGCTTACCTCTTACTCGTTCTCGAGGAAGACGAATACCGGGTACGCCAGGAGATATCACTACTGGAAAATTGTGCAGTAGCCACGGACAAATCCATGGCTAATACCCTGAAATTCGTGGCTAAAAGACTTTAGCCACGGACTTTTAGAAATTCCGTGGCTAATGTTCCGTGTGGGAAAGTGCAGTTGTTAATGCGAAAATTCCGTGGCCAATAGAGACAATTCCGTGGCGGAAACAATAGCCACAGAAAATTAGCCACGGACGTCTGTGGCTAATGTTTCCGTGGCTATATGGTATTAGCCACGGACATCCGTGGCAATACACATTTTTTTGCCACGAAATTGTTGTGACCAAAATGTTTTTGCCACGAAAAATTTTCCGTCACTACTATACATTAGCCACGAGAATCTGTGGCCATAGTAATTTTAAATGCCACGAAAATTCCGTGGCAACATTAAGGTAGCCACGGTGTGTTTCCCTAGTTGACTTCCGTGGCTAATGTGTATTAGCCACGGACAATCCGTGGCTAATTTATTTACTTATTTTTAAAAAATAGAAAATCTTAAAAAAATTACTGTACATTCAAAATTCACAATTCGCAGAAAACAAGAAACAGCCATGTGCAATCAAAATTCACACGACATCATCAACAAATTCTAATAAACAAAGCAACAAAAAATTTCCACATATAAGTAAAAACCCCTCGGTCCCCTCAATACAAAACGTTTCCACATAAGTCATCAACACAACGGCCCATCAGCCTTCTCAATACAAAAAGTAAACTCTCAATCTAACTAAACATAACAGCCCCTCGGCCCCCTCAACATCACACCGAGAAAAAAACAATTAAACCCTCAATGCTGATCTCAATCTCCACCCTGTCCTCCACCCTCTCTGCCTTGCATATGCAATTCCTGAAACAAAAAGAAAGAATAGTTAAGAAAAGGAAAAAAGAATAAGGATTAAGTGGGTTGGCCTAAGGAACAATAAGAAAAGAAATAAAATTGGAAAAATCTGAGAAAATTTTGGAAATTATAATTGTATCTGAAATATATAGGATATAAAAAAGAATTTTAAACATGCTTCGGAATGCATCAGAATCACAGCTTATATGGAGTATCATTTTAGGGGAAAATGATTATCTACATCACAATCACTGCTCTCAGTTCTAAATACTTGTCATGCTATCTGCGTTATGATCACAAACATTGATAATGATGTAAGCTGAGAAATTGGTAATATATCAAGGGAACATGTTAGGCCAGAAAACACATTAGGTGGTGTGCTTTGTATTCTTGTTTTGATGACGTCTGAATGATGACTAATTATGCATAGAATATACAACTTGCATCTCTCTTAAAATACTTCCCGGAGAAATTTCTCATATTCAATGATTGAGACGGACTATTCCCATCCTATATAGGCCAGAAAACCCAAGAAACTTTTAATCTTCCTTAAAGTTTATGTTTCAACAGTTTATAGTAGCAAGGTATTTCTTTGTCTGCGGTGTCAATTAGTCTGTGTGGTTGATACAAGAGGATGACGACTTAATTAAAGTTAAAAACTATATCATTTAGCTGCCATAACCATTAAGTTCCCAAGACAAGCTGAATACTGACCAGTGGCAGTATCAGTAATTCCAGCAAAATTAGGACACATTGACAAATGAGGGGTATATTTCTACAAATTCCTAATCCAATGAGCTTTTCACCATTAGTTACTATGACCTCAAAGTCTTACCGTGTTCCACCTGTAGTCCTAAAGATTTGGCAAGCTGAGGACTAATTAAACTATGTGTGGAACCCAAATCAACCAATACAACCATATTTTTCCCCTTGTTGCTTCCCTAAATTCTAATAGTGTGAGCTGTAGCCATTCTAGTTATAGCTTGCAGAGAAATGGAGGGTGCTTCAAGACTAAGTTTGGTGATTCCATTACTCTCATCATGTGTGCTAGAATTTGGAGTGGTCTGTGATTTCAATGTCAGAGTCATAGTCTTCACTCCACAGCCCTTCTTAGCAAAAACTTGTTTGCATTTACACTTGTGAAGCCTATCCCACTTTTCATTGGAAGAAAAACATAAATGATTCTTTTTTCATTTTGACATCTCCTCAGGGACGACTGTTTTGGGTTTTACAGGATTGGAAGATGAATCCTTCACAATTCCTGGAATCTTTGAGGATATGGTTCTAGGAAGTGTAAGTTGATTCTGCCAACTTTCTTGATTTGCATATTATAGTAGCAAGGTAATTCTTCATTCATTTCATGTTAACATTCTAGCCAACCCAACGTTACAAACGCAAAATAGCTGCAATAATTCTGGTGATTATTGTGTCCTATCGAATGCAGCTATTTGCAAAAGTCCTAAATCTAATTAAGAGATTCATCTTGTAGACCAAAGATTATACAAGAATATATTTCGGCACAAAGCCGCTACGGGCAAGAACCCCTCATCCATCTCCTCTTGTTCTATCTGTCGTGGGAAAGGATGTTATCCATACGTATCAGATGTACAGAGCTTAGCCCAATAACGAGCCTTCGTGTGTCAAAAGGATACAAAAGGATGAAATCCTACAGTCTCACTTTTTTAATGAAACTAATGCATGAGCAATTCAATGGTCGGCTGCCAATGTTTCAACGTCACAAAACACGGTAAGATAACACATCCCAAACATTGATTTAAAACTGAAAATATCTAGACTATGATTAGCTTCCAGTTTCAAGATATCTAGACTATGAACTAACTGTTAACCCACAACAAATACACCTGAAATGAATAAACGGCATGGATTTTGCAGAACAAACAGTGTGACCCAATAATTAGGAAAGTCTCTATCATTTCCAAGCAAGCTAACCCAAGGGAACACTCAAAACTGAAATCGAGAGCATCAACATGATATGAACCAGATATCTTCTCTCTGATTGAAAACAAGCTTCTGATAGAACCCAAATAAACCCCAACATATAGCCAGATTATGCACTCCCAATCCAAAGGTAGTTTCCCCCAATATCATGGTTCAATGATATATGTTTAGTGGCATGCTAATCATATGCGACAAAAACAAGAATACACTAACATGGTTGAGTGATTCATTTGCACATGTACAGCATACCAATTGATTTGTCTTCCTTTTTCATAATAAAAGGAGATACAATGGCTGGATAAAACAAACTACTAATTTGGGAGCCAACCAAATCATGCACATTATTGATGAGCAATCCAATCGTATCACTATATTAATGGGTCCATTAGCTGGCTGTTATATCTATGCTTATGCCCCAATGTATCTGTTCTGATTGTTTAAGTAAGTTTGGAAACTAGAAGAACTTCAGGGACTTACATTTCTTATTATTCCTAGAATGTATCAAACAGTAATTGAATGTGTAGTATTCTTGGCTGTAGGAATGGAATGTGCAACACTCTTGATAATTTGCTTGTTTTCTAAGTTTTATAAAGATGAACTGCATCTTCTTTATTAATACCGGCATTATCTTATTAAAAGTATAAGATAGTTTTACCAAAATTTCACTCAAACTTCAAGATAGTTTATATATATAATTGTGTAGTCCATTATAATTTTGGTGAACAATGGTAAATTTTAAGTTAGTATTGATAAAAAGCTATTAAGTTAGAATCGTATCACTCTACGCCTTATTTTTGAAAACGAAAGCATAACTTCAAAGACATATAGGAATGCATATATATTGGAAATCTCGTATCTGATACATATTCCCATATCATATATATTTCTTCCCCTAATCCTAATTAAATACCATTAGATTCACATAATTCAATAATTAATATAAATTCTTACCAGATCAGTACAGAGCCAATGGTATTTCTCTTGCATCTCTGGAGGCATGCAAGCGAGCAATAACTGGTAATCCTGGTCATACTTCTCCATTTTCTTTGTCATCTTGGTTAACGTGGCAATGAACTTATGCGTGTCCGTTGGTGGATCGGTGGGCTCTGGGTATCGGGTACTCTCAGGACCTGATGAGGACGAACTGGTCGACTGTCCATAGTCTCTACTCTCTAAACCTCTATACCGAGACCGGTTCTTCCTCGGCCCTTCAAGCACCCCTGCAATGAGGGCGTCCTCCTCCTCCCTGGTGAACGGTCCAGAGCAACTCGAGCATGCCTCAGAGTGTGACCTGAGGTCTGTTGCAGCCTGACGCAGAAGAGACTGAAACAAATGCAACCAACATTAAATTTATACTTAATATGAACAATATTATTAAACATAAGTTATTACTTACAAGCATGAATTAGAAATTAGTCATCAAACATAGTAATAAGTGTAAATTAAGCTGAAGACATGATAGAATACCCATATATGCATACCTGACCCGGTGGGCCGAGAGGAGGGGGATGATGCTCCAGATTTACGAGCATCCCTCAATCTTTTCATCTGCACTTATAAAAAAAATTATATGATTTTGATCAATTTTTATGTCAATTAGTAAAATATTCATTTTCATGTCAAAAGAAAAAAAGTGAACCTATGGCAGTCTAGGTTACTGAATCCTAAATACATGCCAACATAAAAATTCTAACATAAAAAATGAACTGTGTTGCTTCAAAATTTGGTGTATTTAATATGTGCACGTCAACATGAACAGATCTTCTTCTCAAGGTATGGAGAGTGGATGAAATTTCTAAGCACCACAGGATGAAATTTCCTTCTATGAGATCTGTTACCCATTTTTCTCAATGTGATACAAGGATACCAAGCACTGTTCCTTCTGATATCCTTAGAAGATATGAATGAAGTGGAGCGTAGATAGAGTTCAGGGAGAATTTCCATTTAGAAGAAATGAATTCAAGCTGAATAGTAACGGAGCAAATTCCAATATATGATGAAATAAAGTTGAATAAAGAATTATGCTTGTTATATAAACCTTAAATCATTTCAAATAGATGTAAAGAGTGTCTTTTTTGAATGATTCAATCAACAAAAAAGTTCATTTTGAGCAAACTTCAAGTTTTGAGAACCATACTTTTCCTAATCATGTTTTTAGTAATCAATTTCAGTATCTTATTTAAAAAACACACAAGTGTACTTCTGTTATTAGTTGGCCTATTCACTGAAGCTAACTGAGCACCCTGCAAAAAAATTGCTTCTGTGATAACAATGAGAAACAGCCTGAATGATCGCTTCTCGATTAGATTGAGTTCCTTTTATATTGGACTAATTTTGGAAAATAGGCTATTTTTACTTGAGTTTCTTCTTTTAGAGTGGGCATCAGATGTTATACAATAAGTCACGAACCTTATGATGGATCATGGAGTTATTATTGCTAATGATTTATTGGTGTGGCATGAATGAAGTAGAAGATTACGTTCTGAATCATAAAAGCTGGTAGTTTCTTCATGATCGATGTATATTTCTTTTCATTGTGTGTGTGCGTGTGATTTTCCAAAATTAAGTGGAATATTGCCACCCATTTCATTAAAGATATCATAATGACACTAAATACATCTGACCGGTTTGAAACTGTGCATATCCACTTCTTTTTTTAAAAGGCCACAACTCCATATAGACTACAAGAACTCAGATAAGCTTTGTAGGCCGTTAATATATGAGAATAACACGATTAAGAGCAATGTAAAGTCTTTTCTTCAATCAAGATCATTTATCATATAAAACTGCCAAGACAGGTGCTATAGTCGTCACTGTCATTGCCCATGTCATCATTGCAGTTGCCATGCTCGAGTGTGTTTTATGGAGTGACGAAGACAACATTCAAATTAACAAACTGTTACTTATTTTTGTGTTAGGTTGTCCAAATTCAATTTTGTTTTGAGACTATATGTACTACTTATTGTATCACCCATATTTTATATTAGCACCAATGTGGAGCTGCTGTCAGGTCAGTTTGGGTCTGATATAGGTTTACAAAGATCATGTTCCATGCTCAAATTTGATGGGGATTTAGGTGTTGAACACTGACCGTAACCCATGATATTCAGTTAGGTCCGTGATATGGCCATGGCTGGTTGTGTTGGACCAAGCTAGGGATGGAGCCATAAATTTAATGTAGCAGGCCATGGGCACAGCTATATGCATATGCATCACCGAATGACTAAGTTAATATATTAACTAGATGTCAATGGTACATCTACTTTAACATATCACTTAGTTTGTTTTTTTTGAGAAAATATCACTTGGAATCCTTAAACGCATACTAGCTTTAATTTCTTCAAAACATGACTGATATTAAGTTGTGTGTTATAGTGCGATATATCATTGAGCTGTCATATAAAATCAAAAGTACAATAATTAACCGCATGGTTTATTATTAAGGTGTAAGGTTTACTAGTTTAAGAAAAATCAAACTATAGATTGTAAGCTGCAAGATGAAAATGACATTTTATGTGTACACTGCTGTTTGGGATGAAATATGTAAATATATGTTTGTGGATATCCGTTACTGTCTAAATTCTGAGCATATACATGTTTTTTGCAAGAAGTTTTTCTCTTTATCCCTGATATCACAGTAATGAAGTGATGAGTTGTGTCTTTCTACATTACTCAAGACTTGAAATCTACACCATTCAGTGTAATGTTGGGTGATATTTACAATAGATAATATGGGTACATATACTTAAATATGGTATTTTTGACTGATGTATAAGAATGTATTGTTTGGACAGCGTATATGTGTACTACTACTTAATTCCGGAGTAAAAATGGGGGAAGAAACACCATTAGTATGGCACAAATTGTGCATAAATGGTGAGGTTGGGCAAAAAATTTCGTATTCCATATTTTCCTTTCCTTCCCATGTATGCAATTATATGCATTTCTCCCAATTTAGGGGAACTTGTCCATGCTAGCCCTCGCCCGGCTCTTCTTTTGGACACAGAGTTAACTGGTTGGATATCACATAAAAATTTCAGATTGTACTCAACGTCATTGGTTCAGTAGGTTAGTTATACTTGTATATTAGTTGTTTATGCATATATGTTTAATGCAGAGTTAGCATTCTCATAGAAAATTGACTCGGCAAGGTTGTCATATCATGATATATTTGTTTATCATTTTCTATAAGTATCGTATTGTATGACATATTGAAAGATAAATATCTCTATCATAATAATTAAGTAAATTGCACATATAGGTAAATGTAAAATAAATATGAATAAATTTAATTATAGAATACATAATAAATAAGGAGATATGATAGAAGTTAGAAAGATGTGGTAACAAAAGTTAGAGGGACATTCGTGCGGGTCAGCAAACCCTCCTCAATGATCCTTCTTGAGGGTCGGGGAAGTCAGCAAGCTTTGCAAGGATATGCGAGCTCCAGATATAGTCAACATGCTTAACGAGCATCGAATAAAGACGACAAACGTTGAAGAGCGTTGGCATGCTAAGAGGAGATATTTTGGTGTTTCTTCAAGAAGTGAAATTGATCAATCTTAACCCCCAAATATGAAGTGGGTTGAACTTTAAACTAGACCCAATTGGAAAAAATGTCCCAAACACAACTTTTGGTTGTGTGTGTGTGTATTAATATATATCGTATTTGTCCAATGTGGGAACTATATCATACAAAATTTTACAACAGCCAATATCGTCTTCCAATATATATCGAAATCTCTTCAAATTGTATCATATCTTATGATTCATATCGCATATCGCAAAATTTAATATAAACTTTGATAATTATGCCTCTTGGCAGATTTAGAAATAAAGAGTGGATCTTCTCAGTATATGGATTCTAACTTTATTAATGAACTCAAAGTTGTGAACAAATTCTCAGTATATTTGTGAAAGAATTCTCAGTATATTGATCTTCTCATTACTGTCGACTCAAAGGTGTTGAAGCGTCGTGACTTTGCAGAATAGACCAGCATCAACATGAGATGTCAGGTTAATTCACTGTAAAAATCGATTACCATACGCACACTAATGTGCATACGCTAGATATGAAGCAGTTATTCGCATTATGGTCACTTGTAGGCTCATATAGGTTATAAATATTGAAAATAGTTTTTTCTACAGGTCCTAGTAGATCGATTCCAGATGAAAGCTGCACCGATACTATAATTTCCAATGTATCGGTTCTTTTAGTTGTTGCCTACTTTCTTTAAGAGCAAGCTTGCTATATTCAGAATATTAACGCAACACAATCTTACTGTAACAGACTGATGTTATCAAAAGCTCAGGATCATCAGCGGAAGCATGATTACCTAGTAAATCAAAATAATTTGGTAAACTGCAAAATTAAAATGACGGATAATGTGAACATATCTGCTATGAATTCATCTTATATGAACATATCAGCTATGAATTCATCTTATATGAAACGTAAAAGAATATCAAACTCTGAAATGAATATGTAATACCATCCACCCCGAAATGAATATGTTAATATCAAAACTAAATTTGAGGAATTTCCAAACAATGAAGGAAAAAATCAAAATCAGAACCTTGTCGTCGTCGTCGGAGAACAGAGTCGCCGGAGTTATCACAGTCAAAAATCCCTAATTCGTTAGGTCGGCTCGTCTGCTGGAAAGAAAAAGCCCTAATTTGTTAGAAACAATAGAGAGATAGATAGAGAGAGTAAGGAATATAGCTACCCGCCTGAGTCCACCGTCGCCTGAGTCCACGTAGACCGTCGGAGAACAGAAACCCTAATTTTTTCGCTTTATATTGTCGGAGACCCAATAGTCGGATCGTCGACTGTTGATCGTTGTTCGGCGCAAGGTTTCGTCGCTCGAGAGAGACGAATCTCTCCGGTTGTCGTCACTCGAGAGAGATGGATCTCTCCGTTTCTGATCATCGCTATCTTTCGTTGCGAGAGAGAGAGAGAGAGAGAGAGAGAGAGAGAGAGAGAGAGAGAGAGAGAGAGAGAGAGAGAGAGACGGGATGTGGGGGTTTCGATAAGGGCTTGTTTCTTTGGTTGAAAGTTGTTTGGGATTTACTGTTGTGAATAGTAAATCCATGGTGGATTCCTGAGGAGAGAGAAATAGAGTTTTGTATTTCTTTGGAAGGAAAGTGGGTGGGAAAGTTGTTTTGGGATTTGTATGTGGGGCCCATAGTAAAGTTTTGTGTTTCTTTGGTAAATTGTGTGTTTGGGAAAGTTGGATGAGGATTGTTGGTAATTGGTTATGGTGTTATGAGGTGAGAATAACCCCCTATGTATCTCCCAAGTAGAAACTCTTCTATTAAATTAAACTAATAACTATTAATTAACTAACTATTAACTATTAAGTAAATATCTACTAAATACGCATAATTATACCTAATGTAGCAAAAATAAATATTAAATTACCGAATTTAAATAAAAAAAGAATTAATTAATTTCATTACTGGTCAATTAAATACAAACGATGGCAGTAATTAGTTTATAAGCACCCGAATGGGGTAGTCCATTGCATTTCCACCAGTCATAAATTGTAAAAAGTACAAATGAGTTGTAGCGAAAGCATACAACCGAAATCACTTTCGTAGGTAACATAACCCATGAACATCAGAAATATACAAAATACTTATAGTAAACATATTACAGTCTCATTGTGCAGAACAAACAACCAGTTATAAAGAGTAACATTCTACCCAACCCAACATCAACCGCTCTTGTGTATAATCAACAATAACACAACTAACATCAACCCTAGGAGCGTAAACAAAACCCACTTCACGGTGTCCATTCGCACCATTGTCTGCTCAAATCGCCCCACGAGCGAGGCCAACCGACCCTCTATCTCTAAAAGCCGCCGATCCGAGAATGATGTGGACGAGGGAGCATTGGTGGGGCCTCTTTCAATCTCATCCAGCAACTGAAGTATCACATAGGTTGACCAGTCGGAGTGTGGTGGATCCTTCCATTCGTAGAAGTTGCATCCATTCACTCGGGATGGACAGCTCCAAAAGCGCCTGCCGGGATTTTTTCGGGTCCATGATGTCCGCCTGGCAACCTTGAGCCGACAGTAGCAAATCTTGCAGTCATCATCATCAGCCGCCAACTCCCCGCCTGCAGCAAATCTGGGTCTGGATTGAATAGAAGAGCTGGAACCGGTGCTCATTTTAACCTTGCAAGAAATAACAAATATTAGCGTGAATAATGATTTAAAGAGATATAACAATGACATGAAAAATGGGGGAAGCAGCGTACCTACAGACAATGACAACCCCGTGGAAGATTACATCACCTGGCTTAATTCAGAAGTAAAAGATAAAAGGAAATATCGTAACATAGAGACAAATTGAACTGTATATATATCTTCATCATCAGCGGGCTGAAACATATGTGAATGGCTCATAAAGTCAGTTTTTGTGTCATGGCTAAATGCAGATGTTTGTGTTTATGGTATACATAAGCCCTCAGGAAGAAATGTAAATTTTCAATAAATCTTGGTGGACATAAGCAGTTGCTCCATCACATCTCTCTCCCCCTCATTGGTAATGGAACCATCAAGGCTATAACCACCTATTTTTTCATACCCGAGGGACAAGGGGATCAGCTAATTATCTTCATCATTGGGCTAGGATCAGCCACTGTGCAATGCACCAGCAAAAAATTATACTGGGTATAAAAACACATATGTTTCTCAGTATTCACAGAAGCACCAATGTGAAAAGCCACAAAAAAAGAAACTGGGAAAAACACATAAGTTTCTCAATGTTCACTGCAGCACCAATGTGCAAAGCACCCAAAAAATTTAAACTGGGTATTAAAACACATATGTGTCTCAATGTTCACTGCAGCACCAATGTGCAAAGCCCCCAACAAAATTAAACTGGTTATAAAAACACTTCTGTTTCTCAATGTTAACTGCAGCACCAATGTGCATTGCACCCAAAAAAATTAAACTGGGTATAAAAACACATTTGTTTCTCATTGTTCCCAGCTGCACCAATGTGCAAAGCCCCCAAAAAATAGAAACTGGGAAAAAAACACATAAGTTTCTCAATGTTCACTGCAGCACCAGTGTGCAAAGCCCCCCCAAAAAAATAAACTGGGTATAAAAACACTTCTGTTTCTCAATGTTCACTGCAGCACAAATGTGCAAAGCCCCCAAAAAAATTAAACTGGGTATAAAAACACATTTGTTTCTCATTGTTCCCAGCTGCACCAATGTGCAAAGCCCCCAAAAAAATTAAACTGGGTATAAAAACACATTTGTTTCTCATTGTTCCCAGCTGCACCAATGTGCAAAGCCCCCAAAAAAATTAAACTGGGTATAAAAACACATTTGTTTCTCATTGTTCCCAGCTGCACCAATGTGCAAAGCCCCAAAAAAATAGAAACTGGGAAACAAACACATCCGTTTCTCAATGTTCACTGCAGCACCAGTGTGCAAAGCCCCCAAAAAATTTAAACTGGGGATTAAAACACATATGTGTCTCAATGTTCACTGCAGCACCAATGTGCAAAGCCCCCAAAAAAATTAAACTGGTTATAAAAACACTTCTGTTTCTCAATGTTAACTGCAGCACCAATGTGCATTGCACCCAAATCAATTAAATTGGGTATAAAAACACATTTTTTTCTCATTGTTCCCAGCTGCACCAATGTGCAAAGCCCCAAAAAAATAGAAACTGGGAAACAAACACATCAGTTTCTCAATGTTCACTGCAGCAACAGTGTGCAAAGCCCCCAAAAAATTTAAACTGGGTATAAAAACACATTTGTTTCTCATTGTTCCTAGCTGCACCAATGTGCAAAGCCCCCAAAAAAATTAAACTGGGTATAAAAACACATTTGTTTATCAATGTTCACTGCAGCACCAATGTACAAAGCCCCCAAAAAAATTAAACTGGTCCTAAAAACACATCTGTTTCTCATTGTTCACAGCTGCACCAATGTGCATTGCCCCCAAAAATATGAACCTGGGTATAAAAACACATATGTGTCTCATTATTCCCAGCTGCACCAATGTGCAAAGCCCCCAAAAAATTTAAACTGGGGCAAAAAACACATCTGTTTCTCAATGTTAACTGCAGCACCAATGTGCATTGCACCCAAAAAAATTAAACTGGGTATAAAAACACATTTGTTTCTCATTGTTCCCAGCTGCACCAATGTGCAAAGCCCCCAAAAAAATTAAACTGGGGCAAAAAACACATCTGTTTCTCAATGTTCACTGCAGCACCAATGTGCATTGCACCCAAAAAAATTAAACTGGGTAAAAAACACATATGAATCTTCAATGTTCACTGCAGCACCAATGTGCAAAGCCCACAAAAAAATTAAACTGGGTTAAAAGACACATTTGTTTCTCATTGATCACTGCAGCACCAATGTGCAAAGCCCCCAAAACATTTAAACTGGGTAAAAAAACACATAATAATCTTCAATGTTCACTGCAGCACCAATGTGCAAAGCAACCAAAAAAATTAAACTGGGTAAAAAGACACATTTTTTTCTCATTGATCACTACAGCACCAATGTGCAAAGCCCCAAAAACATTTAAACTGGGTATAAAAACACATTTGTTTCTCAATATTCACTGCAGCACCACTGTGCAAAGCCCCCAAAAAAATCTTCAAGTACATAAAAACACCTGTTTCTCATTGTTCACAGCTGCACCAATGTGCATTGCACCCAAAAAAATTAAACTGGGTATAAAAACACATATGTGTCTCATTGTTCCCAGCTGCACCAATGTGCATTGCCCCCAAAAAAAATTAAACTGGGTATAAAAACACATTTGTTTCTCATTGTTCACTGCAGCACCACTGTGCAAAGCCCCCAAAAAATAGAAACTGGGAAAAAACCACATAAGTTTCTCAATGTTCACTGCAGCACCACTGTGCATAGCCCACAAAAAAATTAAACTGGGTATAAAAACACATCTGTTTCTCAGTGTATTTGGGTCACTATTCACGCGTCAATTCATCACTATTCACTCACTTTCCTCTCTCGCTTTAACAGCAGCACCAGTGTGCATAGCCTCCAACAAATCACATACGTATCTCAGTGTTCACAGCAGCTCTAATGTGCAATGCCCCATCAGAGAACAAAACTGGGTAAAAATCACATATGTTTCTAAGCCCTCAGGGTAACATGTTTTTAAGCATTAAGTATGTATTAGGCGGTTGCTCATTTTGAATGAACCTTCACACCTAATACAACTTTTTCTTCGTAATCGAGGGACAAAGTGATCATTATATGTTAGTCATCATAGGGCTGAAACATATGTTTTTTATACCCAGTTTCATTTTTTTGGGGGCATTGCACATTGGTGCTGCTGTGAACAATAAGAAACAGATGTGATTTTATCGCCCTCAGGAAGAAAGTTTAGTTAGCAATAAATCATGGTGGTCATAATCAGTTGCTCCATCACATAACACACACGCAGAGATAGTGGAACCATCCAGCCTATATCCACCTATCTTTTTCATATCCCATGGACACAGGGATCATGTACATATCGTCATCATTGGGCTTACAGGGAAACATCTACAAGGACCCATAAACCAAAACTGATAATAGGAGCCATCCACTTATGTTTCATAATATCACAAACTGCAACATGTAGACATGGGCGAAAACCTGCACCAGTAGGCCCTGCCCATATGTATCACATAACAACAAAAAACAACATGGATAAAATATAGCAAAATATGTACCATGCAGCCAAATCATCAAAAGTGAGACATTAACCAAAAAATTGAACCATAGAGCATTGCAAATATGTTTCATATCAAGACACCCAGCATTATGGAGACATGCCACATACCCTGCACCCATTACCCTACGCCACATTGTTCACATTCACACACAAAAAGCATCTAGGAGACATGCCACACAAAAAACAGCAATGCGACATGCCAATATGTTTCATACGTACCCATACAAAACATACCCAACCCCAACGACCTCTACTCCCCACTCAACCACCATACCTTATAATCCACCCATTCTCATATCTATCCGACGCCATCTCCGCTGCCATAACCAGCGTCCCGCAAGTCCCTTTTCATTTCTGCCACTAAATCTTCAAGTATAAGCTTTCGACTCTGATGTGGCACGGCCAAAAATTGATGCCCCGCCAGCTCATTCATGCTAAGATCTTTATACAACTTCAACAGGAGGTGGTGAGGGTACTCCGTAAATCGTACACACTATGTGCAAGAGTTTCAGTCCAGTGGGGCTGGGAGTGTGCACTCCTAATAGCCTCAGCGACCTCTTTCACGTTACAGGCAATATCCCGCATTACATCAGGGTCTTCCCTCACAGCGCGACGCCGCTGTTTCTTCTTCCCCAGCGATGGTGGGGTGGCATTTCTTGGCCCCCCATATGGACACTCTCTTGTCGACGCCTGTGTGGGTATGTCCTCAGGGACATGGTGGGGTGGAGTACGTATATGTGTAGGATCCGGCGTGACGGGCTCACCTTCCCCTCCAGAGAATGGGCCTGCAAAGCTATCATACAAGGAACAGGACATATCCCCACGTGCTGCATCATCCCCGATGATGACAACGAGATCATCAAACCATGGCAGTGGATGGTTCACATATGCACGCTTGCGAGGGTTTGCCTGAACGATTAGCAAAGCATATATGAATATACACTTCATATCTATAATTTACGTACTAGCACCGAGCCTATGTAGAAGGTAGAAGTATTTACCGCCGCCCACGTGTCATAAATTTCTGGCTCCAGCTGAATAATCTTATTATCAACATCCCAGCCCGCCCCGCTAATTTCCATGCAATCGTACACATCCTTGAGACGCGTCTTCATTGATTTCATGTGGTTTCTCACATTACCACTTGTGAAGGACGTCCCATGAGATTTATTGATTGCAGCTGCCGTGGCATTGAAGGCGGCCCCTTTAAAGGTCTTATCGACCTTAAGGCCCTGCCGTGCGAGTTCTGCTAGCAATGGAATAAGGGTGGCATCGTGCTCGGGCTTCCAAATCTTGTTATGTTGTGAAGAAGAGGCAGGCTGCTTCAGCTATTTGCTTGGACTTGATACAGACCCCTCGGCTTCATCACTACGCCGGCTCGACTTCCTCGAGGAGTCACTGCCGTGAGTTCTTTCATTTCCACTTTTTGGCGAGGGCATCGCGCATGCAATGTGCAAGGAGGTGGGTCTGAAATTGGGTATTTCTACCCCTTGTAGCATATGCATATACCCATGGCCACTATGGGAGGGCATAGTCATGGGCATTTGCATTGGAGGAGACATGGACATTTGCATTGGAGGAGACAAGGGCATTTGCATTGGCAATGTGTAATTTCCATAAGATTGATATGGCAGTCCATGCCCACCAGATTGGTATCCAAGCAATTGGTAGGGGTTAGGTGGAACCCGCATGGGAATTGGACGGTTGAGAAGGGGTTCCACCCTCCTCTCGGCATCTCCACGTTGTGTCCCATATAGATTTTCATATAAATGATGCATTGGAACACTCCCATCTGGGGAGGGCTCGCCCCCATGCCCTGATTTTTTAGATCCATCCATCCCTACATCAACAATCTAATTGTTATTAAAACTCATAAGTTGTCAGTAAACATCATTGACATGATAACGTATTTGCAGAGATAATACAGAAATTTAAATGATTAAAATGATCAGCCAAAGTATGAAAATATTGTCATCCTAAACACACCGAACGCCATGCAATAAGAAATGAACATTGACACAATGTTCAGACTAGGCAAATAGAATGACCATAGGCCATGCTCTTCTGTGTTCCCGTTATTGTTTATGTTACAGTAGTCCACCCACATATCCCAAGCTATCTTCTCCCTGCGCATTTTCCACTGATCCCTTTGTTCGGTTTGTTCACGAACGGTCCCCTGTTGGGATAGATCAATAACATCATCATCTCTCTCATCGATACCCTCTACTTCCTCCTCCACCCCATCCTCTTCTTCATATAGTTGGGGGTCATGAGGATCTGCAATCTGGATGTAATTATGCAAAACAGTGCACGATAGTACGGTAGCGACCTGACTCTTGAATGGGTAGTGAGGTTTGGATGTCAATATTTTAAACTTGTTCTTTAGGATACCAAAAGTGGACTCGATCTTTGATCTTAATGTAGAATGGCGCAGGTTGAATAGCTCTCGTCGATTTCGAGGAACCCGATCAGTATGGTCCTTCAAATGGTATCTAACTCCTCTGTACGGCGCTATGAATCCTGGCATTGTCGTATATCCAGCATCGCAAAGGTAATATTTACCTACATGCATACAAAGGCAACCAATTTTCTATTCAGACGCTTTCTGAGATACGTAAAACTTATTTATATGTTAATTTTAATATATTACCTTCATACACTCACAGCCCCAGTGGGGGGGGGGTAAAGACAATGCATCTTTCAGGACCGTAAAATCATTTACGGATCCTTCCCACCCAGCCAGTACGTATGTGAATCTTTTGTTTGGGGTAACAGCTGCAAGCACATTCTGCGTCACCCCCTTTTGCCCTCTAAACCGGGGTACGAGCCTTGCTGGTAGCGTGGCGTCTATGTGCGTCCCATCAATGAGCCCGATGCAGTCCTACAACAAATTAAATGTGAACAATGTGCAGCACCAAACGCGATCCTTATTATACTGCCACATATACATATACTCACACGTACCTTAAAATATGGGAACCAATTTGGATTATTAAGTATCTCCGGCGGCGTCTCATTCGGAGCTTGCTTCACGAACATATCCCTAAGTGCACACAGTCCCGCCATCACTTTGTTAAAATAACGGCTAACTGTCCCCCCTCCACTTATGAAATCCACTTGCATTACTCTATTCTTTGACTTGTGCCCTACCATATGAAGGAACTGTTGGATATGGAAGACGTTAGTACACCCTTTTAGGGGATGTACGAGGGAATACGGACCTCGAACGTCGCGTACACAAAGTCGTGCGCAAAGGGAATATGTTCCCTTGCGGAGAGGATCGCTAGATGAGTGGAAAGTCGCATTATATATGCATAAGTGCATGCGACATATGGCTAATAAAGGGGGAATATCTTAAGCTTATGTTGTACCATGCATATGGTACAACTTAAGCTTATAATGTGCCATGTATCATGGTACACCTTAATTAAGTTGTTTCAAAGGAACAATTTACCCTAAAATAACTACCTTGGGGGCTATAAATAAGACCCAAGGGTAAGCCATTTCTAACACTTTTGCATGGCATTCATGCATGCATCTTCATCCTAGCGAAGCTCTGCCGAAATACTTCCTCTCCCTCTATCCAAGTTCTTAATCTAAAGTAGAGATTTAGATTGTGGATTTAGTAGCCTTACTCCGTTCGTGAGAAGACTCGATCCGTCGTGGCGAATCCGAAGGCAAAGTTCCGAGACTACCGTGCCGCATACGCAAGCGTAAGTCTCAACTTTAATTATCGATCCTAACTCTGTTTTGGCAGGATCCCACATTGGTATCAGAGCCATACGGGTTCGCCCCGGTCAAACCGTCGACCCGTCGAAACTATGAACGAGTCGTTGTCTTTTTCACGAATGTGTATCCTACCATTACGGATATGGTAGGAACGCTTCGTGACGGAGAGAACGCAGCGGTTGTTCTTTTCACGTTAGGGTCTCCTATCATTACGGATATGGTAGGAACTCTCCGTGACGGGAAGAACCGACCGTTCACATAGTATGTTATTTTTCTTTTTTTGGCACACGGCCATTAGGAAATAACTAATTTCTCGACGAACGGGTGCTTCATCGACGAACGGGTGCTTCATCGAGGAAGATGATGGTAGTTATCTCCATCGAAGAAGAGGAATATTAGTGCATGTGTGCCATCGCCAAATGGGCTATGAAGGCTATGCACCCCCCTCCACGTGCGGAGGGGGTTGGCTACGGCCAATAACCACCACGGCCACCCCTCCGACGGGGTGTGCGGCAACCCCATTCAAAGGGGGTGGCCGGCCATGGCCAAAGGGGCCATGGCCGGCCAATGCCAAATGGCCTTGGCCATGACCGGCCATGGCCAGGCCGTCAGTGGCCGGCCAAGGCCTAGCCGGCCCTGGCAGTGGCCAGGGCCGGCGCCCTGGCCACTGCCAGGGCCTGGCCGGCCCTGGCAGTGGCCAGGGACAATGCCCTGGCCTCGGCCAGGGCATGGCCGGCCCTGGCCGGCATCGGCCAGGGCAGAGGCCCTGGCCGAGGGGCCAGGGCCCCTGGCCGGCCAGGGCAGAGGCCCTGGCCGGCCCTTGGCCAAGCCCCGGCCAGGGCAGAGGCCCTGGCCGGGAAGAAGTTGCAGACCAAAATTGGTCGACCAATTTGGTGTTTTTGGTCGACCAATCCGACAGAAGGTCTGGGTCGATTGTAAACTTGCCAACTGACCCATACGGGGTGACAAAAGGCCTTGGCCAAACTCGAAGGTGCCGATTAGCCCATACAGGGCTAACCACAGTGCCGACTAGCCCATACGGGGCTAACGTTTTAATGAAGTTTTTCATTGGGCTCTACTCCTTGAAGATTAGCCATAGTGCTCTACTTCATGCGAGATTAGCCATGTCATTGTGCTCTACTCTACGGAGATTAGCCAATGTACACATAACATTATGCTCTACTCTACGGAGATTAGCCAATGTATTTATCAAATTTTTGACAAAGATGTTTTTCAAATAGGTTATGTCCCGTCCTTAATCGGGATAGCGCAATTTAGAATTCCAAGTCCTACCACGATCCGGCCATGGTTATCTAACCCATGGGTGTGTAGAACAGGTCTCGTGGCTTGGCAATTGTTGCGCTAAAATTCTTTGCGCAAACTCTCACCTATTCCATTTTGAAAGATATGTTTTTCAAAGTATTTTTCCGCTGCTAATACCATACGTGTATTATTTCTGATTTCTTTTTACTTGAGATAAGTAAGAGGGATACTTTGAAAGTTACTCCTAGATGGTAGTTGGGAACGTAGTGAACTTCTCGATTCTAGAGTAACATTTCAACGCATCCAAGGAACTTATCAAGTGTTTAAAGAATCGAAACTTTATGCATAGAATTTTGATCGTGTTTTTCATTCTCTTTGCAGTTTTTTGAATCGAATATGTCTACCGCTTCTAAGAACATTGTCGCAGAGCTTAACAAAGGTGGAAAGCTCAACAGCGACAATTATAAACTTTGGTCAATAAAAATCCAATATGTTTTGGAGGAGCAAGATGTGCTTGAAACACTCCAAAACATAATGGAAGAACCTGAGTTGGGCAATACGGCCCAACACAAGAGGGACCGGGAAGCTTATGATACTTAGACTCGAAAGAACAAAATAGCACGTATTACGTTACTGTCCGCAATGGACAATGACATAATGCGTCTATTTCGGGAATTCGATCTAGCCAAAGACATATGGTCTGAGCTAGAAATAAAGTTTGGTGGAACTTCGGTTACCAAACTACGCTCCTTAAATATTCAATTTGATTCGTACAAAATGCGGCGAGATCATTCTATGAAAAAGCATCTCCGCCACATGGGGAATCTCATATCTGAATTAAAGGATGCGGGTGTTACGCTGTCTGACGAACAGCAGATCCAAGCAGTCATTCGTTCACTCCCAGATAGCTGGGATAACATGAAAATGCACCTCACTCATAATGAGTGCATTAAAACTTTAAGCGATGTATCAAAACACCTCGAACTCGAGGAAGAGCGGATTCAAGCCGCAAAACCAAGTGCAGAAGTGCACGTGGCCGATAGTTCCTCACATGGAGGAAATAAGCGGAAGAATAAACGCTTAAGGTTTGTGAGCGAACGAAAGCAAGAACCGGAAACCTCAAAGAAGACTAAGAACAAAAAGTGGCAAAAGAATGTGCACTCAAAGAAGAAAAACTTGAAGAAGATCAAGTGCTTTAAGTGCAACAAGTACGGTCACTTCACCCGTACATGTACGGATGGAAGTGATAAGGTAACTTGTAGGGCTAGTTACATATGTGTTTCTAGTTCCATGTTTCTTGCTGAATCTAACTATTTTTGGTTGATTGATTCAGGGGACACAGACCACGTAGCGAAGGACAGAAGGTTCTTCGTATAGTATCGAAAGATAACTCAAGGAACAAAGTGGATATACGTCGGCAACAACACTCGTGTTGAAGTCAAAGGCGTCGGAACATGCAAGCTAGTTCTCGACAACGGCCGGACTTTGTTATTGCACGACGTCCTCTTTGCTCCAGATATTAGAAGGAATATCGTATCCGTGGTCATGTTAATGTCTTTAGATTATGAATGGAGGTTCTGTAAACAAAAGGTTGACCTTGTTTGTAATAGTTCTTTAATTGGATCTGGTAATGTTTGTAATGGATTAATTGTTTTAAACACAATGTATGATGATTCTTCTTCCATTAATGAAAGTTTCCTTTTGACAAATGCTTCTAACTCTGAATCTGAGATCATTTGTTGGCATGCAAGACTTGGTCATATTGGATCAACTAGAATGGATAGACTTGCCAAAAGTGGCTTGCTATCTAATGTTTCAAAAGTTGAAATGTCAACCTGCGAACATTGTCTTGTAGGGAAAACTTGTCGCAAGCCGTTTGGAACTGGCACAAGGGCCGAAGTTCCATTACAGCTTATCCATTCGGACATTTGCGGTCCAATGAATGTTAAGACAAGACGCGGGAAGTCCTATTTCATCACATTCATTGATGATTTCACTCGTTTCGGTCACATCTATTTGATTTCCCACAAACATTCATTGATGATTTCACTCGTTTCGGTCACATCTATTTCATCACATTCATATTAGACTTCTAGAATTTCCTTTTGTCGTTCGCTTGGGGTCATCGATTTCGGACTAAGCTGAACGCATTTCTTTACCGTCTAACCTTTAGAAGTCTTAGCGCTTAGTTTTAATCTTTAGTTGGTCGACCGTAGGAGTTTCCCGTAGCCTCTCCTGAGTCATATCCTAGGCATACGAATGTTTTGATCACCTGACCAATTTCCTTGCCTCGAATCACGAGATCGCCCCATGACGATCGTCGTCAATTTTCAAACCTTTCCGTTACAATCTTGAATCTTCCAAAAGTATCTTTCGATTTCCTCTTTCACTATGTTTAAATTTGTTCAAAATTTTAATATACTTATACTTCATACTTCTTCATTGATTTAAATTTTTAAAACATTTGTCGGAATTTTGAACTCTAGCTGACAATATTTTCCCAGCCTATGTTTTCGTACTCATGTCGTCTTTTCATATATTAAATTTTATTCTGAACCGTACTTTTATTTTGCTCAGTTCGATTTATAATTTTCCCTCTTATTTATGCCATTTGAATAATACTTCGTGTTTACTTTTAATATACTTTTCATGTCACATGGAATTTCAGATTTCAGCAAGTTGATTTTTACTCGTCGTACTCACTATTCCAAATTTTTGCAAAACTACTATTTTCATAACCTCTTCCTGCTTTAGACCCTCCCTGATTTGATTTTAAGGATTTGCGATTCGATCTTGAAAATTCTTACACTAAGTCATTATTATTATTTTTCCGTGCACCATACATACTTTCAATTATTTATATACCCGTACCAGACTTATTGTGCTCGTATATTAAGAACCTTGTGAAAATCAGTTTCTCATTTTTGGCAAACTCTGGTTCTCTAAAAGTAGTTTCAAATTGATTATTTTCAACTTTCCATAGCCTAAAAGTTTTGTAAGCATTTAACATGAGTTTAAATTCTTCCGTTATTTGATTTCATTCTTTAACTTTCAAAAACTTTTTGACAACATTATATTAAATTACTGACGTTTAAAATTTTCTAAACCATGTCCTTAATATTCGTGTAAATGATTTTACTTCTTTTTCTTAATGATTTTTGATAAGCTAATAAAACATTTTCTCTTATTATGAATATTCAACTCAAACTTATTTTGAACAACTCGTTTTATCGATTCCCAAACATTTCTTCTCAGATGAGGATTTTAAAGTACAACCGTTTTCAATTTTGCGTATTTTAGCTTATGCTATTTATCCTAGTTGCTTTTCTGTACTCTATTCAAGCATCACTACATCTCTTTTTCCCTCAACCTAAACCTCACCTTTGAGTCAATGTTTCGTCCAACCAAGCCGTCTCCTCGTATTCGTCCTATCTGAACTCGTGCTTGTCGATCATTCCCTCGTCTCGCCCTCGATCTCTCTTTATTGCTTAGGCCTTAGGGACCGTCAATGGCTGTGTCAACCCTTAGTTGTTAGTAGACCCTTGGACCCTTGTGAGGTGTCGTTGTGCACGTACCTAAGTTGTGTACGTGGGCTTGAATGAGTGTACCCCCATAGTATATTGATGCTTGCCTATTGTGTGATATATATATATATGTACTTGGAGTTATTCGTGATATTATGAAGTTGTTTGTGTGCTAGAATGTATAGACTTGTGAGTGGTTAGATATACTATACTAGGGATGCTTGTGTATATTTGAATTAGCGTTGGAATATCTAAGTTGTGTATGTAGTAAGAGATACTTATAATGGTTGAAATAAAATGATTGGTAAAGCTATGTGTGTGCTAGGTGTGATAATAATAAGTGTATGTATAGTTAAGTAAGTAGGCCTATTGAATGACCCATATATTATTACGTATGAGTATGTGCTCGTAGGTAGGTATATATGTGCTTATATGTAAGTAGTTATGTTTCGTTGCATGAGTATATAGGTGATATATATATAGGTAGTAGGGTTATAATTTTGATTGGTATTGTTTGCTTTCGCGGGATGTCGCATGCGTGCATACCGTGAGGTATACACGACCATTGCACATCTTAATTATGTATGTGTGGATGTGTTAGTATACTAATTATAGGTAGTAGGCTATGGTGTGAATATATGTTACATGTGTGTGACTATACGATGAATGCGTATGTATTAGGGAGTGTATTATAGTTATACGTGTGCTGATGTCTGTATTATTATTATGGTATATAGATTGATTTAACCATGTGAATATTACCTGACTAGATATTAGGTGAATGACTTATGGTATGTATATGGTTGTATTGGTAGACGTATAAATATTGGAGTGATATGGTATAAGTATGAATGTCGTGCTACGTATATGGAATATTCTGATATGTGTATTGAGTCTCACTCAAGCTTGAGTGAGTATACTCTAAGTATATTGAATGTATGTTGTAGTTTGAATATAGCAATGCTTGATGTATGTATAGTGATAGGAGTGTTTGTGCCGGTCTTGCGATATAGTTATTTACTAAGGACTTGTTGTGTGAACGTATGTGTACTAGCTAAAACTAGGTGTGTAGGTGTGCTAGTTATATAATGGTATGATTGGCGTATGAAAATGAAATGTTAGCGTGTATGGGAGTGCACCATGCACGGGTAAGTATGTGCTTAGTTATAGGTATGGATGACTATGGTCTATGTGGCGTGTCGTAAATATAGTTATAGGACCGTACGTGATGTGAATATATGGTGAACTAATTGCGTGTATTTGAATGACTATATATTGTGAAATTATAGTAGTGGTGAATGTATATTAGATATAGTGAACTTGATTTAATAATGGTATGGTGTGACTATATGTGTTGAGATGCTTGGTAATGGATGAATATTAGAGGGTAGTATACCCTTGATGCTTGTGCATAGGTAGCTACATATAGGTAGAGCGATGATTGTATTGGCTAAGTGTGAGACTATCCTATATAAGTATCTGAACTACTGTTTGTGAGTAGCAGTTATATAAGGGATGTATGTTTATATACCTGATTGAAATACATGTATGAAGTTGACGGACTATAATAGGTATAAGTGTATACGTACGTGAATATATAAGTGTTGGTAGTAATAATGTTTGACTACCTAGTGCATATATGAGCACTTGTAATGACTATACTTGGTTTGAATTATAAAGTGACTTGATTGGGGTAGTTACTAGAGCGACTAGCTATATTAGAAAGTCCGAGGACGGACTTTATTCTAAGGTGGGGAGGATGTAACGACCACTTTTCGTCGTACGCTTTTCGTGCACGTGCTTTTGGCCGTGCACGTGTTTGTTTTAGACTTTGGTTGTTTGCGAACACTTTTGTGTGATATGCCGTTGCGAACGTCTCTGAGAGTATTAAATAGTGGCACTATCCTGGAACGACACTTCTCGAGTCGTTTTCCCACAATTTAAACTCACTCGATGAGACGTGACGATTTTCACTTTGACGGGAGACGTTTCTATTTTTAGTTTTGTCGTCCGACGTCGAATTTGAGATCCGTCTTCTTAGTTAGCTCACATTCGTCGCCACGATCACAACGATATTTATTTTATAATTTTTGGAGTTTATTTGACCACTTTTATAATTTTTACAAGTTTTATATTATTTTTAATAATTTATTTTTAAATTAATTTCGGCCAAATAAAATTTATTTGAGTTTAAAACGTTTTAAATAATTTTTGAGCCAATTTCCAGCTCATTTGGACCTGGTCAAATCCTAGATTGGGTTGGAGAAGTTTAAATTCAAATTTCAAATCTTTTTGAATTCTAATCCTATTAGATTTAGCCCTAGACCAAGTCAACCCACCTACACTATATAAGCAACCCCTAGCAAGTCCTATTTTTCCAAAGAAATTAGCCCTAGCCTCTTCCAAAGTCATTTTGGACGTTGCGACGAATCGTCGCAACGTTGCGACGTTCAGCCCCCGCACGACCGAGGAAAATCGCCCCGTTCGCCCGCTCCGACCGAAGCCCCCGCCCGCACCCAAGCCGCTCCGCACGCTGCAGCACCCCCGCTCCGTTCCATCGACCTGACCGATCGCTTGGCCCGCTCTGACCGGTCGCCCCGCTCCGCACCGACCCCCGCTTGTCGCCCGCTCTGTCACCCCGCTCCGCTCCGTGCCCGACCGAAGGAAGCGGCCGCTGTGACCGAGCGCCCGAACGTTGCAACGTTGCAACGCTGCAACCCCGCATCCCAAGCGCACGACCGACGGTCCCTATCGGTCTGACCGAAGGAAACGCCCGCACCCGCCGCTGTGACCGACCCCCGCTGCTGCACAGCCCCGTTCTCTCGCAGCGACCGAGGAATTCTCCCGCATTGGAGGGGTACGACCGAGAGTCACTCGTCGCAACCCCGCATCCGTCGCACCGCTTGCCACCGTGGTCCCCCCAAGTTCTCCAGAGTTATTGTGGGACCCCCAAAGGCCCCTAGGAGTACTGTGGGCCCCACCTAGGTGCTTGCTCTTCGAGGATCCGTCGCGTACGACGTCGTCGCACGTCGTAGCCCGTCGTCGCACGTGCTAGCTTTGGAATCTGGAACTGTCGCCCCGGTCGAAGCTCTGAATTTTCCAGCAAGGAATATATATTGGAATCAGGACTTGGAGCGCGTTCTATTATTCCAACCCCCGACGTCGCTACCCGACGCCGGTGTAGCTTTCGCGTCGTGTTGAGGTAACGTTTTGCACCCCTAGGACCCCCAACCCAATTGCATGCTAATCAAGACTAAAAATCAGTATTTTAAAGTATTTTAAATGTTTTAGAATCCACTAATCAAGATTAATAAAACGGATGTAGGCCGGTGGACCTGTGCACGTAGGAATCGTGACTTTGGACTCGTTGGACGGTGTTTTCTTGACGTGATAGTTGCAGGCAAGTGAAAATTGCCAACTCTTGTGTAGGGCCATGTTTTTAGGCCACTTACTTGCTTTTAGCGTAAAAGAGACTAGTCAGTGAAATGATAGCTGGCTAGACGCCTACTTGATCTAGTTTGACAACGAAACTAGATCCGTCACCTAAATGATCTAGCTTGACAACGAAGCTAGATCCAACCCCTTAAACTTGTTGTTCATGCATGCTAAACTGTCACGTTTACTTTCCTTACCTGTACGCCTTACTTTAACTGCCATGTCATGTCATCCATGCATTGAATGTTGCATTCGTAGCACACGCTACATACTTGTACTTGCTTGTCCCGGGCTAGGTGCACCCCTACGCCATACTTGTTTACACACTTCCTGGCTCGTGGTCCAGAAGCGAGCATTACCGTTCGGGGGTAAGGCCCTGGCTCGACACACGTGGAGGGGTAGGGATAAACGTTCGCTTGAGCTTAGGAGTTGGCCCGCGCAGCCACTCTAGCCAAAAGACGGAATCTCTGTGCACGAGGTGCTTACTTTTCTTGTCTTGTACTTGTCTTGTGAATGTCATGCCATGCTCGTACTTTACTTTACTTTACCCTACTTGTTGCACTCATTACTTTAAACTGCCATGTCGTTGCATCATGCTAGAACTGCTAGGTTGCTTTACTTTCACCACCTTTCAGTTTCACTTGCACAAGTCTTCCAGACTTGCTGACATGTGCCCCTTGCTCTTTTGGGTGTCACATGTTAGACCCTGAGCCAGAGACAATTGCTGAGGACGAGGTGTTTGCTGACGCTGAGCCCGAGCCTACGCTCGTTGAGGAGTTCGAGGACACCGGAGACCAGTCTTAGAGACTGATTTTACTTGCTTTTGCTTTAGGTTGCTGTTAGATGTCGGTGCTTGCACCTTTTCCTTGTTTTCGTACTTTGTACTTTTGTTGGCCATGCTGGGCCTCTTTTAGACTCTTTTATTTGTAGCCTGGTGGCTTTTCTGCGATGTTGAGATTTATTATTATGGATATTCTGAGATGTTCTTTTTGTCTCTTTCGTTATTGTTATCTTTGTTTCGTTTCGCATTGCAAGGACCTGCAGATTAAAGTGATTGACGCTTATCGGACTTGCGGCTTTGTAGCTTCAAGTCTGAGCGGACCTTCTCACGCTTCGCCTCCACGTTTTTGGGAAGCGGGGCGTGACAACTTCACCCGTTTCGGTCATATTTATTTGATTTCCCACAAACATGAAGCTTTAACTTGCTTCAAAAACTATATGAGTTTAGTGGAAAATCAACTAGATCGCAAGATAAAGGTCTTGCGAACCGATCGGGGTGGAGAATATCAATCAACGAGTTTTAAGGAACTCTGTGATGAAAAAGGCATAGTTCATCAAATAACTATGCCTTATACTCCGCAACAAAACGGTGTTGCGGAAAGAAGAAATAGGGCATTGATGGAAATGGTCCGATCAATGATGTCTCAGGCAAATTTGCCTATCACCTTTTGGGGTGATGCATTATTGACGGCAGCGTTCATCTTAAACCGTGTACCCTCGAAGTCGGTAAGTTCTACTCCTTATGAGTTGTGGAACAATAGAACTCCAGACTTAAGCATTCTAAAACCTTGGGGTTGTGCCTCTTATGCACATTTATCCTCTCACAAATATGGCAAACTTGAGCCACGTGGGAGGAAGTGTATCTTCATCCGATACGCTGAAAACTCCAAAGGATATGCTTTCGTCGGTCAAGAGGACAATGGGGGTTTTATAGAATTCGAATCGAGGGATGTTGTCTTCTTGGAAAACGAGTTTCCAAGACAGGGTGAAATAAGTCAAGACTTATCCTTGTTTGAGACTTGGGATCAAGAAGGATCGGAACGTTCGAGTGGGAGAATTCTTGGTGAAGAAGAAAATACGTTTCAAACTTCACCAATGAATGATACGAACGATACCAATCCTATTCCGAGTGGGAGTGATGTTATTCCAAGTGGGAGTGATGTCATTCCAAGTGGGAGTGATCAAACTCAAACAAGACGTAGTAATCGAACGAGGCTAACACCTCTGAGATTTGAGGATGAATTTCCTCAAACATTCATGACATTACTACAAGATGATGACGAACCTGCAAATTTCAAACAGGCCGTCACATGCCCTGCTAAAGATAAATGGATAGCGGCAATGGAAGAAGAACTTCAATCCATGAAAACAAACCAAGTCTGGGACTTGGTTGATTTACCTAAGGGACGTAGAGCCATTGGGAACAAGTGGATTCTCAAAATCAAGCATAAGGCTGATGGATCCATCGAGAAATATAAAGCTCGCCTTGTTGCGAAAGGTTTCACGCAACAGGAAGGAATAGACTACGAAGAGACTTTCTCTCCTGTCGTGCGTTTTACCTCCATTCGCTTAATTCTGGCAATGGTGGCTTGTTTGGACCTCGAGTTACATCAGATGGATGTAAAGACTGCTTTTCTTAACGGAGAACTAGATGAGGAGATCTACATGGAACAACCAAACGGGTTTGTACAAGAAGAAAACAAACATAAGGTTTGTAAACTTCGTAAATCCATATATGGTCTTAAACAATCCTCAAGGCAGTGGTATATGCGTTTTCAAGAAGTCGTTTTGTCGTATGGTTTCTCCATGCTCGACGAAGACAACTGCGTATATATTAAGAGGATTAAAAACAAGTATGTAATTATGTCTCTTTAAGTAGATGACATACTTATAGCCGGAAATGATAAGCGTCTTATCTTGGATATCAAAGCTTGGCTTTCATCCGTCTTTGAGATGAAAGACATGGGTGAAGCTGCATATATCCTTGGGGTTAAGATCTCAAGGAATCGTTCCAAGAAACTTCTTTCTCTCTCTCAAGAGACATATATAAAGAAAGTTTTAGAACGGTTTAATATGCAGGACTGCAAGCCAATTGATACTCCAATAAGCAAAGGCGAGGGTCTATGTTTGGAAATGTGTCCCAAAGATCCAAAAGAAAAGCAAGCTATGGAAAAGGTTCCATACTCCAGTGCTGTCGGGAGTCTGATGTATGCTATGATGTGTACCAGACCGGACATTTGCTATGGTGTTGGTATGGTAAGCCGTTACCAATCCAACCCAGGACAAGCACACTGGAAAGCGGTGAAGAGGATATTAAGGTACCTCAAAGGGACTGCGGACTATGCGTTATGCTATCAAGGCAATACCTTGAGACTCGAAGGCTATACCGATGCTGATTGGGCAGGTGATCTCGACGAGCGAAGATCTACCTCAGGCTTTGTTTTCTTGCTCGGGAATGGTGCAATATCCTGGAGCAGCAAGAAACAAACCTGCATCGCTCTATCAACCATGGAAGCCGAATTCGTAGCATTCAGCATGGCGGTCCAAGAAGCTGTTTGGCTTAGGAAATTCTTAGATAGACTGACAAATGCCACTGACTCAAGCACTGTTCCTATATACAGTGATAGTCAAGCTTCAATTGCCTACGTCAAAGATCCTAAATTTCATTGTAAGACCAAACACATTGACATTCGATTCAAGTTTGCGAAGGACTATGACAAACGGAAGGAAGTAGACATAGGATACATATCCACGCATGAGATGATAGCAGATCCCCTTACTAAGGCGATCCCCAGAGATGTGTTCTACAAACACTTATCATCTATGGGAATGCGTAGGTGCTGAGCTGTATCTTGTAATATTTCTCATGTCTATAGAAGATCAAAGTTTAATAAAAGAAAGAAGTTCTTTTATGTATTGCATACAAGTTTCTTACAAATGATTTTATACATTTGTGTTTAAGTCTCAGCTATTTTATTGTGTGTATGTCGGACAGATTAAGGTTGGCTCTCTCACATGAGCAACCGCCTTATCTTATCAGATGGATAAGATAAAGATGAGAATAGTTTAAAGTCAAAATCATTAGACAAATGATTTAGAGTCGTGACTTAAACAAGATAGTCGAATGAAAGATCTGCATCATATGGATGCTTACAAAAGATCTGGGATCTGTATCACAAGGATATTTGAAAGAGATCTCATAGGATTTTTTCCTATCTGTCTTATGCAGGATGAGAGTCCGTGAATATTTCACGAGTAGTAAGGGGACTCAAAAAGATAGGCACTGTGGTGTCTGATCTTTTCATCCGTACAACATCATTAAGACATACTCTCCTTGGGAAAGGAGTGATGTTGTAATACGTGTTCATACCACGTATGCATTTCGACCACTGAGTTAGTAGCAATAGTGTTTGCTATTATATGAGACTCAAAGGCCATACGGGTCTTAACTCTTACCCTCAAGGACTCCAATTGGTTCCTTCAGATTTGACGAGATGATCGCTATCTTAGCGTGTTGCTAATGGGCTATGATAAATTCGGCTCGGCGGGGCACGTTAGAAAAGCGAATCAAGTCAAGATCAGAAGGTTCGCAAGAAGAGGAAGATTGATTTCATATTCACATTTGGACTTTAAATGATTCAAAGCTGGCCAGCCAATTGTAATCTAGATGGGATTCAATTGTTGAATATAAAGTATAAGAAATGTGAAGAAATAATCTAGGGTAAAGCATGCGTTGAACTACTCAACTTTGCACCTTCGAGGTCGTTGTGTATCTCTAACAAGTGCACAACAACAGACTCTACGCGCATGACGGTCGCACGGTCTATTTCTCGGTATGATAGATGAAAGAACTAAGAGAAAGACGTTCTCTTACAATCCCCTCAAGTGTGAGTGGGAGATGTTGGATATGGAAGACGTTAGTACACCCTTGTAGGGGATGTACGAGGGAATACGGACCTCGAACGTCGCGTACACAAAGTCGTGCGCAAAGGGAATATGTTCCCTTGCGGAGAGGATCACTAGATGAGTGGGAAAGTCGCATTATATATGCATAAGTGCATGCGACATATGGCTAATAAAGGGGGAATATCTTAAGCTTATGTTGTACCATGCATATGGTACAACTTAAGCTTATAATGTGCCATGTATCATGGTACACCTTAATTAAGTTGTTCCAAAGGAACAATTTACCCTAAAATAACTATCTTGGGGGCTATAAATAAGACCCAAGGGTAAGCCATTTCTAACACTTTTGCATGGCATTCATGCATGCATCTTCATCCTAGCGAAGCTCTGCCGAAATACTTCCTCTCCCTCTATCCAAGTTCTTAATCTAAAGTAGAGATTTAGATTGTGGATTTAGTAGCCTTACTCCGTTCGTGAGAAGACTCGATCCGTCGTGGCGAATCCGAAGGCAAAGTTCCGAGACTACTGTGCCGCATACACAAGCGTAAGTCTCAACTTTAATTATCGATCCTAACTCTGTTTTGGCAGGATCCCACATGAACATGGCCACCTGCTCCTCTACGGATACATGAATAGTGTCCTTGAGAAGATCACGCTGGCGCATTAATGCTGCAAGATTCATGAAAGCATGTCTGCGCATTCGTAGGTAGTGCAAACAACTACTTTCCGACCCCCACAAAATTCTCCGCATGTGGGATTTCCTATGCAGATCCCGCATAGCTGAGGGCTCTCTGGGTATAGGGTCGGGCCTAGCGGAATTGTGCAATTGTAAGGCTAGTACGACAAACGTTATTGCAGCTGCGGCGGCGGTACATAACTCACAACCCGAATGGTCTCCTTGTGTATCCATGTCACCCTTAATTGAATAACACATATATTTACTGTTAATTATATACCTACCATGCTACATATGAGGAACACATTTCACAGAAAATTGTGCATATCAAAATGTTTTGCCCTCAGATTTACTGTGTACTCATAGGGAAACACGTGGTTGCTTTGCCGTTGCTCTATCCTTTTCACCCCATAAATGAAACAATGAGAGAAGCCCCAAAAATTCAACAAGTTCCCATTCACAAAAAAACAAAAAGCAGTAACCATGCACCAAACATAGTATAAAACGAGCCAAAATTACCAACATCAAAATCCCAAAAACCACCACGGAGACGAGGTCCTATAATATGCGACACAGACCCTATGATAGCATCAAAAAACCCCCAAATTCAACAAGTTGACATGAAGTAAAAAATCATAAACAGGTCACCATGGACATAAACTCCCAAAACCGCTTCACTAAGCTTGGAGGAATGGCAGGACCATGTTATAAAACGAGCCAAAAATACCAACATCTAAATCCCACAAACCACAACGAAGACGAGGTCCGATAATATGCTACACAGACCCTATAATAGCATAAAAAAACCCAAATTCAACAAGATGTCATGAAGTAAAAAATCATAAACAAGTCACCATGGACATAAAATCCCAAAACCGCTTCCCTAAGCTTGGATGAATGTCCCAACCATGTTATAAAATGAGCCAAAAATACCAACATCAATATCCCAAAAACCTTCATGGAATCAAATCCAATAATCTGATAAACTGACCCTGTAATAGCGTAATTAAATCCCAAATTGCATTGATGAGCCATGAACACAAAAAAATTTAAACACGTCTCCGTGGACATCACATAACATATCATCACAATCACATTTGTTTTTAAATTGATACAAACCCTAATTTTAAAATGGCCCAACATTGTAAACGTCATCATGGGGCTTAAAGCGAACCATCGTAGCAAGCCTTCCTACGTGTAGGTCTGTAATCATAATTCCCGTCTTTCAATCATCAATTTTTTTTCATCATTGGGCACATTTTAGATTGCACAATTTTCTGCAGTCACAAATATAATAAATTGTACACACTAGCCGCAATCGGAAAATTGCGTCCCAAGATTATATGAAATAGCCGCAAGCAAACCAACAACAACCATCTGCAATCTGAAATTGCCGTAATTTTCTACGAAATCCCAACAACAAACCAACAACCAACAACAAACACAATCCCAATATTCTCAGAAATTGCCACAAGCCACCATGCCCAGCAAACCAACACCACCCTCATAGGCCATTTAAACCCTAGATTCAGCACAACAACAATAAAATTTATAGAGGGCAAAAGATTATACCTCTGAGATAAATTCCCAAAATTAGAGAGAGATCCTGACGACCGAGGTAGGGTTTTGCTCTGAGCTTCACCGACGAACCCAACAAGCTAGGCACACCCCCTCCTTCAGAGCCTATCAGGAAATCAAAGCCAGGAAGCTTGAGCTCAGCAATGGCCGCATGCAACGCCGCTGGAAAAGGCGTTCAGATAGCTAGGGTTTTTTCCTCCCCCAACTGAAAACCGCGCGAAGGAAGGTGAGGAGATGGATTTTCTGACCATGTGGGACCGGCAACGAGTAGAATCAGTGAAATCGCCGCATTTTCCGGGGATTTCAGACCGAGAAAGCAAGGCCGCCACGTCGGACAAGAGGAGGGTCGCAGAAATCGCCGAGGCGTCGCCGAAAGAAACAGGCCAGAGGAAAGCGAGAGCGGAAAGTGAGTGAATAGTGTTGAATTGACGCGTGAATAGTTACCCCAAATGACTTTCCACGTGACTTTCTCACAAAAGAAACAGGCCCTAAGAGAACGAGATGTGGGTTTCGATAAGTGAACGAGAGACAGAGGAAATGGGTTTTGACAAGTATTAATTATAACTTTTCGTTAATTTTAATTATAAATTTTTCGTTTCCCCGCCAGAGCAAAGCGCGAGGTATTTTGACAATTTCGTTCTCCCGCCAGAGCTAGGCGCCATGTATTTTGCCAATTCCGTGGCATATACACATTCGCCATGGACTTGCACTGGCAGTTACAAATATCAGCCACCGATTATTCTGTGGCAGTTACGTTACTCTGACGGAAAGTCAAGATAATGATATATCTGTGGCCATTACTTAGTTGCCACGGAAATTCCATGGCTGTAACTTTATTAGCCATGGAAAAATTGCCACGGAATATTCCGTGGCTAATTAAGAAACAGTTGTCACGGAATCATTCCGTCGCAGATGTTCTGTGGCTAATGTCCAATTTTCTAGTAGTGGATAAACAAAAGAAAATAAAAATAAAAGAGAATGGAAATGGATGGAGGGTGCTAAGGTTGTTCAATCAGATCTCAAGCCTCTGCAGTATATCACAATGCTCCGAATAGTAAAAAAATACATGCTAATGGTATTTTCAAGTTCTACTAATCATATGGCTTGCATGCGATAAAGACAAAAAACATGGATCTTCTAAAATAATGCCATCAACTCATATCAACCTCATGAAGTCCATAGAGTCTGGTATAGAAAAGAGTGGTAATGCACTTTTTAATCAATAGATACAGTTGGAGCATATAGAAATCACACCAACATGCGACAAAGAATGGAAATGGATCATGCTATTCAAATATCCACTTCGAATCATGAAAAATCTCCAAAAACTAAAATATATCGTAAAGTTCAAGCATTATCAAATCTCTCCGTTGTGCACCTTCTCCACTCTAATGTCATACTCACTCATATGATCAATTGGTTCGCCCCCCAAGCTTAGCTTGAGGCGTCGCATCTAGGAATAGGATATGTAAATTTTTTTTCTTTCTTTTCCCAAGTATATGTGATAGCTTCTAATAGAAGGAAATAAAACTATTTTATTTCTTTCTTTTCTTTCTTTTTCTTTTTCTTCCTTTTTTTCTTTTTTTCTTTTCTTCACACATTTTTTTCTTTTCATTTTATCTAGAAGCTATAATTTTCTTTTAGGATTTTCGGGAAGTAGGATGCAGTAAGGGTAGCTGTGGGGGTGAAACCAACTGATATGTAGAGAATCATAAAGATATGTGGAGAACAAAAATAGTAAATCACTCGGTTCACTCATAAGAGGTGCACAACGATTCAATAAGATAATACTCTAACTAAACTCATAACTAGCATGGATATTTTCATTCATCTAGATGAATACTAAAAAGCATGTGGTAATAAGAACAATAATATCAAGCATGCAAACAGAAGTGAAAGAGATAGCAAGCGGATGCCCCAAGTGTTCTAATGATGCGTGAACCTAGGTGAATTACCCAACTAAGCACATACTAGATACTATTTCATGCATTCGATTTACAATTCATAACAGGCATTAATTTAGAGAGATCATCAAAAGAAAATGCACGGATATAGAAAGTAGAACTGAAACTACCCTAAATAGTATGTCATCAAGTAATAAGCATCGTGAGTAACTGCTAAGGGCTACGAGAAGTATCATCATGCAGAACATCCTTAGCATAAAAGAAAAATGGCGGAGAAAACAAGATAATGGGAAAAGGGATGCACGCATGGCAAAAAGTAGAAAACGTGATGCTGAATGAGAAAAAAGATAAAGAAGTGGAAAAAGGGTGGAAAAGTGAACTAAGAAGCTGAAAAAAGAAGGAAAATATAAAAGAAAAATGAAAATAAAGCGATAGCGCTCATCCCCCAAGCTAAACCCATCAATGTCCTCACTACTGAGAAAACGCTAGTATGCGGGAGATGATGCTAGAAAGGGTGGGTGGGTGGGTGGGGGATAGAAAATGAATGAAAAGTAAAACTGTACAAAAGAAAATAAGACGTGATATGATGTAATGTAGAAAAGATGATGCATATGCAAGAAATGATGCATGGTGGGTCTTCCCCCAAGCTATGTAAGACCCGGGCCCCAAACAGACAAATGGAAACAATATAATATGAGGGAGGCAAAAAGTGGGTAGGGACAACATCAAGCAGGGGCACCACCCTCTGGAGGTGGTGATATGTCCCGCTGCTGTGGATCATAAAATGTGGAGGGTGGCTATGGCTCAACAGGTGGGGCAGAGGGGATATCAGAAATGGTGGTGAAAAGGCGCAACAGAATATAGTACAATGGCAGAAGTGGGATCTACTGTGACGACCGACTCAGGTGTGGAAGAAGTAGGCCCTGCAAAAGCCTGGGAATGTGGAGCACTGAGTGGTGCAACGGTAGTCACAGTGGCTAGCCGGGGTGGATCAGCGGGGGCGAGGATCATGGGTGGTGGGCCACGTGTCTGAAGTAGGTCAATAATGGAGGCTAGGTCTGCCTCGACTCTCTCATGATGTGTCGTTGTCGACTGTACGAAGACGTCAAAATCTCGTCGAAGGCCAGAAGTCAACTCCTCCAACATGGTCAGACGACCGTCGGTGGTACGTGAGTGGGGGGGCAAGAGACGTGACCGTGAGACAACACTCTCGTAAAACGATCCTGTGCAGAGGATACACGATGCCTGGGGTGAAAAGTCGGAGAGGTTGTACTCGACGGGATCTCAGCAGTGGAGGTGTGCTATGTAGTGTGGCTGAGATCAGGAGAAACAGTGGCGGAAAAAGGGGCAGCAGATGAAAGAGCAGTCATCGACACAGAAGTGTGGACAGACGTCGAGACGCTCTCGGTAAGGACAGCTACTACCGGTGACGATGATGTGCCAATGAGCGGAATGTGGCAACCTAAGGAGATGGGCAGTGAGGCTATAAGGTCCCGAAGTGGTGGAAGAGTGGGGGCTGGGTCGTGCTTAGGAAAGTCTACATCAGTGCGCTTGGGAGCAGACAGAACATTAGTGCCCTCGGGCACGAGTACAGAAGAAACAGAGGAAGGGGCGGTGGGGCAAGAGGTAGTGACAGTCCCCGATGACACGACGGAGGTGGAGGTGGAAGAGACAGAGGTGGAAGAAGAAGGGCCTCCCGGGGTGGTGGGCGTACTGGCAGAGCTGGTAGGGCGGCCGCAATGGCTGCAAGGTCATGCTCCTCGTACTCAGAGGAGCGGGGCTTCTCGATCATCGGTGATGGCCTCTACGGGAACACCCAGGAGCTCGAGTGCGTGGAGTGCAGGGAGTGGGTGGACTCTGTCAATAATCCAGCTCTGCTGGATGGGTGCTATGTGGGTGAGGTGAGGGGTGGGAAGGACCATGTGGGGGTGTGTGGTGGGTGCCTACAAGGTAGGTCCAGTGACGGGCTCCATAGGGCCTGATGATATGCATGTGCTCGAGCACACCAAGAGTCAAGCGTGTGGGGCCAGGAGGGGTCACTAGATCATCAGGAAGACGAATACCAAGCATATGTGCAAAAATCTTGAAAAATCCGCCGCAGCAAATATCTGTTGAGTAGTGTGTGCGGGCGGTCTGAATCAGGCGGTGACATAGCCAATAGGCTGCGTCAGAAAGGACAAAATGGCATAGGGAGCCGTATGGGTGGAAGCGCATCGGTTGGGTCATCCCCATAAGATGGGAAATCTCGGGAAGGGACATGGTCCCGACCTCTGGCCTGCAAAAGATGGTCGTGGTGAGGTGGCGCTGTGCGTATCGAAGGCAAGATTGCACAATGCATGATGCCTTCGCCCGGCTCGGGCGGTAGTGGTCCAGACCTGAAATGAGATGCAAGAAGGATGAGGCATCGAACGTGCCAAGGTCATAGTCTGGGGAGAAGGCGGCTTGGGGGTCATGGATGGCTGGGAAATGGAAGTGTGCGTGGATTATCTCGTATGTGATCATGAAATCATGATCCATAAGGCGAAAAGTGATGCCATCGCCCGCCTCGGAGCAGGCGATGGAGCTCAAGGCCTCCAAGGTGAGGTGTGTGTATGTGGGGACGTGTACGCCTTGGAGACAATCTAATCCAATCGTGTGGTAGAGCCAATGGACTCCCTGCAGGAGTCCAAGGGATAGAAGGGTGGGGACGTCTATGAACATGGTGGGAATGAGACGATGCTGCGAGAGCCTGACGAAGCGCTCGCGGTGCTCGTCGTTACGAAAGGTGATTCCAAACGTCTGCACACGGGGCGGCAGAGAAGCGGGAATGGTGGGAGGGGTAGTAGGAACGATAGGTGCAGTGGTAGGGATAGGCACGGAAGTGGTGTGGGTGTGTGCGCGACGTGGGGGAGAGGAGTCAGACGCAGTTGACGGGTCATCAACGTGCTCCTCCGCGGGGGTAGGGGTGGTGGCGTGGCGAGGGCATCGGGTGGGTCGAGAAGAGGAGGCACCAATGGATGGCCTCTTCCCACAAATGGGAGGTATGGGGGCTCCTCTAGTGCAAACCATCGTGGAGATGGCAGGATGATGTGTCAGTACAAAAGTAAAAAGAGGAAAGAGTGTACCGACTGAGCGAGCACAGCGAAAGTCTCCCCCAAGCTAATCCCGGTAGTGGCCCCTGACGTAGGTAAATCGTACCTGAAATAGAAACAAATAAAACGTCAGTATATAAAATTTAAAATAGGGGAAATATGCTGAATTAGGGGTGCTGATCGCGCCCCTGATACACACCCGGGACGAGACTCGCTAGTCTTACCGCAAGCACACGGTGTAGCGGCGAGCGGGTATCAAACACGAGGAGGAAAAATGACGGTGTCTTCTTCAATTCACCTGGCTATAAGAACGGTCGAGAAATATTCGCAATAAAGCGGTCACAGTCGTTCAATTGTATAAAGAAAATATCAAATTAATAAAAACGCCTAGGGATAGGGAATCCCCGCTACAAACCGTATCTCGTCATTGTGATTCGTAGGTTTCACAATTGCTAGACTTGAAATTTAGGTGAACTAGTTGCAACTAAATGTAGAACCAAGCTCACGCTCTCGCGCTATTGCCGGTCTATAGCAAACCTAGGGTAGGGTTCGATCTCTTGCAAACCCTAACCTAGGCAAGCTAGCGTGAAGAACAACATCATCGTTCAATCGTATCTCGAGCTCACTCTCATGCAAACTCGAGCTACGACCTAGGTTGGGATAGTTCCTACCCATCCAATCTGTTGCAAACGGGTATTGGTATAGAATTGCAATCGAAAACCCTAGTTTCGGTCCAATCTCTTGCAAACCGATTCCAGAGAAACCCAATTGTAACCCAATTCGAATTTCTAGGGCTTCCTATCGAGTTGGGATCCAATCTCTTGCAAATCCCAATCGGTATGAATCCCTAGCTATTCGTATTAAATCAATCCCAAACTAACCCTAACCAATTCTAGCAAGAATTTCACCAATTCAACACAAATTAGAAATAGGGTTCGTAGGGTTCATCCCCTACGCCCTAAGACGATAAAACTACTCACGATTCATAATGCAAATCATTAGAAATTCAATAATAAAAACAATAGAATTCATTGCAATAGACAATATATCAATAAAAATGAGGTTTTTGATAGAAAGAGAGACAAACCAATGAAGATTCAATAGCATCCAACAAAATAGAACTTTTTATCTCTCTCCAAAGAACTAAATCTAATCTCCTAAAAAGTAATCAAAAAGGGCTGCCAAAATATGAGAAAAAGCTCTCAAAACTAGGTTTAAAACTGGGGTTAAATACCCCCCCCCCAAATCGCCCAAAAAACTGTGACAAAATTGCCCCTGCGCAGCTTGAAAATCGCACTTTACGCTACAGGCAGCGCGGCTCACTCGGCCGAGTGACAAATGTCACTCGGCCGAGTGACGGACCCTGACGGATTCCAGTAAGTCTGGACTTTTGGGGGTCGTCTCCTTGGGAGTCACTCAGCCGAGTGACTTTCTTCACTCGGCCGAGTCGGAACTTGGGGCTGACTGACGGATTACAGTAACTTGGGAATTTTGGTTGCCGTCGTCTTGATGCCACTCGGGCGAGTGGTGTATCCGTGCTCGGCCGAGTGGTCTGGCGATGCTCGGCCGAGTACACGCTGATATGGAGTCGTTGCGTGTCCGATCTGGCCGGCCGAGCGGGCTGTCGATGCTCGGCCGAGTGAAGGAGCCACTCGGCCGAGTGGCATGCTGAAAATGCCCAATCTTCGTATTTTTGCTTCCTCGTCGCTCCTACGATGTTCTTTCTTCTTCCACTCCTCTCCAATCGCAGAATTCCCCTCAAAAGAGTCACGGGTGACACTCCGGAGTGGGTGCATCTCAGAATCACTCCAAATCGCTCCAAATCTCCTGAAATACGACAAAAACAAGAAATCGTGAAAAGCATCGCAATATTGTCGAATAATCGTGAAAAACGCGATATTGGTGATCTAAATGGCATACAAACAAGCAGAAAAAAGGTGTAAAATATGGAGTGATCAAAATCCCCAAGCTTACCTCTTACTCGTCCCCGAGGAAGATGAGTAAAAAGCGAACCTGGTGGATAAAGATAATGGAAACGATGGAAAAATGGAAAAATGGAAAATGAAAAATGTGTTGGATATTGGACTCCCCGGATTTGGTTTTGGATGATGAACAAACATAAACATAACGTGAACTAACACTTTGTGAGCGCAGTTATGGAGATCGTCGCCAAATTCATATGAATATCAATTACGACGTCTCAAGACTTCTCAAAGCACGTGATCGTACGTCTAAAGCTTCGTTGAAGCTTATGGACCTATTTAGAAGTCATGAAGATTCGATTGAAGCTATAGAAGACGGTATCGTCAAGTTTTATTTATAGTCTTTAAGCTTCTTTCGTAGAATGTTAAGCCTTGAGTAGGTCTTACGTTTTAATTCTTCATAACGCTCATATCTTAGCTCTAGGATCTTAGTAGAAGTCCATACAATTCTTCCCGAAGCTTCGCGCTTCGATTCGGGACTTCTTGTGCCTGTTAGTTGGTTCAAGAAGAAGAACTGACCGACTAGATGGTGATCTAGTCGGTCAGCCAAGCTTCTTGGACCGACTAGTTTCAGTCAGTTAATTCATAGCTCTTTACTGTTTACAGTTAGTCGGTCTAAGTTGACTCACCGACCGACTAGTTTGTGAACTAGTCGGTCAGTGATGCTTCTGTGACCGACTAGTTGAGCTTTCCCTGTACATGCACATTTGAACCTAAGCTACTGTTTATCATTAGTCGGTCTATGTTCATTGATCGACCGACTAGTTGATGAACTAGTCGGTCAACTTTCCTTCTTAGACCGACTAGTTTAGTTTACTGTACATACCAAATTTTCACCATACTTACTGTTTATTGTTAGTCGGTCTATGTTCATTTGGTGACCGACTAGTTGGTGAATTAGTCGGTCAACATTTGTTCTTGGACCGACTAAGTCTATTTTAGCTCAGACTTCAGTTTTATCTGTTAGTCAGTCTACGTTGAGTAACCGACCGACTAGTTGTGAAACTAGTCGGTCAGCTACTCTTCTTAGACCGACTAGTTCCTTATGTCTGTACTTTGATCTTTTCTCAGTTCACTCATTAGTCGGTTTAAGTTAATTGACCGACCGACTAGTTGATGAACTAGTCGGTCGGTGGTTGTTCTTTGACCGACTAGTTGGGTTCAGAAAAGAGCCGTTGGAGCATTTAATGACTCGAATTTCTTTCTCTCTCTCCTCTATCCTATATATACTTGATGGGCTGCATTCATTGCTGCCAAGGCTGATATTATTGCAAGTTTAGAGATCAAGAGAATTCATTCCAAGCTCATTCAAAGCTCATTCTTTCCATTCAATAATCTCTCCTAACTCTTACTTCCAAAGAGAGATTCATTGAGTGTGAAGCCTTCCAAGCCAAGTGCTTGATTCTAGGTCACCAACATCCCCAAAGCTCTCCACCGCTGATCTACATCTTGGAGCTAGGGTTTGGTGCCACTTCTTCCTCAAAATCATCCTTGCCCTAATTCATAAGCAATACTCAAGGCATAGGTATTTTGTTCGGTAAGAAGTTTTTCTTATTTCATTTCATATTTGAATTGTAAGTTTCACTCTCGGTTGTGAGAGTGTGATTGTGATCCCGGGTTGTGGGAGTCACAAATTACATTTTGTATGATTTGACTTGTGGAGGTTTTTCACAAGTATCTCATAGTGGAAATCTTGAGGTAGGGTTTCTAACTCAAGTATCCGGAGGGGATCCGGGTGGTTGGGACGTAGGATCACCGGGAACAAGTCGGGGAGACTTGGGTGGATCCGAACCCAGTAACATCTCTTGTTAGCATTGTTAATTTTGTTGTTGTCTTCAATTTAAGCTTCCGCAAATTGATTTGGTAGTTGTTTGCATTATAATTAGGAATTATACTCCTTGTTATTTTTAAAGTACTATTCATCCCCCCTCTAGTACTTGTGCAGTAGCTTGTAGGGCATTACATTTGGTATCAGAGCCATATACTTAGCTATGTCTGCCAACGACAACAAGACCGTGCGCCAACCTTCCGACTATGGCACCTTCAGGAACCGTGAAGGAGCGTCTTCGGTAATGGAAGGACATTCCTCAACGAGGCCTCCATTCTTCAACGGTACCAACTACGGGTACCGGAAATGCCGGATGGAAACCTTCCTCCGGAGTGCATCTCTATGGAGGACCACGATGAAGGAATACGTCGAGCCCGAAGAAGAATACTTTGAGAAATGGACAACCGCGGAGGTCGCCGCGGAGGTAAGCAATGCCAAGACAATGAACGCCTTGCAATGCGCATTGGAGCCTGAGGACTTCAATAAGATATGCACATGTAAGAGTGCATATCAAATTTGGAACTGCCTCCTCATTCTACATGAAGGGACGAGTAGGGTAAGAGACTCTAAACTCGTAGTTGTCAACAAAGATTACGAAATGTTTCATATGCAACAGGGCGAGAAGATGAAGGAGTATTACGCTCGCTTCGTCGACATCATAAACGAGTTAGAGGCTCTCGGCAAATCCTACACCCAAAAGGAGAAGTGTTCGAAGCTTATCGAATGACTTCCTTCTTCTTGGAAAAAGCGTACCTTCACCATCGAGGAAGGTAATGACATGAATAAGTACACCGTAGTTCAACTAATGGGTACTTTAATGTCATACGAGGTACGCAAGGATAGCAAGCTCAAATTGCAGGAAAAGATGAAGTCCTACCTAAAGCAAGACGAGCCAAAGAAGAAGGCTATTGCTTTCAAGGCCGCTCCATCCACATCCACATCAACCGATGATGAAGACTCGGAAAACGAGTTGGACTTGGAGTTCATGGCTCTCATGGCCAAGAAGTTCAACCGTTTCTTCCGAAAAGGTAACTATAAGAACAAAGCTAAATTTGGTTCTTCTAACGCCTCTTCCTCTCCTTTGTGTTTCAAGTGCAATAAGCCAGGACACATGAAAGCGGAGTGCCCTCTCAACAAGCAAAAGGAGAAGTGGAAGGCGCCAAAATTCAATAAGTCCAAGAAGTACAAGAAAGGAAACAAGAAGGGACTTGTCAGAGCAACATTCACTGACTCCGAGGATTCTTCAAGCGGAGAGTCGGACGATGAGCAAGTGGAGCAAGCACACATGTGCTTCATGGCAAGAGAGGAGCATGATCAAGGATCCTCCTCTTCCGATGATAGTGACGACGAAGGCGATGAGGTAACTATGGATGATCTTAGGAATGCTAACTCTCAATTATGGTCTAAATATACTAAATTAGTAAATAGATATACTAAAGTAAAAGATGACCTAGCTAGCATTCAAACCTCGCCTAAGACTATCATCACCAACAACGACACCGTTGTTGAAGAGTTAAGAAATGAGGTTGTTAATCTCAAATCTAAACTTGAACATGTTTGCATTGAAGATCCGGAAGAACATAAGATAGCGGATTTAACTTCTCAAAACTCGACTTTGAGTATTGAGAATGAGAATCTTAAATCTCGTGTTTATGTGCTCACATCGCAAGTATCCAACTTGGATACTTCTATGCGTTCTCTCAAAGAGAAATATGAGAACACATTAGGCCGAATTAATAGATTCAATAAGGGTAAGGACCATTTGGATAAAATCCTAAGTGACTTACTTCCGGTCAATCACCACATTGGCTTGGGGTATACGATGGGATGTCCATCCAAATCGGCCACTACTTTTGTTAGGCCAACTTCCGGTGACTCTACGAGTGGTAGCAAACACTCTATTGGTAGTTCATCTACCAATGGTGCTTCCACCTCGTCCACACCCTCTTTCGGAAAGAAACCCACTTTGGGTGGACCTCCAAAGAAGGGGCATGCTTATATGTACACCAATACCATGCCACGTAGGAACACACGTTCTACTCCACCGGCTCACACATATGATGATTTTTATGCAACACATTCTCGGGCACGTGCACACCATGTGAGACACCCTCACGCACGTGTTTCCTCACAAGCATATGTTCACCCACCTCATCATATGAATAATTCTCGTCGTGCACCATTCCATCATGTTCCTTATGCCTATCCACAACATGCATCACGTAGAAATCAACAACGTATGCATGCACCCAATAGGATGAGGGCTCCCAAGATTTTCACAATTTGGAGCCCAAATGACACAAGCATGGATGAAAAACAAGTGTATATGAATGCTTATTTTTCGGATGTTGTGCATAGTAGGAATTATGTGGGGAAGTCTAAGTCCAATTGGACTTGGCTTCCAAAGGTCTAATCTTTTGGACCCAATGACCTTGGGTACCATGATATGAAATTTTCTATCTTTAGGTACTCAAGGAAAAGAAAAAGAAAAGGAGCAACAAATTTAAATTTAGCTCCAAGGGGAATTGGATACTCGATAGCGGGTGTTTAAAACACATGACGGGTGACGCTCGATTGCTCTCCGGAGTGGTTGCCATCGCAAATGGAAACCGCGTCGTATTTGGAGGCAACGAGAGCGGAACCATCATAGGTGTTGGTAAAGTGGGTAACCCATCTAAACCCTTAATTAGTGATGTTTATCTTGTTAATGGCTTAAATCATAATCTTATTTCAATAAGCCAACTTTGTGACAAAGGTTACAAAGTTAGCTTTGCGAAAGGATTGTGTCATATTTTAAGAAAAGATAATGATAAATTATTATTTTCCGGCACTCGTCATAAAGATATTTATATTTTGGATCTTCCTAAGTCTTATGAACAATGTCTCGTTGCCAACACAAGTGAACAACACTTATGGCATCGACGCTTTGGACATGTGAACTTTGGAACACTTTATAAGCTTTCAAAATTAAATTCCATTAAAGGTTTTCCGAAGCTCGTTTTTGAAAAGAAAAGTTTTTGTGATTGTTGTCAACGTGGCAAGCTTCCTAAATCTTCTTTTAAACCTAAGAAAAGCATTTCTACTAAACGGCCACTAGAGCTATTACATCTAGACTTATTTGGGCCAACTAGAGTTGCTTCCTTAGGAAATGCAAGATATGGACTTGTCATCGTAGATGATTATTCGAGATTTACATGGGTATTTTCATTGTGTAATAAAATGAAGCTTTTGAAAACTTCACAATTTTTGTTAAGAAAGTACAAAATCTCTTAGTAACCACCATTGTCACTATTCGTAGTGATCATGGAGGTGAATTTGAGAATGAGTCTTTTGAGACATTTTGTGATGAAGTTGGTATTACACACACCTTTTCATTCCCTCGTGTACCTCCTCAAAATGGTGTAGTTGAGAGAAAGAATAGGACGCTAGTGGAGTGTGCTCGCACTATGCTTGATGATAGCCAACTTGGCCATCAATTTTGGGCAGAAGCGGTACACACCGCTTGCTATGTGTTTAATAGAATACTTTTGAGGCCCGGCACTAAACAAACCTGTTATGAATTGTTGTTTGGTAGGTTGCCTCAAGTTAAACACTTTCGTGTTTTTGGTTCGAAATGTTTTATTAAGAACACGTATGGTAGTTTGGACAAATTCGATCCAAGATCCGATGAGGGGATTTTTGTTGGATATTCTTCGCGTAGCAAAGCCTACCGGATATTCAACAAACGAACCTCAACGATCGAGGAGTCGCTTCATGCCTCATTTAATGAAGGATTTGTTCCAACTAGAATTTCAAATGATAATGATTCAATGGATGTTTTATGTGATTCGTTTGATAATTCTAAGTCTAATGATTCTATTGATTCTATTGAGACTAACCCGTCTAATGAAGTTGTTGAGAATGTTCCTAGTGATCAAGGTATTCCCAAACGGCTTCATACCGTTCGTGACCATCCTCATGAGCAAGTCATTGACAATATCTATGATAGTGTCAAGACGAGATCGCAAGTGAACTACTTCGCTCATTGTGCCTTTGCCTCCTCGATAGAGCCAAAGAACGTTAATGAAGCATGCGAAGATAGCGCTTGGATCTTAGCCATGGAGGAGGAGCACATTCAATTCGAGAGGAATGAAGTTTGGGAGCTTGTTCCATTGCCATCGAAGAACCACACCGTCATAGGGACAAAGTGGATCTTCAAGAACAAAACCGACGAAAACCAAGTCGTCGTCCGGAACAAAGCTCGGTTAGTTGCTCAAGGCTATCGTCAAGAGGAAGGTATTGATTTCGAAGAATCCTTCGCTCCGGTAGCTAGATTAGAATCAATTAGATTATTATTGTCTTTTGCATGCCATAAGGATTTTAAATTATTTCAAATGGATGTTAAAAGTGCATTTTTAAACGGAGATGTCGTTGAGGAAGTTTACGTTTCTCAACCTCCGGGTTTCATAAATGAAAAATTTCCAAATCATGTTTTTAAACTAAAGAAAGCGCTTTACGGTTTGAGACAGGCTCCTCGAGCTTGGTATGATCGCCTAAAGAATTTTCTTTTGGATTTGAATTTTAAAATGGGAGAAGTCGATTCTACACTTTTTGTTAAGCATTCGAATAATGATATAATTTTAGTTCAAATTTATGTTGATGATATCATTTTCGGTGCTACTAACTTTGCTCTTTGCGAAGAGTTTTCTAATGTTATAAAGGAACAATTTGAGATGAGCCACATGGGTGAGCTCAAACATTTCTTAGGTCTCCAAATTCGCCAAATGGACGATGCAATCTTCATCCACCAAACGAAGTATACGGTGGAGTTGCTTAAGCGATTTGGAATGGAGAGTGCCTCCGGGAAGAAGACTCCAATGAGCACGACTACGCATCTTGACAAGGATACGGGCGGTAAGGATGTAGACATTCGTCTATATCGAGGTATGATAGGTAGTTTACTTTATCTTACCGTAAGTAGGCCCGATATTATGTTTGCCATATGCGTATGTGCTCGTTATCAGTCTCAACCTAAGGAGTCTCACTTAGTAGCGGTAAAACCTATTTTCCGTTATCTAAGTTATACACTTGATTTTGGATTACTTTATCCAAAATCTAGCACGTATGAGTTAATCTCATATAGTGATGCCGATTATGCGGGATGCAAATCCGACAGGAAAAGTACTAGTGGCACTTGCCATTTTATAGGAAATTCCCTTGTCTCTTGGTTTTCCAAGAAGCAAAATTCCGTATCACTTTCAACCACCGAGGCGGAATACATTGCCGCCGGTGCCGCGTGTGCTCAAGTTCTTTAGATGAGAGACACACTTAAAGACTTTGGTATTAATTGTGATACTTGCCCTATCATGGTTGACAACCAAAGTGCAATATGTCTTTCCAAGAACCTGGTACACTATTCCCGTTCGAATCACATAGATGTCCGATACCACTTTTTAGATGATCATGTTGCTAAAAGGACATCATTTTAGTGTACGTTGAAACCCAAAAGTAAATCGCCGATATTTTCACGAAACCCCTAAAGGAGGACTCCTTTGTGCGGTTGCGTCGAGAATTGGGGATTATGGGTGAATCCGAGATATAGGATTCATGTTTCATTCAATAATCTTGCATGCTATTATATTTCGAAATATTTCGTTCATGCTAGACTTATTGGATTTTTCGGGAATTTATATGATATTTTGAATTTTTGCTCGAATTCATGTTTTGAATGTCGTATTTAAGATTTCGATGTTTAATGGGGTAGTTTAGATGATTATTGAGAGTTTTGCGATATATCGTCCAAGCGTATTGAGGAGAGAACTTGATTATCAACTTTTGGACTCTTTTAGTCAGTTTCAATTCAACCACCAACTGACTAGATGCTCATCTAGTCGGTTAGTAGAAGAACTTAGACCGACTAACTCAAGCTTTTTGAGTTTCCTCTCCATTTTAACTCTTTAGTCGGTTCATGTTCAGTGACCGACCGACTAGATTGAGATCTAGTCGGTCAGTAAATGAACACAGACCGAATAATTCTTGTCAGTTAAACTTGGATTCAGCCACTGTTTGCAACTAGTCGGTTCAAGCTCATTGACCGACCGACTAGATCGTGATCTAGTCGGTCAGTGCTTGAACTGTGACCGACTAATTGTGACGGGGACTGAATTGTCTTTTCGCATTCCGATCGATTAAAACTCCTTTCATCCGACTAATTTTCTTATTAGTCGGTATTCTCTCCAGCTAACACCCCCGACCTCGCTCAGCCCCTTCGACTTCCAATCGAACTCCGGCCGTTTTCCGGCCATTTCCGTCGATCTCCACCGTTGGCCCCTCCTCCTAGGTGATTCTCTCTCATCTCCTAGCTTCCTAGGGTTAGGGTTAGTTCTCTAGGGTTAGATTCTCTCGGCTAGGGTTTCGATTTCAGCTTTCTAGGGTTTCGACTTAGGGTTTCTTCGTTTCAAGTTTGATTGTGTCGTGTATTGTCGCGATTATGGCAAGAACACGCATCCCTATCACTCCCTCTAGCCCCTCGCCGATGAATGTAGAACCAAACCGTACAGATACCGAGCATCCAACCCCTCCGAAACGCCGAGCTAAGACCACCCATCCTTCGTCGTCTTCGCCTCCTCTCAAGAAGAAGAGGACGACGACCGCCAAGCCTAGAGGTCAACCCAAGCCCAAGCCTAAGCCCAAGACCAAGGATCTTGCCTCTCGTTCTTCATTCCATACTCCTACCGATTCCGATACGGAGTATAACCCCGAGACAGAGACTCATAGGGAACCCACTCCTCCTACCGATCCCGAGTCTAGCACCCACCCTCGTACGTCTACCCGTAAGCCTAAGGGAAAGGCTCCGATGCCAGTGGGCGGTGTCGATATTTCGTTGTGTCGCAACGACCCGTTGTGTCTCGTGGCGTACAACCGTATCGAACATTGCCCGCTGCTTCTGGAGCATTTCGTCCAGTTCAGTGACTTCATAGGGTTAGCTGATCTTCTTTCGTCGTCGGGTCTCCTCGATTATCTTCGATATGACCCGAAGGCGAACCCTCACCCGTATCCTCATTTAGTGAAGCTTTTCTATGCGAATAGGATCCGGGGTCAGTACGATCAGACCCACTCTGTTGAGACGACCGTTTTGGGGACCCCTATAGTCCTCACAGCGGAAATCTTAGGAGAGATTCTGGGTATCTCTTCGTCTGGCCTCCTCCCCTCTGATATCTCTGTTGACGATATTTCTTCCTTAGATCAGACCGTCCTCTCTGAGATTTTCCACCAGATTCCTCCTGCCCTGATTGGCGTGCCATCAAAATCTTTCAAACCGAATGCATGGGTCCTAAATCTGATTCTGAAGTCGTGCTTGCTTCCCAAGTACAGCTCCTCATCTCTCCCGTCCCAGCCCTTTCTGAAGCTGATCTATGCTATCTTCATGGGGAGCTCGATTAATTGGGCTCGCATTATACTCGATAAGATTGATTCTTTCGAGTGTATTTGCAAGTCCTCTAAATCGGCTCATATCCCATTTCCTTGCTTGTTGACCCTCGTGTTTCGTCACTTCCGTGTCACGTTGCCTCGTGACGATGAGCGTCCCCTTGGTCCTCCCCTGAACGCGACTGCCGTCAAGAAATCTCTTGCGGCGCTTCGTCACGTTCAGAGGACGACACCTTCAGCGTCTGCCCCTGCCTCTGATAGTGCCTCTGCTGCTCCCTCTGCCACCCTTGATGATGTCGTACGGTTACTTCGTCATCACGAGTCTCGCTTGGCTCGTACCGAGGAGGTAGTTTGCCGTATGGCTCGTCTGATGGGTGTTGAGCTTCCTCCTTCTGTGTCTGAGGATGAGGATTTGGATGAGTTGGCTGAGGAGGACGTTGAGGAGCTTTGTCGTGCTTCGACTCGTGCCCCTGAGGGCCCTTCTGGTACTGCTGCTGGTGCTTCCTCTTCCGGTGCTGCTGTTGTTGCTTCGTCTGCTGGTGCCCCCGAGAGCACACCTGTTGCCACCACTCCTGTGGTGGATACTCCGACTGGTGCTCCCGAGGCCACTACGGTTGCTGTTCCAGAGGTTGCCACTTCTACCGTCGCTCCTGCTGATCTTCCGGACGTTCCTGCTGATCCAGTCACCTCCTCTGCTCCTGCTGAGCCTGCAGTTGCTTCTGATCCTCCCGCTGCCTCTTGAGTTTTTTCGAGGCCTCTCCCGATACTCATTGGATGATATATCTAGTTGTGAGAGATGTTGGGTAGGATAGTGTGGGTGGATATGTATTTTGGGTCATTTTGATGTCTTTCTGATATTTTTGATGATGTATTTGGATGTCTTTTGATGATGGTGTATTTTTTTGACACTCCGATATCTGTGATATGATGATGTATTTTTGTGCCCCGATCAGTCGATCGATGTTTTGTATGTCGGTGATGTACTCTGCTTCATTTATATATATATATATATATATATATATATACATCGCAGGTGACATTTCATTCTATTGTGCAATTTATAATTATTTTTTATGTCTATGATGTTTGAATTCGTCGCTCGACGACAATAACTTGGTTTAATAGAAATTTCTTCTATGGAAACATAGAATTGTTTTCCATGCACTAAATTAACCAAGAATGTTGATATTGGAGAGTATATTCCATAACTCAATCCGTAATATTGATTTGAGTTTTGATGATTTCGTTTTACGATTTTCGACTTTGGTATCATTGACACGCCTTGATTCTATTTGTATTTTCTCTTTGGTGTCACTTGAACCGTCGTCGTATTCTACGACTCCAGTGCTTTTTATTTGAGGCCATTGTTGTTGTCGTTGTTATCCTCCCGCTCTTTTTGCTTATGCCAAAGGGGGAGAGATAGAATAATAACGATGTGCTAAATGAAAATTTAAAGCAATTTTTCCAAGAATCTAACTTGATGTGTTAGATTCAGGGGGAGTTAAGATATATATATGGATTTTCAAATCCGATATTTCAATAACCTACGTTTGGTATTTCAATAATTCAATAATCGATTCTCATTTAATATACTTCACTCGTCTGCTTGATGCGTATTATTTTTGTTTAAATTGGAATTAACGTGTCATCAATGCAGGGGGAGTAAGTAAATTTCATTTGAATTATTATTTTTGATTATTATTTATGTTGGTTTGTCATCACCAAAAAGGGGGAGAATGTTGGATATTGGACTCCCCGGATTTGGTTTTGGATGATGAACAAACATAAACATAACGTGAACTAACACTTTGTGAGCGCAGTTATGGAGATCGTCGCCAAATTCATATGAATATCAATTACGACGTCTCAAGACTTCTCAAAGCACGTGATCGTACGTCTAAAGCTTCGTTGAAGCTTATGGACCTATTTAGAAGTCATGAAGATTCGATTGAAGCTATAGAAGACGGTATCGTCAAGTTTTATTTATAGTCTTTAAGCTTCTTTCGTAGAATGTTAAGCCTTGAGTAGGTCTTACGTTTTAATTCTTCATAACGCTCATATCTTAGCTCTAGGATCATAGTAGAAGTCCATACAATTCTTCCCGAAGCTTCGCGCTTCGATTCGGGACTTCTTGTGCCTGTTAGTTGGTTCAAGAAGAAGAACTGACCGACTAGATGGTGATCTAGTCGGTCAGCCAAGCTTCTTGGACCGACTAGTTTCAGTCAGTTAATTCATAGCTCTTTACTGTTTACAGTTAGTCGGTCTAAGTTGACTCACCGACCGACTAGTTTGTGAACTAGTCGGTCAGTGATGCTTCTGTGACCGACTAGTTGAGATTTCCCTGTACATGCACATTTGAACCTAAGCTACTGTTTATCATTAGTCGGTCTGTGTTCATTGATCGACCGACTAGTTGATGAACTAGTCGGTCAATTTTCCTTCTTAGACCGACTAGTTTAGTTTACTGTACATACCAAATTTTCACCATACTTACTGTTTATTGTTAGTCGGTCTATGTTCATTTGGTGACCGACTAGTTGGTGAATTAGTCGGTCAACATTTGTTCTTGGACCGACTAAGTCTATTTTAGCTCAGACTTCAGTTTTATCTGTTAGTCGGTCTACGTTGAGTAACCGACCGACTAGTTGTGAAACTAGTCGGTCAGCTACTCTTCTTAGACCGACTAGTTCCTTATGTCTGTACTTTGATCTTTTCTCAGTTCACTCATTAGTCGGTTTAAGTTAATTGACCGACCGACTAGTTGATGAACTAGTCGGTCGGTGGTTGTTCTTTGACCGACTAGTTGGGTTCAGAAAAGAGCCGTTGGAGCATTTAATGACTCGAATTTCTTTCTATCTCTCCTCTATCCTATATATACTTGATGGGCTGCATTCATTGCTTCCAAGGCTGATATTATTGCAAGTTTAGAGATCAAGAGAATTCATTCCAAGCTCATTCAAAGCTCATTCTTTCCATTCAATAATCTCTCCTAACTCTTACTTCCAAAGAGAGATTCATTGAGTGTGAAGCCTTCCAAGCCAAGTGCTTGATTCTAGGTCACCAACATCCCCAAAGCTCTCCACCGCTGATCTACATCTTGGAGCTAGGGTTTGGTGCCACTTCTTCCTTAAAATCATCCTTGCCCCAATTCGTAAGCAATACTCAAGGCATAGGTATTTTGTTCGGTAAGAAGTTTTTCTTATTTCATTTCATATTTGAATTGTAAGTTTCACTCTCGGTTGTGAGAGTGTGATTGTGATCCCGGGTTGTGGGAGTCACAAATTACATTTTGTGTGATTTGACTTGTGGAGGTTTTTCACAAGTATCTCATAGTGGAAATCTTGAGTTAGGGTTTCTAACTCAAGTATCCAGAGGGGATCCGGGTGGTTGGGACGTAGGATCACCGGGAACAAGTCAGGGAGACTTGGGTGGATCCGAACCCAGTAACATCTCTTGTTAGCATTGTTAATTTTGTTGTTGTCTTCAATTTAAGCTTCCGCAAATTGATTTGGTAGTTATTTGCATTATAATTAGGAATTATACTCCTTGTTATTTTTAAAGTACTATTCACCCCCCCTCTAGTACTTGTGCAGTAGCTTGTAGGGCATTACAAAATGAAAAACAAAATAGAAAACGAAGAAGGAAGTTGCTAGATCATTTTTCTTAGGACGTGGGTTTTGCTTACTCATATAGCACGCATCGAAAATAAAACACATGTCAAAGACTTTTATCTCGATATCATAGTTTAATGGTGCATTCTAAATAGAAAACCCAAGAATATCAATATAGTATGAAAAATGGAATAATTCTAGAATTAACATCGTCTGAAGCATCTAAAGCGGTATACAAAATCGTAGATCACACACTTTTTAATTGAATGCTTTCTATAAGGAGTATAAGAGATATCACACAATAGAGTAGTAAGAATAGAAACGTGTGGTTTTCATGATATGAATGCTAAGCACAGATTTCTAGATTTCGTGAAACTTTTAGCAATCTCACCGAGTATAAAATATTACTTAGCCTAGGTTGTCATGCACCGTCATGTAGTCACACACACACATTGTAACGGCTGGTTTTGTATGATGATATTTTATTTATATATATATATATATTTGTTCTCTTTTCCCTTCTTCTTTTCCGTATCTCCTTTCCCCTATCTGGAGCTGAGCGTGCTTCGTGACGCTCTTATCTTAGAGCCAGACTCATCTTAGAAACCCTAGAACCCATCCCGAAGCTTCACGTTTCATTTTGAGACTTTCTGCGCAAATTAGTCGGTTCGAGATGAAGAACCGACCGACTAGATGTCAATCTAGTCGGTCAACAACCCTTCAGGAACCGACTAGTTTTCCTTTGATTTTTCCTCTAAGTTACTGTTTACACTTAGTCGGTCTAAGCATATTCACCGACCGACTAGTTGTGAAACTAGTCGGTCAACACTTCTTCTCAGACCGACTAAGACAGAGATCATTTTCCTGCAGCCGAGCTACTGTTTACCATTAGTCGGTCAAAGAACGAATACCGACCAACTAGTTGATGAACTAGTCGGTTAGGGTTTCTTCTCAGACCGACTAATTTTCTATACTTATGGTCAATCACTTCTACCTATTAGTCGGTCAATGAACACTGGCCGACTGACTAGGTTGCAAACTAGTCGGTCGACGAGCCTTCACAGACTGACTAAATCTGTCTACCCTGCAGAGCCACTGTTCACTGTTTGTTTTTTTAGTCGGTCACAGTTATATGACCGACCGAATAGTTTCCAAACTAGTCGGTCGACCGCCCTTCTCTGACCGACTAAATGACCCAGAAACCCTAATTTTTGACCTAGCCGCCGCTTGTGTTTCTTATTTAAACTCGAGCTTTCTACTCTTTTCTCCCTCATTCCTTCTAGCTTCCATCTCCCCCTTCCTCCTACGTCCTCCCACTGCCTCTCCTTTCCTTCTCCCGTGCGCCCACTATCCTCTCCAAGGTTCATCTCCCTTTATCTTCCCTTTTCATTTTTCTCTCCATTCTCCTTTTCTTTTCTTCCTCCTATTTTCTTTCCCCTTCTTTTCCTCCTTTCTTCTTCTCCACAGCCAACCACCTTCTCCTCTCCTCGGATCTGAACCCACGGCCAAGCTCCGGCCGCCGTTCTTTTCTCTTTTTGAGATCCACCTCCTTTTAGCCCTTCCTCCTCGCGTGGCGTTCAAATCCCAGATCTGACATCATCAACCCCGAGGAATACGTTGAGATCCTCGCCACCACCTACGGATGCCGACGACACCACCGACGATCGAGTTTTTCGCTGCGCTACCTGCAGCCTAGGAACTTCCAGACGACGCAAGCTTCCGCCTTTTTCAGATCGGACGCCAGATCTTCGCAAGAATCGTCAATTCAGGTTGGTTCCCTAAACTCATAGAAACCCCCACCGTAACTTATCAAACCCGAATTAAAATCAGCAACATAATTAAATTAAATTTACTTTCCGCTTCTCTTTAAAACGTTGTGCAACCGTAGATAAATCGACGAATGGACTTCTCGCATGTGCACATAGGGTAGATCGTCGATTAGGCTAGTACATTAAAAATGTGATTTTTGACGATTAGGTTAGTCCCGATAACCTAGACACAAACCTTAATAGGAATTATTGAGTATCGTGAACTGACACCATCGTCGTGTCACGATATTTCAGTCGGACCCCCGCCAACGAGACGTTTAGAAGAGGTGATCCAGGAAGACGATGCACTCGCCACCGCATGCAAGTGTACCACTTGCGTTCTTGACCATGTTTAGGCCTTAGTCTTGCTAGAAATGTTATTTTTGGAACCATGAGAATCGGACACGAAATGATAGCGTCCGGGACGCCCTTGATGGCTCAGATTTGACAACGAAGTCTGAGTCCAACAACAACAAATTTGACATCATAGGATTGACATGCGTGTGTGTGAGTTGTGGACACCCTAGTACAACCCTCCTAGTTTGCCGTGTCATGTCCCTTCCGTCTCGCCATGTTCCAGTCCCGTCTTGCACAGCACGTTGAGCAATAGGGCACTCGCCAAGCCAGAGCGAGTGATCCCTTGTACTGATTCACAGCTCGTTGAGCAATAGGGCACATGTCAAGCTAGAGCAGGTGATCCCTTGTACTGATACACAGCTCAGAGAGCAATAGGGCACTTGTCAAGCTAGAGCAAGTGATCCCTTGTCCTGTCACGATTCTTGGGGTTTTGGGGTAGGGTTGAGCGTGCACGCGGTAAGAGGGTCTGATCCCCCTCGAACCGTAAAGGCGTGAACCCTTTCGTGTTACTCTTGTCTTTTCTTGTCTTGTCTGGTTTCTCCATGTCTCGTCTTGTCTTGACACCTGTAGGCTAGTCCCGTAGTCGGTAGCACTCGCTACGTCTACTACTTGTCGTGTTTACTTTCCTGCTGCGTGTACTTTTGGTTGTTCGTCTGATATAACCTCAGCATGTTAATCAACCAGTAAAACGTTGTTAAATAATTGGTGCACTTGCAGTTTGGTCTAACCCCTTCTTGTAGACCTTACCTGACGTACAGTTCCTTCTCTTGGTGCTGTACGTCAGGAATTGAGCCAGAGTTCGTCGAGGAGGCAGACTTGTCAGTTGACGTGGAGCCAGAGAGTGCTGATCCTGAGTACGATCCTGAGGAGGACCAGAGCTAGAGACTTCTTGTTGTAGATTCCAGAGATATCCATTTCTTATAGTTGGGTGCATAGCACCTTTTGTTTCCTTGTTTAGGTCGGGTGCTTGCACCGTTAGATTTTCCTTTCTGCAGTTGTAGCCCTACGGGCGTTGAGACTCTGTACTTTTGATATGTTGGAATAAAATGATTTGTCACTTCTTTTTGGTACTCTTATTGTTCTGTACTAACATGCAGGGACCTGTACCTTCGTCTTGGTACCACACAGACACTTATTGGGTCAGTGCTCCTTAGCTCTGGCCTAAGCGGGCCTTAGTCACGCTTCGCCTCTGCTGTTTTGGGAAGTGGGGCGTGACAGGTTTTAGTGGTGGCCCATGCAGGTTCACGTCCCAATCTTTCTGCAAGTACAGAAGTGTAAGAGTAAGGACATTCATTTTGATATTCAAACACTGTACGAGTCTAACCTGTGTTTTCGTTTCTGAACACAGGATGGCTGGACGACGCGTTACCCGATCCTCGAATTCGAGTGATGACGGTCTGGAGGACCAGTGTCATGCCCCGCTTCCCAAAATATGGAGGCGAAGCGTGAGAAGGTCCGCTCAGACTTGAAGCTGCAAAGCTGCAAGTCCGATAAGCGTCAATCAAATTTAAAACTGCAGGCCCTTGCAACGCGAACGAAACAAAGATAATAATAATGAAATGAGACAAAAGAAGCATCTCAGAATATCCATAAAATAAGTTTCCAACATCACAGAAAAACCACCAAGCTAAAAGTAAGAGACTAAAGGCCCAAACATGGCCAACAAAAGTACAAAGTACAACGACGGTGCTACGCACCAACAAAACTAATAAATGGCCTAAAACAACATAAAGCTCAACAAAACTCAAAGCAAGGTCACCGGTGTCCACCAAAATCCTCCTGGCAATCATGGACTCAGACTCAGCGTCAGCGACTCATCACGTACACAGCAACGATCTCTGGCTCAGGGTCTAACATGTGACACCCAAAGAGAAAGGGGCACATGTCAGCAAGTCTGGAAGACTTGTGCAAGTGAAACTGAAAGTACAAGTAAGAGCAACCTAGCAGTTCTAGCATGATGCAATGACATGGTAGTTTAAGTATGAGTGCAGCAGGTAAAGAAAACAACAAGTAGCTAGCATGGCATGGCAAGTGTGGCAAGACTAATAACATTTACAAGGATTTCTCTAGTCACGTTTTCATGTCATTTGTAGAGTTTACGCCTTACAGCTGAAATGACTTTCTTTCACACTGATTGGCCGCTTAACTCCGCCCCACCCAGAGTTTACGCCTTACAGCTGCAGTTGCTGATCAGGCAGACTCCCAGCTGATTGGCCGCTTAACTCTTACCCCATCCCACGTGTATCGAGCCAGGGCCTTACCCCCGAACGGTAATGCTCGCTTCTGGATCACGAGCCAGGAAGTGTTTTTAACAAGTATGGCGTAGGGGTGCACCTAGCCAGGACAAGCAAGTACAAGTATGTAGCGTGTGCTACGAATGCAATATTCAACTTGGATGACATGTAGAATGGAATGCATGGCAGTTAAAAGTGCGTACAGATAAGGAAAGTAAACGTGACAGTTTAGTATGCATGAACATCAAGTTTAAAGGGTGGATCTAGCTTCGTTGTCAAGCTAGATCAATTAGGTGACGGATCTAGTTTCGTTGTCAAACTAGATCAAATAGGCGTCTAGCCAGCTATCATTTCACTGGCTAGTCTCTTTTATGCTAAAAGCAAGGAAGTGGCCTAAAAACATGGCCCTACACAAGAGTTGGCAAGTTTCACTTGCCTGCAAATACGACGTCTGAGCACACCGTCCAATGAGTCCAAAAATCACAATTATCTACGTGCACAAGTCCACCGGCCTAAAGTCCATATTATTAATCTTGATTAGTGAATTTAAAACATTTAAAATACTTTGAAAATACTGATTTTAGTCTTGATTAGCATGCAATTGGGTTGGGGGTCCTAGGGGTGCAAAGCGTTACCTCAACACGACGCAAAAGATACACCGGCGTCGGGTAGCGACGCCGGGGGTCGGAATAATAGAACGCGCTCCAAGTCCTGATTCCAATATAGTTTCATCGCTGGAAAGTTCAGAGCATCAACCCGGGCGACGATTTCAGATTCCAAAGCTCGCACGTGCGACGACGGGCTACGACGTGCGACGACGTCGTACGCGGCAAGTCGTCGAAGAGAACACTCCTAGGTGGGGCCCACAGCAGTCCTAGGGGCCTTTGGGGGACCCACAATAACTCTGGAGAAATTGGGGGGCCCACGGTGGCAAGCGATGCGACGGGTGCGGGGTTGCGACGTTTGCTCTCGGTCGTACTCAGCCAAATGCGGGGATCTCCATCGGTCGCTGCGGGGGAACGGGCTGTGCAGCGCTTGGGGTCGGTGCGGTCGTCGGTCACAGCGGTCGCTGCGGGGGAATTCTTCGGTCAGACACTGCGGAAGCGGGCTGCAGCGCTGCGGGGGTTGCAACGGAGCGGGGAAGCGGTGATGCGGGGGAGCGCTTCGGTCGGTGCGGGCGGGAGCGTCGGTCGGTGCGGGGGTTGCAACGTTGCAGTTGCAACGTTGCGGAGCGGAGCGGAGGCGGGGCAATCTCTCGGTCAGACCGAGAGATGTCCTCGGTCGGAGCGGGGAGCGGGGGAGCGGTGTGGGCTAGGCTGGGTGCGGGCGGTGGCCTCGGTCAGACCGAGGGAACGGGGCGGAAATCTCCGGTCGTGCGCATGCGACGGCTGCGACGTTGCGACGAATCGTCGCAACGTCCAATTTTGGTTTTGGAAGAGGCTAGGGCTAATTTCTTTGGAAAATAGGTCTTGCTAGGGATTGCTTATATAGTATAGATGGGTTGACTTGGTCTAGGGCTAAATCTAATAGGATTAGAAGTTTAAAATAATTTAAAATTTGAAATTAACCTTCTCTAACTCATCCAAGGATTTGACTTGGTCCAAATGAGCTGGAAATTGGCTCAAAAATTCTTTAAAACGTTTAAAACTTAAATAAATTTTATTTGGCCGAATTTAATATAAAAATTAATTATTAAAAATAATATAAAACTTGTAAAAATTATAAAAGTGGTCAAATAAACTCCAAAAATTATAAAATAAATATCGTGGTGTTCGTGGCGACGAATGTGAGCTAACTAAGAAGACGGATCTCAAATTCGACGTCAGACGACGAAACTAAAAATAGAAACGTCTCCCGTCAAGAGTGAGAATCGTCACGTCTCATCGAGTAAGTTTAAATTGTGGGAAAACGACTCGAGACACGTCGTTCCAAATTAGTGCCACTATTTAATACTCTCAGAGACGTTCCCAACGGCATCTCACACGAAAGTGCTCACAAACACACAAAGTCTAAAACAAACACGTGCACGGCCAAAAGCACGTGCACGAACAACGCACAACGAAAAGTGGTCGTTACATCCTCCCCACCTTAGAATAAAGTCCGTCCTCGGACTTTCTAATATATCTAGTCGCTCTAATAACTACCCCAAATCAAGTCACATTATATTTCAAACCAAGTATATTCATTACAAGTGCTCATGTATGCACTAGGTAGTCAAACATTATTATTACCAACACGTATATATATTTACATTCACGTACGTCATATAATTATGCCTATTGTAACCAGTCAACTCATACACGTATTTCAATCATATATATAAGCATGCATTCCTTATAAACTACTACCTACCTAATCACAAAACAATATTTCAGACACTTATATAAAGATAGTTTCACGCTTAGCCAATACAATCATCGCTCTACCTATATGTAGCTACCTATGCACAAACATCAAGGTTATACTACCCTCTAATATTCATCCAATACCAAGCATCTCAACACATATAGTCACCCATACCATTATTAAATCAAGTTCACTATATCTAATATACATTCACCACTACTATAATTTCACAATATATAGTCATTCAATTACATGCAATTAGTTCACCATATATTCACATCACGTACGGTCCTATAACTATATTTACGACACGCCACATATGCCATAGTCATCCATACCTATATCTAAGCACATACTTACCCGTGCATGGTGCACTCCCATACACGCTAACATTTCATTTACGCATACCAATCATACCATTATATTACTAGCACACATACACACTTAGTTTTAACTAGTACGCATACGTTCACACAGGCAAGTCCTTAGTAATTAACTATACCACAAGACCAACACCTATAACTATATACTGGTGTAGCGACCCACAATCATGTGTGTAGCACTACCAGGTACAAACACTCCTATCACTATACATACATCAAACATTGCTATACTCAGACTACAAACATGCATTCAATATACTTAGAGTATACCCACTCAAGCTTGAGTGAGACTCAATACACATATTAGAATATTCTATATACGTAACACGACATTCATACATATACCAATACCACTCCATTATATATATGTATATATATATATATATATCTACCAATACAACCATATGCATACCATAGGTCAATCACACTTAATATTTAGTCAGGTAATACTTACATAGTTCAATCACTCTATATACCATAATAATAATAATACAGACGTCAGCACACGTATATTTATAATACACTCCCTAATACATGCATACGTATTCATCGTATAGTCACACCCATGTAACATATATATATTCGCACCATAGCCTACTGCCTATAATTGGTATACTAACACATCTATACGTACATAATTAAGATGTGCAATAGTCGTGTATACCTCACGGTATGCACGCATGCAACATCCCGCGAAAGCAAACAATACCAATCAAAATTATAACCCTACTACCATATGTATAACACATATATACTCAGGCAACAAAACATGACTACTTACATATAAGCACCATATATATCTACCTACGAGCACATACTCACTCGTACTAGTATATAGGTCACTCAATAGGCCTACTCTCTTAACTGTACATCCACCTATTATTATTACAACCTAACATACACATAGCTTTACCAATCATTTTATTTCAACCATTATAAGTATCTCTTACTACATACACAACTTAGATATTTCAACGCTAACTCTTATATACACGGGCATCCCTAGTATAATATAACTATCCACACAACAATCCATAACTACTAACACCCAACAACTTCATACTATCACGAATAACTCCGAGTATATATATATATATCACACAATAGGCAAGGACCAATATACTATGGGGGTACACTCATTCAAGCCCACGTACACAGCTTAGGTACGTGCACTATGACAACCTCACAAGGGTCCAAGGGTCTACTAACAACTAGAGTTGACACAGACATTGAAGGACCCTAAGGCCTAAGCAATAAAGAGAGGTCGAGAGCGTGACGAGGGAAGGATCGATAAGCACGAGTTCAGATAGGACGAATACAAGGAGACAGCTTGGTTAGACGAAGCATTGACTCAATGGTGATGTTTAGGTTGAGGGAAAAGGGAGATGTAGTGATGCTTAAATAGGAAATAGGGTGAATAGCATAAGCTAAAGTACGTGGATTTAGAAAACTGTCGTTCTTCAAAAGTTAAAATCCCAGTCTAAAACGAAATATTTGAAGATCGATGAAACGAGTTATTCGAAATAAGTTTGAGTCGAATATTCATAATAAGAGAAAATATTTTATTGGTTTATATAAAATCAATGTAAAAGGAAGTGAAATCATTTACACGAATATTAAGGATGAGGTTTTAGAAATCTTATACGTTAGTAATTTAATATAATGTTGTCAAAAGTTCTTGAAAGTCAAGGAATGAAATTAAGTAACGGAAGAATTTAAACTCATATTAAAAGCTTTCAAAACTTTTAGGCTATGGAAAACAATTTAAAATGATCAATTTGAAATTACTTTTAGAGGACCAGGATTTGCCAAAAATGAAAAACTGATTTACATAAGGTTATTAATATACGAGCACTACAAGTCTGGCACGGATATAAAAATAATTGAAATTCAATTTGGTTTAGAAATTTTTCTAAAAGTGTGTATGGTGAGCGGAAGGAAAATAATAGTAACTTAGCATAAGAATTATCAGGGTTGAATAGCAAATCTTTAAAATCAAATCAGGGAGGGTCTAAAGCAGGAAGAGGTTATGAAAATAGTAATTTTGCAAAAATCTGAAATAGTGGGAACGGCGAGCAAAACCAACTTGCTGAAATCTGAAATTCCATGTGGCTTGAAGAGTATATTAAAAGTAAACACGATGTATTATTCAAATGGCACAAATAAGAAGGAAAATTATAAATCGAATTGGACAAACGGTTCGGAATAAAATATATGAAAAGACGACATGAGTACGAAAACATAGGCTGGGGAAAATATTATAAGCTAGAGTTCAAAATTCCGACAAACGTTTTAAAAATTTAAATCAACGAAGTAGTATGGGAAAGAGGAAATCGAAGAATACTTTCAGAAGATTCAGGTTTGTAACGGAGAGGGTCGAAAATTGACGACGATCGTCATGAGGCGATCTCGTGAATCGAGGGGAGGAAATTGGTCAGGTGGTCAAAGCATACATACGTCTAGGACATGAATCAGAAAAGTCTACGGAAACTCCTACGGTTGACCAACTAAAGATTTGAAACTAAGCACTAAGACTTCCTAAGGTGCTGGACGGTAATGAAATGCGTTCAGCTTGGTCCGAGATCAATGAACCCAAGCGAACGACAAAAGGAAATTTTGGAGGTCTAGTATGGTCAGGGTTAGGCAAGGACCACTAAGGTAACTTCTACGGCGATCAATTGCTAGAAGGGGGGTCTAACTACCAATCGGAGGCTTCTAACTAGCAAGCACAGACGTCTAACTAAGTCCCTTACCACCTAGTGTCCTAAGAAATCGACTAGACTCAGGGCTTATGACTCGGATGTTGCAATTTATTTAATGGACATTCCGTTATCATCGTTGTTCCGTTAATTCGCAATTGCAAGACTGGACCTGCATGGGCCACCAACAAAACCTGTCACGCCCCGCTTCCCAAAATATGGAGGCGAAGCGTGAGAAGGTCCGCTCAGACTTGAAGCTGCAAAGCTGCAAGTCCGATAAGCGTCAATCAAATTTAAAACTGCAGGCCCTTGCAACGCGAACGAAACAAAGATAATAATAATGAAATGAGACAAAAGAAGCATCTCAGAATATCCATAAAATAAGTTTCCAACATCACAGAAAAACCACCAAGCTAAAAGTAAGAGACTAAAGGCCCAAACATGGCCAACAAAAGTACAAAGTACAACGACGGTGCTACGCACCAACAAAACTAATAAAAGGCCTAAAACAACATAAAGCTCAACAAAACTCAAAGCAAGGTCACCGGTGTCCACCAAAATCCTCCTGGCAATCATGGACTCAGACTCAGCGTCAGCGACTCATCACGTACACAGCAACGATCTCTGGCTCAGGGTCTAACATGTGACACCCAAAGAGAAAGGGGCACATGTCAGCAAGTCTGGAAGACTTGTGCAAGTGAAACTGAAAGTACAAGTAAGAGCAACCTAGCAGTTCTAGCATGATGCAATGACATGGCAGTTTAAGTATGAGTGCAGCAGGTAAAGAAAACAACAAGTAGCTAGCATGGCATGGCAAGTGTGGCAAGACTAATAACATTTACAAGGATTTCTCTAGTCACGTTTTCATGTCATTTGCAGAGTTTACGCCTTACAGCTGAAATGACTTTCTTTCACACTGATTGGCCGCTTAACTCCGCCCCACCCAGAGTTTACGCCTTACAGCTGCAGTTGCTGATCAGGCAGACTCCCAGCTGATTGGCCGCTTAACTCTTACCCCATCCCACGTGTATCGAGCCAGGGCCTTACCCCCGAACGGTAATGCTCGCTTCTGGATCACGAGCCAGGAAGTGTTTTTAACAAGTATGGCGTAGGGGTGCACCTAGCCAGGACAAGCAAGTACAAGTATGTAGCGTGTGCTACGAATGCAATATTCAACTTGGATGACATGTAGAATGGAATGCATGGCAGTTAAAAGTGCGTACAGATAAGGAAAGTAAACGTGACAGTTTAGTATGCATGAACATCAAGTTTAAAGGGTGGATCTAGCTTCGTTGTCAAGCTAGATCAATTAGGTGACGGATCTAGTTTCGTTGTCAAACTAGATCAAATAGGCGTCTAGCCAGCTATCATTTCACTGGCTAGTCTCTTTTACGCTAAAAGCAAGGAAGTGGCCTAAAAACATGGCCCTACACAAGAGTTGGCAAGTTTCACTTGCCTGCAAATACGACGTCTGAGCACACCGTCCAATGAGTCCAAAAATCACAATTATCTACGTGCACAAGTCCACCGGCCTAAAGTCCATATTATTAATCTTGATTAGTGAATTTAAAACATTTAAAATACTTTGAAAATACTGATTTTAGTCTTGATTAGCATGCAATTGGGTTGGGGGTCCTAGGGGTGCAAAGCGTTACCTCAACACGACGCAAAAGATACACCGGCGTCGGGTAGCGACGCCGGGGGTCGGAATAATAGAACGCGCTCCAAGTCCTGATTCCAATATAGTTTCCTCGCTGGAAAGTTCAGAGCATCAACCCGGGCGACGATTTCAGATTCCAAAGCTCGCACGTGCGACGACGGGCTACGACGTGCGACGACGTCGTACGCGGCAAGTCGTCGAAGAGAACACTCCTAGGTGGGGCCCACAGCAGTCCTAGGGGCCTTTGGGGGACCCACAATAACTCTGGAGAAATTGGGGGGCCCACGGTGGCAAGCGATGCGACGGGTGCGGGGTTGCGACGTTTGCTCTCGGTCGTACTCAGCCAAATGCGGGGATCTCCATCGGTCGCTGCGGGGGAACGGGCTGTGCAGCGCTTGGGGTCGGTGCGGTCGTCGGTCACAGCGGTCGCTGCGGGGGAATTCTTCGGTCAGACACTGCGGAAGCGGGCTGCAGCGCTGCGGGGGTTGCAACGGAGCGGGGAAGCGGCGATGCGGGGGAGCGCTTCGGTCGGTGCGGGCGGGAGCGTCGGTCGGTGCGGGGGTTGCAACGTTGCAGTTGCAACGTTGCGGAGCGGAGCGGAGGCGGGGCAATCTCTCGGTCAGACCGAGAGATGTCCTCGGTTGGAGCGGGGAGCGGGGGAGCGGTGCGGGCTAGGCTGGGTGCGGGCGGTGGCCTCGGTCAGACCGAGGGAACGGGGCGGAAATCTCCGGTCGTGCGCATGCGACGGCTGCGACGTTGCGACGAATCGTCGCAACGTCCAATTTTGGTTTTGGAAGAGGCTAGGGATAATTTCTTTGGAAAATAGGTCTTGCTAGGGATTGCTTATATAGTATAGATGGGTTGACTTGGTCTAGGGCTAAATCTAATAGGATTAGAAGTTTAAAATAATTTAAAATTTGAAATTAACCTTCTCCAACTCATCCAAGGATTTGACTTGGTCCAAATGAGCTGGAAATTGGCTCAAAAATTCTTTAAAACGTTTAAAACTTAAATAAATTTTATTTGGCCGAATTTAATATAAAAATTAATTATTAAAAATAATATAAAACTTGTAAAAATTATAAAAGTGGTCAAATAAACTCCAAAAATCATAAAATAAATATCGTGGTGTTCGTGGCAACGAATGTGAGCTAACTAAGAAGACGGATCTCAAATTCGACGTCAGACGACGAAACTAAAAATAGAAACGTCTCCCGTCAAGAGTGAGAATCGTCACGTCTCATCGAGTAAGTTTAAATTGTGGGAAAACGACTCGAGACACGTCGTTCCAAATTAGTGCCACTATTTAATACTCTCAGAGACGTTCCCAACGGCATCTCACACGAAAGTGCTCACAAACACACAAAGTCTAAAACAAACACGTGCACGGCCAAAAGCACGTGCACGAACAACGCACAACGAAAAGTGGTCGTTACAACCAGGGTGCAGAGTTCCGCCAGTTCCTTGGCGTGATGCGAGAGATGCTTGAGGTGCAGCATCAACTGGTACAGCAGTCTCACCGTGCTGCCCAGGCCCCACCTGTTGCACCACCTCCACCTCCGCCTGCCCCGCGAGCTACTCCAGGAGTGAAGCAGTTCAACGAGCTTCAGCCGAAGACTTTCTCTAGGAAGGAGGGACCCCTGGGTGCCGATGAGTGGATCCAGAGCACTGAGGAGAAGTTGATAGCTGCCAAGATTCCAGATGATACTCGGGTGGAGATCGCGAAGATGCAGCTGACTGAGATTGCCCGAAACTGGTGGCGTATTGAGGAGAGGCGCCTGCAGAAGCCAGTGGAGTGGAAGAATTTTCGCCACATGTTCAAGGAGAAGTACTTCACCAAGGCAGCTAGGAGAGAGCTGATGGGCAAATTCGTGGATCTGAAGCAGGGGGACATGACGATCGATGAGTATGAGGCTGAGTTCGAGATGTTGAGCCATTTTGCCCCGCATATGGTGAAGAAGGAGGAGAACCGAGCTGAACGGTTCCGTCAGGGACTTCGTCCGAAGGTCCAGGCTTCCATGTCCTCTGCTAGTTTCTCAACTATGAGGGAAGTGTTAGATGCTGCGAAGAATCATGAGACGATTTCGCACCTGCCTGACACTCCAACGGACAGAGGGAAGCGCCCTATGGAGCAGTACCGGCCACCTGCCAGGCTGGTGATGAGGCCAGTCCAGACTGTACCATTCAAGAGACCTGGAGCACCAGTGCAGCATCAGAGCAAGGGTCCGTGCCATTTCTGCGGTAAGCCCGGACATGTTCAGACCAACTGTAGGAGGAAGCTGGGTCTGTGCCTACTTTGTGGAGATGCTTTGCATGCTGCGAAGGATTGTCCGAGAGCCCGCAATGCTATTGTTGGAGCGCCTGCCCCAGTCCAGAGAGGACCTGCTGTTCGTGGACCACCCTTGGTGCCACAGAGGCAGATGTACCAGCGAGCAGTGCAGCCTCAGAGGCCGGCCTATACCATGACAGCTGTTGAGACTGAGGAGCTGGATGGGGTTATTGCAGGTAACTCCTTGACCTAGTCTTTTCATTTCATAGTTAGACCTTATTGCTAGTTTTGTTAGTGTTGCTTGTTTGTTTGATTGCTAGAGTAGTGTTGTGACCTTAGACCCTTTGTTTCCTTGGCACCATTCTAGTGTCCTCTCACCCTGCTTTGGTTTTCTTTGACTCCGGTGCATCCATGTGCATCCTATCCCGGAGGTTTATAACAAAGCACTCCATTCCTACCCACACACTTCCTAAGTGTTGGGACATCACCACAGTGAACGGAGTGGTGACTGTGAGCATGGGATGTTGGTCGATTCCTCTAGTGGTCAGTGGACATGAGTTATATACAGATTTCATCGTCCACGATCTGCCACATTTCGATGTCGTCCTTGGCATCGATTGGCTGGGAGATTTCCACGCTTCGATCGACTGTCACAGCAAGAGGGTGGTATTCCGGATTCCAGGCCATCCGGAGTTCGAGTTCCGCAGCAGAGATGAGTCGCTTGGGCCCATCAGATTTCGGGCCAAGCCGGAGGTGCCAGTGCTAGCAGCGTTGCAGATGGAGTTAGACCGACCAGCGGTTGTCAGAGACTTCGACGACATCTTTCGGAAGATATCTCGGGTCTGCCACCCGACAGGGCTTTGGAGTTCGGCATCGATCTGATGCCGGGTGCGCAGCCGATATCGAAGGCACCGTATAGGATGGCTCCCGCAGAGCTAGAGGAGATACGGAAGCAACTAGATGAGCTGTTGCAGAAGGAATTCATCCACCCTAGTGTGTCACCGTGGGATGCACCAGTGTTGCTTGTGAAGAAGAAGGATGGGTCCCGCAGGATGTGCGTGGACTATCGAGGATTGAATGCTTTCACCGTGAAGAACAAGTATCCGCTACCGTGCATCGATGACATTTTTGATCAGCTGGGAGGTTCGAGAGTTTTCTCGAAGTTGGATTTGAGGAGCGGATACCATCAGTTGAAGGTGAAGAAGGATGTCATTCCGAAGACAGCTTTCCGGACGAAGTACATGCACTATAAGTTTGTGGTTATGCCCTTCGGCGTGACCAATGCTCCAGCTGTGTTCATGAACCTGATGAACTTGATATTCTACGACTTCTTGGATAAGTTTGTCGTGATCTTTATCGATGACATTCTTATCTATTCGAAGTCTGAGGAGGAGCACAGTTGTCATCTGAGGACAGTGCTAGAGACGCTGAGGCGACACAAGTTGTATGGCAAGTATAGCAAGTGCGAGTTCTGGCTGGATAGAGTCGCATTCCTGGGACTCGTGGTGTCCGGTGATGGTATATCAGTAGATCCGAAGAAGGTCAGATCAGTTCGAGATTGGCCGACTCCGTAGTCAGCGTCCGATATCAGGAGCTTCCTTGGTTTAGCAGGCTATTATCGGTGGTTCATCAAGGATTTCTTGAAGATTGCAGAGCCGATGACGAAGCTGACAAGGAAGGATGTGGAGTTCCAGTGGTCAGATGCTTGTGAGGAGGCTTTCAGTATTTTGAAGGAGAGGTTGACCACGGCACCGGTTTTGGCAGTACCGGATCGGAGCGGAGGCTTTGAAGTATATTGTGATGCATCAGGGAAGGGCCTACGATGTGTTCTGCATCAGCATGGCCATGTGGTCGCGTATGCTTCTTGCCAGCTGAGGACGCACGAGAAGAATTACCCAACGCACGATCTGGAGTTGGCAGTGGTGATCTTTGCATTGAAGATCTGGAGGCACTTCTTGCAGAGTGAGAGCATGAAGATTTTCACCGATCACAAAATCTTGAAGTACATATTCATGCAGAAGGAGCTTAACATGCGTCAGACACGATGGTTGGAGCTCATGGCTGACTATGAGATAGATTTGCAGTATCACCCGGGGAAAGTGAACGTAGTGCCCGATGCTTTGAGTAGACTTCCTACTGCAATATGATGCATACAGCCGACTGGAGGATTCAGCAGGAGCTGAAGGAGATGGATTTGGAGGTTGTCCTACCTGGTGTAGTTCATTCTTTCATGAATTTGCAGATTCAGTCCACGATCATGGATCAGATCATGGCAGCACAGGCAGGAGATCCGAAGCTACGGAGGATCAGGAGGCAGGTTGAAGCTGGACTGCGGTCGGAGTTCGTGATTCATGAGGATGGTTCGCTGCGGTACGGCAGCAGACTCTGCGTACCTGCAGGTGATGTTCGGGAGGAGCTTTTGAGCGAGGCACATAGCTCGCCATATTCTATACATCCTGGTGGTACCAAGATGTATAAGGACCTTCGACTGAATTACTTGTGGATTGGCATGAAGAGGAGTGTGGCATGGAGCGTTGCCAAGTGTTTGATATGCCAACAAGTAAAGGCTGAGCACCATCGGACGGCTGGATTGCTACAACCGCTTCCTATTCCGGAGTGGAAGTGGCAGCATATTACGGTGGATTTTGTGACTGGTTTACCTCGGACCCCGAAACAGAACGACGCAGTTTGGGTGATCGTTGACCGATTGACCAAGTCTGCGCATTTCATCCCATTCTGAGTGGGCCAGTCTACTGAAGCCTTGGCAAGGAAGTATCTAGAGGTAAAAGTTTATTTTGCTTCTCTTTACTTCGTTTAGTTCTGGTTGTGATGTAGACCGTGTATGTGCAGGAGATTGTACGCTTACACGGGATCCCCGTGAGCATCGTGTCTGACAGAGACTCGAGGTTCACATCTCAGTTCTGGAGAAGTCTGCAGGAGAACTTGGGTACGAGTCTGAGTTTCAGTACGGCGTAACACCCGCAGACCGATGGCCAGTCCGAGAGGACTATTCTGATACTAGAGGATATGCTGCGAGCTTGTACGCTCGATTTGAAGGGATCTTGGGAGGACCATCTTCACTTGGTGGAGTTCTCGTATAACAACAGCTACCAGGCGAGCATTGGCATGGCACCGTTTGCTGCCTTATATGGGAGGAAATGTCGATCCCCACTGAGCTGGGATGACATCGGAGATCGGGAGCTTTTAGGTCCAGAGATGATAGTAGAAGCAGTGGATGTCGTCAGAGACATCAGGGAGAAGCTCAGAGTTGCACAGGATCGCTTCAAGCATTGGGCAAATGCCAAGAGGAGACCTTTGGAGTTTCAGCCTGGAGATCACGTTTTTCTGAAGATTTCTCCGAACCGCGGAGTTATTCGTTTCAGGAAGAAGGGAAAGCTGAGCCCGCGGTACATTGGACCTTTCGATGTGCTCGAGCGTGTGGGAGCAGTGGCCTACCACCTTGCTCTGCCACCATCTTTGGTGGGAGTTCACGACGTATTCCACGTATCTCAGTTGCGTCGGTACGTCAGTGATCCGTCACACACAGTGGATTTCTCGGAGATCACGGTCCGTTCGGACCTGACCTATGACCAGCAGCCTGTACAGATTTTGGACCGTCGACAGAAGCAGCTGAGGAACAAGGTAGTCGACCTAGTGAGAGTGATGTGGCGTCACGGATCACCTGGAGAGTCCACTTGGGAGAGAGAGGATGAGATGAGAGAGCGTTACCCTCACCTATTCTGATAGAAATACCGAGGGTATAATTTTCTTAAGGTGGGTAGGATGTAACGGCTGGTTTGGTATGATGATATTATATATATATATATATATATATATATATATATATATATATATATATATATATATATATATATATATATGTTCTCTTTTCCCTTCTTCTTTTCCGTATCTCCTTTCCCCTATCTGGAGCTGAGCGTGCTTTGTGACGCTCTTATCTTAGAGCCAGACTCATCTTAGAAGCCCTAGAACCCATCCCGAAGCTTCACGTTTCATTTTGAGACTTTCTGCGCAAATTAGTCGGTTCGAGATGAAGAACCGACCGACTAGATGTCAATCTAGTCGGTCAACAACCCTTCAGGAACCGACTAGTTTTCCTTTGATTTTTCCTCTGAGTTACTGTTTACACTTAGTCGGTCTAAGCACATTCACCGACCGACTAGTTGTGAAACTAGTCGGTCAACACTTCTTCTCAGACCGACTAAGACAGAGATCATTTTCCTGCAGCCGAGCTACTGTTTACCATTAGTCGGTCGAAGAACGAATACCGACCGACTAGTTGACGAACTAGTCGGTTAGGGTTTCTTCTCAGACCGACTAATTTTCTATACTTATGGTCAATCACTTCTACCCATTAGTCGGTCAATGAACACTGGCCGACCGACTAGGTTGCAAACTAGTCGGTCGATGAGCCTTCACAGACCGACTAAATCTATCTACCCTGCAGAGCCATTGTTCACTATTTGTTTTTTTAGTCGGTCACAGTTATATGACCGACCGAATAGTTTCCAAACTAGTCGGTCGACCGCCCTTCTCTGACCGACTAAATGACCCAGAAACCCTAATTTTTGACCTAGCCGCCGCTTGTGTTTCTTATTTAAACTCGAGCTTTCTACTCTTTTCTCCCTCATTCCTTCTAGCTTCCATCTCCCCCTTCCTCCTACGTCCTCCCACTGCCTCTCCTTTCCTTCTCCCGTGCGCCCACTATCCTCTCCAAGGTTCATCTCCCTTTATCTTCCATTTTCATTTTTCCCTCCATTCTCCTTTTCTTTTCTTCCTCCTATTTTCTTTCCCCTTCTTTTCCTCCTTTCTTCTTCTCCACAGCCAACCACCTTCTCCTCTCCTCAGATCTGAACCCACGGCCAAGCTCCAGCCGCCGTTCTTTTCTCTTTTCGAGATCCACCTCCTTTTAGCCCTTCCTCCTCGAGTGGCGTTCAAATCCCAGATCTGACATCATCAACCCTGAGGAATACGCTGAGATCCTCGCCACCACCTACGGAGGCCGACGACACCACCGACGATCAAGTTTCTCGCTGCGCTACCCGCAGCCTAGGATCTTCCAGACGACGCAAGCTTCCGCCTTTTTCAGATCAGACGCCAAATCTTCGCAAGAATCGTCAATTCAGGTTGGTTCCCTAAACTCGTAGAAACCTCCACCGTAACTAATCAAACCCTAATTAAAATCAGCAACATAATCAAATTAAATTTACTTTCTGCTTCTCTTTAAAACGTTGTGCAACCGTAGATAAATCAACGAATGGACTTCTCGCATGTGCATATAGGGTAGATCGTCGATTAGGCTAGTACATTAAAAATGTGGTTTTTGACGATTAGGTTAGCCCCGATAACCTAGACACAAACCTTAATAGGAATTATTGAGTATCGTGAACTGACACCATCGCAGTGTCACGATAATTCAGACGGACCCCCACCAACGAGACGTTTAGAAGAGGCGCTCCCGGAAGACGACGCACTCGCCACCGCAGGCAAGTGTACCATTTGCGTTCTTGGCCATGTTTAGGCCTTAATCTTTCTAGAAATGTTATTTTTGGAACCATGAGAATCAGACGCGAAATGATAGCGTCCGGGACGCCCTTGATGGCTCAGATTTGACAACGAAGTCTGAGTCCAACAACAACAAATTTGACATCATAGGATTGACATGCGTGTGTGTGAGTTGTGTACACCGTAGTACAACCCCTCCTATTTTGTCGTGTCATGTCCCTTCCGTCTCTCCATGTTCCAGTCCCGTCTTGCACAGTTCGTTGAGCAATAGGGCACTCGCCAAGCCAGAGCGAGTGATCCCTTGTACTGATTCACAGCTCGTTGAGCAATAGGGCACCTGTCAAGCTAGGGCAGGTGATCCCTTGTACTGATACACAGCTCAGAGAGCAATATGGCACTTGTCAAGCTAGAGCAAGTGATCCCTTGTCCTGTCACGATTCTTGGGGTTTTGGGGTAGGGTTGAGCGTGCACGTGGCAAGGGGGTCTGATCCCCCTCGAAACGTTAAGGCGTGAACCCTTTCGTGTTACTCTTGTCTTTTCTTGTCTTGTCTGGTTTCTCCATGTCCCGTCTTGTCTTGACACCTGTAGGCTAGTCCCGTAGTCGATAGCACTCGCTACGTCTACTACTTATCGTGTTTACTTTCCTGCTACGTGTACTTTTGGTTGTTCGTCTGATATAACCTCAGCATGTTAATCAACCAGTAAAACGTTGTTAAATAATTGGTGTACTTGCAGTTTGGTCTAACCCCTTCTTGTAGACCTTACCTGACGTACAGTTCCTTCTCTTGGTGCTGTACGTCAGGAATTGAGCCAGAGTTTGTCGAGGAGGCAGACTTGCCAGTTGACGTGGAGCCAGAGAGTGCTGATCCTGAGTACGATCCTGAGGAGGACCAGAGCTAGAGACTTCTCGTTGTAGTTTCTAGAGATATCCATTTCTTATAGTTGGGTGCGTAGCACCTTTTGTTTTCTTGTTTAGGTCGGGTGCTTGCACCATTAGATTTTCCTTTCTGCAGTTGTAGCCCTACGGGCGTTGAGACTCTGTACTTTTGATATGTTGGAATAAAATGATTTGTCACTTCGTTTTGGTACTCTTATTGTTCTGTACTAACATGCAGGGACCTGTACCTTCGTCTTGGTACCACACAGACGCTTATTGGGTCAGGGCTCCTTAGCTCTGGTGTAACGACTGGTTTTCGTGTAATTGGATTATCTATATTAAAATATATGCTTGGTGGATTTTCTCCTTGGATGTGTGGTTTTCGTCGCCATAGCTTTCACTTTCGATCGGTTCGTCGTGATTTTCTAGCTTCTTCCTTCGATCGTCGATTTCAGAGTAAGTCATTCGTGACGAGCTTCAAATCGCTCATATCTTAGAGTATAAATCGATCCTAGAAGCCATAGAAATCTTCCCGAATCTTCGTGCTTCGAATCGACACTTTTCGTGCATGTTAGTTGGTTCAAGAAGGAGAACCAACAGACTAGATTTTAATCTAGTCGGTCGGCAATCCTTAATGGACCGACTAGTGGGCCTTGATTATAATTCAGGAGTTACTGTATCCGTTTAGTCGGTCTAAGTTCATCTTTCGACCGACTAGTTTTTAAACTAGTCTGTTAGGTTATGTACTCAGACCGACTAATTCTTCGTTCTTCTGAACAGTCGAGTACTGTTCATTCTTAGTCGGTCTAAGAACGTTCGTCGACCGACTAGATGAGAAAGTAGTCGGTCAGCATTTGTTCATCGACCGACTAAATCTAAAACCTATTTTCATTCAGAAGTTACTGTTTACACTTAGTCGGTCTGCGTTGGTCAACCGACCGACTAGTTCCCAAACTAGTCGGTCAGTGGTTGCTCTTTAACCGACTAATCTGTGTTAAAACCCTAATTTCTGGGTAGCCGCCAGCCCATCCTATTTATACCCCTCCCAACCGTTTTCTTCTTCCTCCACTCGACCCAAAACCCTAGTTTCTCCCCCATTGAGCCCCCATCTTCCTCAAACCCTTATTCCTTCATTCCAAGCCCAAGATCCATCATCCAAACCATCCCTCAACACATTCTACCCATCATCTTCCCCAAAATCTCCATCAAACCCCCAAAAATCCCCTAAAACCCTAGTTCTCCAAACTTCTCCATCCTTTCCAGATCTGATCCATAGGTTCTCCGGAGTGTTTCTTCCGCCTCCTCTCGGTAAGAAATCGATCTCTCGATGTTTTCATAACCTATTTGTATTTTTATGAAACCCTAATGAAATTTCATGTTGTTTGATGGTTGTCTCCCCATATCAGCAATTTCCCCGTAGATTAGCATCCGCGAGACGAACCTTCGTGATCGTTATCCCCGGTGCTAGGCAAGTGAAACTTGCCTCTCTTGATTTGGGCCATGTTTTAGGCCATTTACTTGTTTTAGCGTAAAAGAGACTAGACGGTGAAAGGATAGCCGTCTAGACGCCATTGACCTAGCTTGACAACGAAGCTTGGTCCGTCACCCTTATCATGCTTGTATGTCATGTTTAATTACAATTAACGGTACGCGAATATTGTTCATGTCATTGCATACATCGATTGTTCATCGTGGATGTGTAGCTCTCGCTACAAAACTGATAGTTCTTGGCTCGTGACCAGAAGCGAGCATAATGAGTTGCTAACCCCAACGCTCGATATTGAATTGTGAACTTGGAAAACAAGCTCCCGTGCGGGGCAACCCTGGCTCACTTGCTGGGCTCATGTGCAGGGACCCTGGCTTGTTTACGTGTGGGATGGGGTAAGGGTTAAGCGGCCATTCAACTGGGAGTCTGCCCGATCAGCAACTACAGTTGTAAGTCGTAAACTCTGGGGTGGGGTAGTGTTTAGTGCCGATCGGTGTGAATGATGTACCATTCAGCTGAAGGGCGTAAACATCTACAAACAACAGTGAAACGTGAATAATGAATTGATTGAGATTGTTAGTAGCTTGGCTACTCTTGTCTTGTCCCGATAATTGTTCTCTTGTACTTATTGTTTCACCATGTCTTGTTGAGCACTCATGTTATAACTGCCATGTCATGCATACTATAACTGCTAGGTTGCTAGTTTACCTTCCTTTCAGTTTCCTTGCCCAAGTCTTTTAGACTTGCTGACATGTGTCCCTTTCTCTTTGGGTGTCGCATGTTAGTTGCCGAGCCAGAGCTTGTTGCAGAGGACGTTGTGTTTGCTGAGGAGGAGTCTTGCGGACACCGTTGACTTGTTGAGTTTCCCTTTATGTTTTAGGGTTCCTGTTAGTTGTCGGTGTGTGACACCCTTGTATGTATGTTATACTTTGTTGGCCATGTTTGGGCCTTAGTCTCTTTTTCCTTTAGCCTGGTGGCTTTTCTGCGATATTGTAATTTGTTTATGGACATTTGGAGATTCAATAAAATGTCGTCTCATTTCCTTATTATCATTGTTGTTTCGTTTCGCTTTGCAAGGACTTGTCATAATAAGTCTTTTTATACGCTTATCAGACTTGGAGCTTCGCAGCTTCAAGTTTGTGCGGACCTTCTCACGTCTCGTCTCCACATTTTTGGGAAGCGGGGCGTGACAGGTTTTAGTGGTGGCCCATGCAGGTCCATTTGCAAATGCGAACTATCGGAACAACAATAATAATTATAGAATGTCCATTAAATAAATTAGAACATCCAAGTATAAGCCCGGAGTCTATGTTTTTAGCGTTAATATGCCTTAGGTGTCTAGTAGGCGTGTTAGAGCACCTGTCCCAGCTTGATAGGAAATCCATTAGGTCAGGACTATAGTGAGACTTAGTTAGAAGTTTGTGCTTGCTAGTTAGAGATCCTTGATTGTTAGTTAGACTCCCTGTTAGTGATTGATTTGATAGTCCTAAGAGTTACCTTAGTGGTTCCTGTCTAGCCCTGACCATGATAGATTCCTAGGATTTCTTTAGCCGTTCGTTTGGGTTCATCGATTTCGGACCAAGCTGAACTCATTTCATCGCTGTCTAGCCCTAGAGAGTCTTAGCGCTTAGTTCCAAAATCTTTTGTTGGTTGACCGTAGGAGTTTCCGTAGATTTTCCTAAGTCATAACCTAGGCGTATTTATGTTTCGATCATCCGACCAAACCCCTTGGCCTATAGTTAACCCGATGATTAGAACCCCATGATTCAATCCTTCCTGGTCACTACACTTTGGTGTTACTGACCGTAGATCTTCATCATGGTTTTCTTGCATTGTGATTTAGGTGCATGCCTCACACAACCACATTCATCGCCCTCGATTCACATGATCCCCTCCTTACTATTATCGTTGACCTTTCAAATCTTTCCCGTTGCAAATCTTGATTCTTCCAAGGTCATTTTCAAATTTTCCCTTATTAAAAAGTTTCCACTTGATTTTAAATTTTGTTTTAAACCTTCTTTCAATATATTTCCATTACTTCCATTTGAGCTAAAAGTCATTCTTAGATTTGAAGACTTTTGGTCGTAATTTTAAATTACTATATGGTAACTATCTTTCTAACATATATCGTCCGCACTTGATTTTAAACTTTGGTACTATTTCGATAATTCGATATACCACCTCTCCTACTATCGCGAAATTCATTTTAGCTATTTACTATACGTGCTTTAAAATACTTCTTTCAAGATAAATAGAACTCCAATTAATTTATAAATATATACTAATTACAAGTTTGTCGTACCTGTACTTCAAGTCTTTTACCAACCTATTCTTGCGGCAAATCCTTGTTTCCCCTAAAAGTATTTTCGATGTTCCTCTTTCGCTAAGTTTGAATTTTTTCGCGAACTTTTAATGCATATATTAGGTTTCGTACTCTTTCGCGACTTAAAATTTATTTGTTCTTTTCTAAACATTGAAACTTTTGTCGAGATTTTTGATTATTAGTTTATAATATTCTTCGGCCTATATTTTCATATCAATATAAATGACTTGCCTCTTTTCATATACCAATTTTCTTCTGAACCGTGCTTCTGTTTTTCCTAACCTGAATTATAATTTTCTTTTCTTACTTATGCCATTAAAACTTATTCGAATACCGCATCATGTTTGCTTCTTACATACCTTTCAAGTCACATGGGACTTCAGCTTTCAGCGAGTCGATTTTATGCTCAACTTTTCCCTAGTTCAGATTTTTGTAAAATTACTTTTCGAAACCTTTCCTGATTTAGACATCCAAAATTCGGTTTTAAAGCTTATTACCAATTTAATAATCCTATATATGTATATATTTTCCCCCCCACTTACTTCCATAACACTAAGATGTTATTATCTTTCCATTGGTCATACATATTTCAAAAAAAAAATGATTTCTAAAGTAGAACTTCAATTAATTTTTATATATCAGTACTATGACCGTTATGCTCTTCGTTTCCCCTATTACAGATTTTTGTAAAGATCATTATTTCATAACCTTTTCTGATCTAGACCCTCCATAAATTTGATTTTTAAGTTTCACTGCAAATTTTGATAATACTACTAATAAGCTATTGTTATCTTTCCGTTCACCATACATGCCTTTAGAATAATTTCTAACCTAAATGGAATTTCAATTATTTTTATATCAGCACCAGGCTCGTGGTGCTCGTATGTTAAGAGCTTTGTGTAAAGCAGTCTCTTTTTGGCAAATCCTGATTCCTCTAAAAAGTAGTTTCAATATTGATTACTTTAAATTTTCCCTGGCTTAAGGATTTTGAAAGCATTCAACCTGGGTTTAAATTTTTCAATTAATTTCATTTCAACTTTGCGAACGTTGTTAAGTTACTACCGTGTAATATTTTCTAAACTACGACCTCAAAATTCGTGTGAATGATTCACTTTCTTTTAATGACCTTACGTGAGCCAATGAACCGTTTTCTCCTATTATGTATATTCGACTCAAACTTATTTCAAACAATTTGTTTTGTCGACCTCTAAATATTTTTATACGGAAAAGGACTCCAACTTTGAAGTGTGACAGTTTTCAAACTTTTCGTATTTTAGAATATGTTATTTACACTATTTTCCATGTGTCCTAATGGAGCATCATTACATCATTACACAACCGTTTTCATGCTTTTCGATCCTTCTATTTGTTACGCTCTTGATTTCAATTTCGTTCCTTTTGTCTAGCCAATAGAGCTTGTCGTCGCTGTGTCGACCTTAATATAGTTTGGTGGGCCCCATTAGTGTAATTTGATGTGTCGTCGTAATGTATTTAATTTCGTGGTGCATATGAAGTTGTATGTGTGTTGGTATTGGTATATTGTGTGTACGTAGTTATGTATTAGCTGCATGAGTGTAAGTGTGATATACATATGATGTCGTATGCGTGTATACCATGAGGTATACCCGACTACTGCATATCTTAACTCATGTATGAAGTGAATGTGTATTGATGTATCAATGGATATGGTATGAATATATATACGATGCTTGGGTGTGACTATAGGTAAATACTTTTATTAGGGAGAGTATTGTAATTATAGGTGTGCTGATGTTTGTAATAATATCATGGTATATGAAGTGATTGAAATATGTGATATTACCTGGTTAGATATTAAGGGTGTTTGACATTTAGGTATGTATGTGGTTATGTTGGTAGACGTGTATGCATTAGCTATTATTGGCATATGTATGGATGCTACGGTACGTATATGGAATTATTCCGCTATGATTTTGAGTCTCACTCAAGCTTGAGTGGGTACACTCTATGTACATTGGTGTATTGTATGTGGTTGGTGTATAGTGATGGATGATGTATGTATAATGTTTGGATTGTTTGTGCCTGGTTGTGTCACGCACACGACTGTGGGTGGCTATACCAATATATATTTATGTGAGTTGGTCTTGTGGTATAGTTATTCACTAAGGATTTGGTTGCGTGAATATATGTGCGCTAGCTAAACTAGGTGCGTAGATGTGCTAAGCATATAGTGGTGTGATTGGTGTATATATGAATGAAATATTAGCGTGTGTGGGTGTGCACCATGCACGGGTAAGTATGTGATAGTTATAGGAATTGGTGACTATGGTATGTGTGGTGTGTCGTGATTATAGCTATAGGACTATATATGAAGTGGTAATACGGTGAAATGTGTGCATGCATTTGAATGATTATAAATTGTGAAATTATAATGATGGTGAATGTATATTAGATATAGTGAACTTGTTTTAACAATCGTATGGTGTGTTTTCGCATGATTGATTGTTTGGAGTATACTAAGAGATATAGGGACTAGTGTATTCTTAATGTCTTGTCCATAGGTAGTTACCTATACGTGTAGATTCCGATGGTATTTTCTAGTGTGAAATTATTTTCAAATAAGTAAGAGACTTGGTTATTTTCATATAGTGTGTAATAAGTGTTTTATAGTTATATGGAATATACTTGCCTATATGAATGATTTGAATACGTGAATGGAGTTGTTTGATTATAATAAGTATAAGTGCACTATGTGCGTGAATATATATTTACTTCCGTGGTGTTAATAATTGACTACCTAGAGTATATATATATAAGCACTTGAAATGAATGTACTTGGTTGAAATTTTGATGTGATATTGATTGATGGTAGTTACTAGGGTGACTAGATATAGCTATAGTTAGAAAGTCCGAGGACGGACTTTATTCTAAGGTGGGTAGGATGTAACGACTGGTTTTCGTGTAATTGGATTATCTATATTAAAATATATGCTTGGTGGATTTTCTCCTTGGATGTGTGGTTTTCGTCGCCATAGCTTTCACTTTCGATCGGTTCGTCGTGATTTTCTAGCTTCTTCCTTTGATCGTCGATTTCGGAGTAAGTCATTCGTGACGAGCTTCAAATCACTCATATCTTAGAGTATAAATCGATCCTAGAAGCCATAGAAATCTTCCCGAAGCTTCGCGCTTCGAATCGACACTTTTCGTGCACGTTAGTTGGTTCAAGAAGGAGAACCAACGACTAGATTTCAATATAGTCGGTCGGCAATCCTTAATGGACCGACTAGTGGGCCTTGATTATAATTCAGGAGTTACTGTATCCGTTTAGTCGGTCTAAGTTCATCTTTCGACCGACTAGTTTTTAAACTAGTCGGTTAGGTTATGTACTCAGACCGACTAATTCTTCGTTCTTCTGAACAGTCGAGTACTGTTCATTCTTAGTCGGTCTAAGAACGTGCGTCGACCGACTAGATGAGAAAGTAGTCGGTCAGCATTTGTTCATCGACCGACTAAATCTAAAACCTATTTTCGTTCAGAAGTTACTGTTTACACTTAGTCGGTCTGCGTTGGTCAACCGACCGACTAGTTCCCAAACTAGTCGGTCAGTGGTTGCTCTTTGACCGACTAATCTGTGTTAAAACCCTAATTTCTGGGCAGCCGCCAGCCCATCCTATTTATACCCCTCCCAACCGTTTTCTTCTTCCTCCACTCGACCCAAAACCCTAGTTTCTCCCCCATTGAGCCCCCATCTTCCTCAAACCCTTATTCCTTCATTCCAAGCCCAAGATCCATCATCCAAACCATCCCTCAACACATTCTACCCATCATCTTCCCCAAAATCTCCATCAAACCCCCAAAAAACCCCCAAAACCCCTAGTTCTCCAAACTTCTCCATCCTTTCCAGATCTGATCCATAGGTTCTCCGGAGTGTTTCTTCTGCCTCCTCTCGGTAAGAAATCGATCTCTCGATGTTTTCATAACCTATTTGTATTTTTATGAAACCCTAATGAAATTTCATGTTGTTTGATGGTTGTCTCCCCATATCAGCGATTTACCCGTAGATTAGCATCCGCGAGACGAACCTTCGTGATCGTTATCCCCGGTGCTAGGCAAGTGAAACTTGCCTCTCTTGATTTGGGCCATGTCTTAGGCCATTTACTTGTTTTAGCGTAAAAGAGACTAGACGGTGAAAGGATAGCCGTCTAGACGCCATTGACCTAGCTTGACAACGAAGCTTGGTCCGTCACCCTTATCATGCTTGTATGTCATGTTTAATTACAATTAACGGTACGCGAATATTGTTCATGTCATTGCATACATCGATTGTTCATCGTGGATGTGTAGCTCTCGCTACAAAACTGATAGTTTCCTGGCTCGTGACCAGAAGCGAGCATAATGAGTTGCTAACCCCAACTCTCGATATTGAATTGTGAACTTGGAAAACAAGCTCCCGTGCGGGGCAACCCTGGCTCACTTGCTGGGCTCATGTGCAGGGACCCTGGCTTGTTTACGTGTGGGATGGGGTAAGGGTTAAGCAGCCATTCAACTGGGAGTCTGCCCGATCAGCAACTGCAGTTGTAAGGCGTAAACTCTGGGGTGGGGTAGTGTTTAGTGCCGATCGGTGTGAATGATGTACCATTCAGCTGAAGGGCGTAAACATCTACAAACAACAGTGAAACGTGAATAATGAATTGATTGAGATTGTTAGTAGCTTGGCTACTCTTGTCTTGTCCCGATAATTGTTCTCTTTTACTTATTGTTTCACCATGTCTTGTTGAGCACTCATGTTATAACTGCCATGTCATGCATACTATAACTGCTAGGTTGCTAGTTTACCTTCCTTTCAGTTTCCTTGCCCAAGTCTTTTAGACTTGCTGACATGTGCCCCTTTCTCTTTGGGTGTCGCATGTTAGTTTCCGAGCCAGAGCTTGTTGCAGAGGACGTTGTGTTTGCTGAGGAGGAGTCTTGCGGACACCGGTGACTTGTTGAGTTTCCCTTTATGTTTTAGGGTTCCTGTTAGTTGTCGGTGTGTGACACCCTTGTATGTATGTTATACTTTGTTGGCCATGTTTGGGCCTTAGTCTCTTTTTCCTTTAGCCTGGTGGCTTTTTTGCGATATTGTAATTTGTTTATGGACATTTGGAGATTCAATAAAATGTCGTCTCATTTCCTTATTATCATTGTTGTTTTGTTTCGCTTTGCAAGGACTTGCCATAATAAGTGTTTTTATACGCTTATCAGACTTGGAGCTTCACAGCTTCAAGTTTGTGCGGACCTTCTCACGTCTCGTCTCCACATTTTTGGGAAGCGGGGCGTGACATCTGGCCTAAGCGGGCCTTAGTCACTCTTCGCCTCCGCTGTTTTGGGAAGCGGGGCGTGACACACATCATTGGATCCCCTCCCCCAAGCTCATCCATAACTGTGGTGGCATAAACAAAACAATATTTACATTCCCCGTTTCTTTTGAAGCTCCAAAAGTAAAAGAAATAAAAATAAAAGCAAAAAGAGGGAAGAAAGAGAGAAAGGGTATGAGATGGGATCGTTTTCGAACTTCTTTTCTCTTTTCTTTTCCCTTTTTTTTCTTTTTTCGAATAACATATATACATAAATGATCCCAAATCAAAAGAGAAGGATATACAAGTATTTTTTTCTTTTTGGTTTTGGGGAATTTGGAGCATGGGATATAATAACGGGGGGAATGCCAATAATAGAATTGCTAAGGGGAGATTCATCAATGAATTTAAAATAGAGAAATAATGTTCAAGATATGTGGAGAAAGAAATAAATGTATCTCTCGGCTCACTCTATAGGACGTGCATGACAACTTCAGCAGGGTAATTTAATCTACTCAGTTTAATCTCAAAAAGCAAACTAGTCCAGATTTATCAATGCTAGCAAACATTCAATCAACCTGAAGTGAAGCGTACAAATCTTGCAATAAGAAGTGATATGAGAAAAGAAAGCAGTACTCCAGATATAAGCAATCAATGCGTGAATCTTGGTGTGTTTTCTACGATAGCATACATATGAATTATCAGACATCAGCTAATAATAGAATTTCATCCATTTTCATACGAAAAAAGAAGTGGGTTACTATTTCTAAATGCAAAGCAGAACATAGAATATGATATCAAAAACAAAAGCTATGACATGATAAAATTAGCATGCATATTGAGAAAAGCTAAAACCACGTTATCGTCATCACAGAAAAATCATCTCTAGCAAAAGATGAAAGAAATAAAGATAAAAGAAAACAAAACTATTTACAATGCAACACACAAAGAAAATAAGAAAAACGTGATGCATGGTAAAGAAAATGAAAAAGTGATGAAAAATGGGTGCAAAAGCGTCGGTAAAAAAACATATTTTTTGGAGCGGAAAAAACGTGAAAAAAAACTAAAAATAAAGGCGATAAAAGCAAAAAGTGTGAGAACTCACTCCCCAAGCTAAAGTGCACAGTGTCCTCAATGTGCAAAGTGTGGCACACCGAGAGACATGAAATGGGTGGGGTGGGTGAGGATGCATGCATGATAAAAAAGAAAGAAAAAAACAAATAGAAAATATGATGTGGATATGAATGATGCATGCAAAGATCAGAGTGATGCAGGTAATGTGTCACCAAAAATACTCTCCCTCTCTCCCAAAAGGATATAGAATGATATGAGCAAGATAGGGACCAAAACAGTGTGTGGAGGAGGGGGGGCAAAAAAAATATCTCCAGGACCAGCAGAGAATGGGCAGCATAATCGACAAAAAATATCAATGGCATCAAGGGTGTGCCGAAGCTGGTGGGGCTGCACCATCTCCGTCCTGTGGCGGAGGTGGAGGTGGGGGTGGGGGTGGTGGGTGTGGAAGCTGCTGGGTGGGTGGGTGGTGGTGGTGGCAGTCGCGTGAGAATCTGAGTCAGGTAAGCCTGAATACTGGGAAGTAGCTCAACGCGGTGCTGCACGGCGGAGACTGTGGCAGGCAGAGTCCTAAGGTCGTCTCTGAGTCCACTCACCGCCCCCTCAAGAGCACGAATGCTCTGAAGTATAGTGTCGGGGGAGGTGGTGCAGAGGGACGCACGTGTCTAGGCTGTGAAGGACGGGGCTGTCTGACACGGGCGGTGTAAATAATCAGGCCAGCAGGTATGTGTGGAAAGGGGGCTGTGCTCACTAGTGGATGCCCAGCCTCAGTGTGAGGCTGGGACGCAGGCTGGTACGAGGTGGAAGCAGCAGCAGCAGTGGCGGTGGACAAAATCGGCGATGAGGCAGCAAGAGAGGTCTGTGACGCAGACGTGGGAACAGATGTCACGACACTCTCGGATAGGACGGCTGAGGTGGAGACGGAAGGGTCGACCTCTAGGGAGGAAGTGTAAGGACCAAAAGGTGACACCCCAGCGGATAGTAAACTAGACAGGGTCTCCACAACGGTAGAGAAGGAAGACTCGCCGCTCTCAAGGATAGTGGGTGGACGCTCGGGAAGAAGTGAGGAAATAGGCTCAACCGAGATAGGCGCAGCAGTGGTGGTGGTGGTGGTGGTGGTGGTGGACGTGGTGGACGTGGTGGACGACTCAGCAAGGGTACTCCCGACACTGACAGAAGAGTGGACAGAGGTATCGGGAGGTGCAGACAGTGCAGGTGCAGGCTGAGGGATCACGGGGTCAACAGGTGGTGCAGGGTGTACAGGTGTTTCGGGCTCAGCATCATCATCCTCGAGCACGTAGGCGGCGGAGATCAGGAGATCCATCGCCGGAAGCCAGTCCCGTGTGCCGATCCTATATGTGTCCGAGTGGGGCTCGGGAGGATCATGTAATCGGCACTAAAGGGACCGTGCAACCATACCCAGTGGTACCGGCCGTGGGGACGAAGCATCTTCATCCGGGCCATAACATTTATCGAGAGTGAAGTGGGGCCTGGGGCTCGACGCAAGTCGTCAGGTAGGTCCACGCCGGTCATAAGGGCTAGAAGTGTAATCAGACCGTCGCAACAAATAGGTGAGCGAGCGCTCACCGAAATGATGATGCGGTCTAAGAACCAACTAGTGATATCAATCTCAACGGCAGGGACCAGGTTGTCGCTACCCCTATCCAGAACTCTAGGGCGAGTCATCTCGTAGAGCATATAGAGCTCAGGCGTAGACATCGTCCCAGGCTCGTACCTCGCTAAGAAAGTGGTTGCCATGAGGCGCTATACAATGCGGAGGCAGGGGTGCAGGATGGCTGAGGCCTTGGCCCTACTAGGGTCAAAGCCAAGTGGGGATCCCGTGATCCGTGTCCAGAATGTGGAGGTGTCGAACGACGGTGGTGGGATGTGCGTGGGTGCATAGGCACGGTCGGGGACAGGGACATCGGGCCACTGGAAGAATGCACGAAGCATGTCGAGAGTGACCTCGCACTCTCGATCCATCAGGTGGAATGTGCATCCTCCAGGGGTCCGGTCAATAGAGCTCAGGACCTCTAGTATCAGACGGATGAAAGTATCCGCCGACACCGTAAGAAAATCACGCCATCCCATGTTGTCGTACAACGTGAGAAGCCCCTCGAGTACCCCTAGGTGGTCAAGGTCTGCTAAGTGCGTGAACCTAGAAGGTACTATCGAGCGATGGAAGATACACTCGAACCTGGCGTGGTGTGCGTCGTTTCGAAACGTGATCCCCATCGGCCCGACGGCGGGAGCGGGTGGAGGGACAGGATCGGCTAGGATCGGCTATGTGGGTGGTGGTGGCGGTGGCGGGCTAGGTGGAGGGGAGTCCTCCCTAGCGTGAGAGGGACCGGGGTCATCGGTCCACCTCCGCTTGGGGGCGGATCCCCGCGTGTGTGGCCTAGTGCGGGGCGGCATGTGTGCCGCGAGTGCTCACCCAACTAAAATATAATGCAGCGTGCTAAATGATGGAACGAGTGTACCTGAACACGCCGCGAGAGCAAATCAGCAATTGAGTGCGAAGAACGCCGCCTCCGCGGAGCTAAAAGCACGTCCAGAAGCTCCCCAAAGCTCCCCCAAGATAGCCTACAAATCAAACAATGATATCAGCGGATAATACTCAAAATGTATGGGGGAGATAGGGGATAATAGATAGTTAAAGAAGTTGATTTGAGTTTGGGGCTCAATGGGCGTACGAATCAAGAAAAATGGGAGAAAAAGGGCTTTTGGGGGCAAAACGAGGATCGCCGGCGGTCGGCCGGCAGTGAGGGTGGTCACCGGAGGTCGGCGATGAGGAGGAGAGTCTTCGCCGGCGGTGGTGAGGAAGGTCGCCGGTCGTCGGCGAGTCAGGGGGAACTCAGTCACCGGCGATCGGGTAGGGGCAGCGGTCGGCGAGCTTCGTTCGGGCGAACGAGCAGCGGCAGCGGGCGAGGGGAGACCAAACGTTGCTGTGCTCGGGCAAATTTGGGAATATGATGCGTTGAAATTCGTGCCGAGCCCGCAGCGTTTATATAAGGGAAGTTACGACTCAGCCGAGTGAATATGTCACTCGGCCGAGTGATCGTAAACGAAAAAATTTAAATTTCTCACTGCCACTTACGACTCAGCCGAGTGGCTTTGCCTTACTCGGCCGAATGGAGAATCTCCACTCGGTCGAGTGGCACAAGCTACTCGGCAATTCTCGCCCTAGGAGGGTATCCGTTTCACTTGGCCGAGTGACTAAACGTACTCGGTCGAGTGGCAGTTAATACTGAAATTTACAAAAAAGACAGAGAGTTGGTTCTGCAGACTTCCCTGGTTGGTGCTCCACTCGGCCGAGTGTAGTCCTTTGCTCGACCGAGTGGCATATGATACTCGGCCGAGTGGCGTGCTGTTTTATGCTTCGGGGCTCTGTTTTCACTCTACTCTCTGTTTTTCTTCCTCCAGTTGGTTTCTTCCTCTTCCTAAGCCTCGAGCGCATTCCTGGAGCGCTCTTCTTTGCCTCGGTCATCCTCCATATGAGAGATCTCCTTTTCTCCTCTCATGTCATAAGAATTAAGACCCGTTGAGGCAATTGACTCAAAACACTAGCAAAGTCTAAAACCAAAATAAAAACCAAAATAAAAATAATGCAAAAACCATCGGGTTGCCTCCCGACAAGAGATCGTTTAAGGTCTTGAGCTCGACCCCTTTGGATTTTCAAATTAGCGTAGGGATGTTGGGTGCGTATGAGATGCACCCGTCGAATTTGCTGGGAAGACCGCTCGGATTTGGATCGTGGTGGTGCGTGGCCTTCCTCAGCGCCCCTTCATCATGGGCAATGTTGGGAGATGGCTCCCCTAAGCTTGAGCTTGTTCCGGTCTTTAACTTCGCCGGTGACACCGATCTTCGAATCGGTGGAGCTTTCTTCGGATTCTTCGATGTCGAGAGCTTGCAAAGCTCCCGTATTCTCGCAACATCAGCGTCGCCATCATCATTCGCCGCGGAGCTATTGGGAGAGTCCTCCACCTTCTCTTCTTCGCCCAAATCTTGGCTTTCTTCAAAGCCGTCATCATGGAGTGCTCCTATGGAGTGGGGGATAGCCTCTTCAATGACCTCGTCAAGGAGGTCCACATAATCTAGCTCCTCATAATACGGCATGTGCGTCATAGCCTTTGGTATATGGAGCTCTACTTCAATGTTGCCGACGTTCAAGGTAAGAGTCCCCTCCCGCATATCGACGATTACACCCGCGGTGGCGAGGAATGGGCGTCCAAGTATGAGCGATGTGTCACCCTCTTCCTTGATATCCATTATCACAAAATCACAAGGCAAGCATATGCCTCCCGGAACTTGGAGTGGGATGTTCTCTGCGATCCCAACCGGCCTTGTAATCCGACCGTCAGCGAGTTGAATCCTCATGTCAGTTGGCTTTAAATCCGTTCCGGTATTCAACTTCCGGAACATGGTGAGAGGCATGAGGCTCACACTAGCGCCCAAATCAACCAATGCTTTTTGTAAGGGGACGCCCCTAGAGTGCAAGGAATCTGGAAGCTCCCGGGATCGTTAAATTTGGCGGGCTCCTTTTCCTTCCTAGTGAACCAAGTTCCTTGTTCCACGAGCATGATCTTCTCTTTCCTTTTCCTTCCCGTAATCAAGTCCTTTAAGAACTTCGCGTAGGATGGGATTTCCACTATGGCATCAAGGAAAGGGATATTGAGGCTCACCCCTCTCAAGTATTCGAGGAACTTGACTAGCCTCTTCTCGATCTTGGCTCTAGCTAGCCGTTGAGGGAAAGGCACCGATGGCATGAATCGTCGCTCATCAATAGGTTCCTCCACTCTAGATTTTGCTCCTTCTTGCGGCTCCTTCTCTTTTTCCACCTCAATTGCCGGCTCGCTCTCTTCTAGAATCTCCACCACGGGTTCCTTGACTTGAGTCATGACGGGAGTGGTATCCTTCCCACCCCTTGTCATAACCGCAACAACCGCGTTGATATGGCCGGTGTTGCCCCGTGGATTTGGCTCGGGTTGAGCCGGCAATTGTTGGTTGTTTCTATTGAGCAATGCAAGTTGCTCCCCAATTTGAGCGACGACGGTGGTAAGAGAATCTTGTCCCGCCTTCAACGTGGCGTTAATCTTTTTCTGCTCCACCATAAACTCATCCACCTTAGCTTCAAAATCCGAACGTGGTTGAGCTTGCGGAGGGTTGGGATTTCTCCAACCTTGATTATACCCAGGTGGCCTATAAGGTCCCACTTGTTGCCTAGGTGGGAAGTTTTGTTGCGGTGGCCCCCTTGGTTGATAATTCGGTTGTGGTGGTGGAGCCCGAGCTTGAGGAGGTTGTTGTGGCGGGGGGTTCAAGGCACCATCATTATTAGCATAGGGAAAACCCGGATGGTTTCTAGCGGCCGGGTTGGCCCAATATCCGGAATTCCCCGCAACATACTGAATTTGCTCCAAAGCTCCTTCTCCATGCTCTCCTCCTACATACATTGCTTGGGATTGGTCTTGCCAATCACTTATATGGTTTGTCGGTGTGGATGTTGAAGGAGCTCCATACGGCTCGGTAATGTATTTCTCCAATCTCTTCACTACCTTGTGGAGAGAGTCAAATTTGCTAGCAGGCTCTGCCATGGCCTTGGCCTCATAAATACTCATGGGCTTCAAGGAGGACGAAGAATGTCCTCGCTCGTCGCCCCACTGTTGGTTGTTGGAGGCCATCTCCTCTAGCAAGGCTGTAGCTTCATCGGGGGTCTTTGACAAAATGGCTCCGTTGGCGGTAGCATCAATAATCTGTTTCGTGCCCGGTTGGAGTCCATTGTAGAAACTGTGGACAAGCTCCCAATCCTCTATGTTGTGATGGGGGCATTGATGCTGCAAGTCCTTGAAGCGCTCCCACACCTCATAGAGAGTCTCCTGTGGTCCTTGCTTGAAGGACATGAGAGCACTTCTTATCTTCACCGTCTTGGAGGGCGGGTAAAATTTGTCGACGAAGGCACTCGCCAATTCATCCCAAGTGGTGAAGATTCCTTCAGCCTGCATCCTCAACCAATATAAGGCTTTGTCCTTGAGTGTGAAGGGGAAGAGGCGCAGTCTGGTAGCATCTATGGAGACGCCCGGCATTTGGAAGGTGGCACATTTTGATAAAAAGAGCTGGATGTGGTAATGAGGGTTTTCATGGGAATTCCCATGAAAAGGGTCTTGCTGCATCAGAACTACCAATCCAGTCTTCAACTCGAAATTTTTGTCGGCCGCCAACTCCGGCATAGCTATGGACGAGGTCGTGGAGGAAGTCTTAGGCCGAAGCCTATCTCTAATGGAAATGATCCTCGCCATTCACGCCGCCAATTCTTCGGCTGTCTCAGGATGGGTCATAAAATTCCCTTCTATATCGAGTCTCCTCTCCGCTCTGATCCTCCTCAATGTACGTTCGATCTCCGGATCGTATAGTATTTCTTTGGGATCCGTTGTGGATCTTGTGTACATGCAAGGAAAAACAGAGTTTCAAAGAAGTAGTTAGCACAAAGGAAGGGTAAAATAAAAATAGAAATAATAAAACAAAACGAAAAATAGCTAGGTAGGTAGAATCAAACACTATCGCCTCCCCGACAACGGCGCCAAAAACTTGATCGTGCCCCGGATACACACCCAGGACGAGACTCGCTAGTCTTACCGCAAGCGCACGGTGTAGCGGTGAGCGGGTATCGAACACAAGGAGGACAAATGACGGTGTCTTCTTCAATTCACCTGGCTATAAGAACAGTCGAGAAATATTCGCAATAAAGCGGTCACAGTCGTTCAATTGTATAAAGAAAATATCAAATTAATAAAAACGCCTAGGGATAGGGAATCCCCGCTACAAACCGTATCTCGTCATTGTGATTCGTAGGTTTCACAATTGCTAGACTTGAAATTCAGGTGAACTAGTTGCAACTAAATGTAGAACCAAGCTCACGCTCTCGCGCTATTGCCGGTCTATAGCAAACCTAGGGTAGGGTCCAATCTCTTGCAAACCCTAACTTAGGCAAGCTAGCGTGAAGAACAACATCATCGTTCAATCGTATCTCGAGCCCATTCTCGTGCAAACTCGAGCTACGACCTAGGTTGGGATAGTTCCTACCCGTCCAATCTCTTGCAAACGGGTATTGGTATAGAATTGCAATCGAAAACCCTAGTTTCGGTCCAATCTCTTGCAAACCAATTCCAGAGAAACCCAATTGTAACCCAATTCGAATATCTAGGGCTTCCTATCGAGTTGGGATCCAATCTCTTGCAAATCCAAATCGGTATGAATCCCTTGCTATTCGTATTAAATCAATCCCAAACTAACCCTAATCAATTCTAGCAAGAATTTCACCAATTCATCACAAATTAGAAATAGGGTTCGTAGGGTTCATCCCTACGCCCTAAGACGATAAAACTACTCACGATTCATAATGCAAATCATTAGAAATTCAATAATAAAAACAATAGAATTCATTGCAATAGACAATATATCAATAAAAATGAGGTTTTTGATAGAAAGAGAGACAAACCAATGAAGATTCAATAGTGTCACGCCCCGCTTCCCTAAAATGGAGGCGAGACGTGAAAAGGTCCGCACGGGAGTGGAGCTGTGAAGCCCCAAACCCGATAAGCGTCAATAAAACATAAGCAGGTCCCTGTAACCACAAATGGAACAACAATAATAGCACAAGGAGAGACATAAATAAAATCTCAAATCTCAGAATTTGTCCAATATTAAAATTAAGTTCCACATCCAGAAAAGCCACCAGGCTAAAAGAAAGAGTCTAAAGGCCCAGAACAAGGCCAACAAAAGGGACAACATAACAAAGTATAGGTGCTACGCACCGACAACAAAACAGTCTAAAACAAAAGGGAAAGCTCAACGAAGACACTAGGACTGGTCCCCGGTGTCCACGTACTCCTCGCCAAACACAGGCTCGGGCTCGGCGTCAGCAAACACCTCGTCCTCAATAATGACCTCAGGCTCAGGATCTAACATGTGTCACCCAAAAGAGTAAAGGGGCACATATCAGCAAGTCTAAAAGACTTGGGCAAGGAAACTGAAAGTACGACAAACTAACAACCTAGCAGTTATAGTATGCATGACATGGCAGTTATGGTATGAGTGCACAAGTAAGACATGGTGAAACAATAAGTACAAGAGAACAATTTATCAGGGCATGTCAAGAGTAGCCAAGCTACCAACAATCTCAATCTTTTCACTAGTCATGTTTCACGTTGTTTGTAGATGTTTACGCCTTACAGCTGAAATGTTGGACATTCACACTGATTGGCCGCTTAACACTACCCCAGAACCCAGAGTTTACGCCTTACAACTGCAGTTGCTGATCGGGTAGACTCCCAGTTGAATGGCCGCTTAACTCTTACCCCAATACCCACGTGTGAACGAGCCAGGGTCCCTGTACACGAGCTCAGTAAATGAGCCAGGGTTGCCCCGCACAAGAGCTCGTTTCCTTGATCACAAACCAGGGGCGTATTTCATTTGGCATAGGGGTGCACCTAGCCTCAATCATTTCACAAGGTGTAGCGGAGCTACGCAATCACGGGAACACTTAAAGAATGCAATGACATGACAATAAATTTGCGTACCGTTAATGGAAATTAAACATGACATGGTAGTTGTGCAACATGATAAATGTCGGTTCTAGCTTCGTTGTCAAGCTAGTTCCTAAAATTGCGCCTAGGCGAGTATCATTTCGTCGCCTAGTCTCTTTTACGCCTACAACAAGCAAATGGCCTAAGACATGGCCCAAAACCCTAAGTGGCAAGTTTCACTTGCCTAGCACCGAGGATGACGATCAACGAGGCCGTAACACAAATGCTAACTACGGCGATGAGATCACTGCCATGGCAAAACAACATTAGAACAACATCCAACCTAGTTTTATTAGGGTTTCACAAAAACACAATGGGTTATGACGATATTAAGAGATCGAGTTATTACCGTATCGGAAGCGGAAGAACGATGCCGAGCAAGCTCGGCAACGGAAGAAACGATCCGGGGAACCTAGGGTTCAGATCTGGAATGGATGGGGAAAATCTGGAGAAATGGGGGTTTAGGGATTTTTGGGGGTTTTCCGGCGATCTAGAGGTGATGGCCGGCCTAAATGGAGAGGAGGAAGGGCTCTTGATGAAGGAGGAAGGCTAGGGTTAGATGGATGATGATTTGGGAAAGAAGGAGGCTCAGGGGAAATGAAAGAAGAGAAGAAAACGTTTGGGGGGGGGTTTAAATAGGAAGAGCTGGTGGCTGCCCAGAAATTAGGGTTTCGACACTAGTTAGTCGGTCAAAAAGCAACCACTGACCGACTAGTTTGGGAACTAGTCGGTCGGTTGACCAACACAGACCGACTAAGTCCAAACAGTAACTCCTGTACAAAAATAGGATTTAGATTTAGTCGGTCAAAGAACAACTACTGACCGACTAGTTTCTCATCTAGTCGGTCGATGAACGTTCTTAGACCGACTAAGAATGAATAGTACTTGGCATCAAAAATGAACATAGAGTTAGTCGGTTAAAGAACGATTGCTGACCGACTAGTTTGCAACCTAGTCAGTCGAAAAATATTCTTAGACCGACTAACAAGAAACAGTAACTCCTGAATAATTTACAAAGCCCACTAGTCGGTCCATGAAGGTTTGCCGACCGACTAAATCGTCATCTAGTCGGTCGTTTCCCCTTCTTGTACCGGCTAACGTGCACCAAAAGTTCCGAAATGGAGCGCGAAGCTCCGGGATCGATTCCTAAGACTCCTAGGCTTGATCTAACAATAAGATATGAACGATATGAAGCCCGTCACGAATGACTTACTCCAAAATCGACGATTCTAAGGAAGAAGCTAGAAAATCACGACGGAACGATCGAAAATGAAAGCTACGGAGACGAAAACCACATATGAGGAGAAAATCCACCAAAATATATAATATATAATATAATAATCCAAATACATGAAAACCAGTCGTTACAAATAGCATCAAACAAAATAGAACTTTTTATCTCTCTCCAAAGAACTAAATCTAATCTCCTAAAAAGTAATCAAAAAGGGCTGCCAAAAATATGAGAAAAAGATCTCAAAACTAGGTTAAAAACTGGGGTTAAATACCCCCCAAAATCACCCAACAAACTGTGACAAAATTGCCCCTGCGCAGCTTGAAAATCGCACTTTACGCTACAGGCAGCGCGGCTCACTCGACCGAGTGACAAATGTCACTCGGCCGAGTGACAAATGTCACTCGGCCGAGTGACGGACCCTGACAGATTCCAGTAAGTCTGGACTTTTGGGGGTCGTCTCCTCGGGAGTCACTCGGCCGAGTGACTTTCTTCACTCGGCCGAGTCGGAACTCGGGGCTGACTGACGGATTACAGTAACTTGGGAATTTTGGTTGCCGTCGTCTTGATGCCACTCGGGCGAGTGGTGTATCCGTGCTCGACCGAGTGGTCTGGCGATGCTCGGCCGAGTACACGCTGATATGGAGTCTGTTGCATGTCCGATCTGGCCGGCCGAGCAGGCTGTCGATGCTCGGCCGAGTGACTCCTTCACTCGGCCGAGTGGCATGCTGAAAATGCCCAATCTTCGTATTTTTGCTTCCTCGTCGCTCCTACGATGTTCTTTCTTCTTCCACTCCTCTCTAATCGCAGAATTCCCCTCAAAAGAGTCACGGGTGACACTCCGGAGTGGGTGCATCTCAGAATCACTCCAAATCGCTCCAAATCTCCTGAAATACGACAAAAACAAGAAATCGTGAAAAACATCGCAATATTGTCGAATAATCGTGAAAAACCCGATATGGGCGATCTAAATGGCATGCAAACAAGCAGGAAAAAGGTGTAAAATATGGAGTGATCAGGTGCTCGACCGAACAGCTGTACTGCTTGGTCCGAGCAGCTGTACTGCTCGGTCCGAGCAGCTGTACTCGTTGGGAGGTCCTGACCGAGCATCTAATGTGCTCGGTCAGCTGCGTCGATCGTGATTGGGGGGTTGAACTGCTCGATCGAGCACCAAGGGTGCTTGATCAAGCAGCCAGAGACGACCTAGGGCAGCAGAAGCGGGAGATGGGATTGGGGGGGTGTTGTGATGCACGATTAGAGGGGGGGTGGATGTCGGGGGGGGTTGTAATAGGAAGAAGGGGTGGGGGTTTGGGGGGGCGGTGCTGGCGGTGCTGGCGGTATTGGTGGCACTGATGGCATCCGACGTCGATCTGGAAGGGGGGAAGGAAATGAGGGGGAGAGATATGTGAGAGAGAGAGAGAGAGAGAGAGAGAGAGAGAGAGAGAGAGACTAACCGATCGGCCGGCGAGGGCGACGGTGCGGGCGGAGGAAGGGTGAATGGCGACGGGGGGGATCGAATATGGTTGGGGTGTTTGCTCGGGGAAATAATTTCGATTAATTTTGCAAGCGTAGGGATTAGATTAGAACGAGTTGGGTTTAATACCCCAACTCGTTTGGAAGTGGGCCTCGCAAAATCTGATAGAATGACTCGATCGAGCAGCTTAACTGCTCAGTCGAGTCAGACAGAAATTAAAAAAATTGAGTTTAGGACACTCCCTCTTATGCTCGATCGAGCATGGTCTGCTCGGTCGAGCAGATCGCTACTCGGAACGAGCAGAGGTTGCTCGGGCCACGTAGACAGAACGTCGTTTCTTTCAAGTTTTTGCGAGCCTGCGCTGCTCGACCGATCAGGAGGCTGCTCGGTCGAGTCGGTGTCTGCTTGGACCGAGCAAAGGCTTCTCGGGCCGTGTAGACAGAATGATGTTTTTGAGCTTCTCTTATGCCTACGCTGCTCGACCGAGCAGAGTGGCTGCTCGGTCGAGCAACTTGTATCCCTTTTTTGCTCTACTCCCTTTGGTCTTCTCTTCAAATCTGCTGCGCTCCTCCAGCTTTCTTCCATTTAAAATATCGATCTGCATGCCCCTTCATGTTTAACCTGTAAAAAGGAAGAACCCATCAAATTTTTATGATTTTGTGTTTTAAAGAGAAATAAATATCATTTTTATTTGATTTTCTTAAATAGATAAAGTAAAAATAAGAAATTGAAAAATAAAATCCAAGATCTAAGAGATTGGGTTGCCTCCCAATAAGCGCTCGTTTTGAGTCATGAGCTCGATTCCCTTTGCTTCATCAATAGTTGTTTGGTGAGCATGAGATTCGCGGATTTTTCTTACCAACAATACCGGGCGGCGATATCTGACATCCTTCCATTCCAGGCTTGTCCATGGCGTAACTAATGGCCTCCGACTTTTCATAATGCAGAGAATGATCCAAGAGCTCCTCATCCAACACTCGGATATAGGCGATGACCGCTTTGTGGTAGGTTGGGTCGCCGTCGTCGTCAACATCTGTTCTTATCGGGTCCTTCATGACCCCATCAGAAGTATAATCTCCTATAACTTCATCTTCTAGGAGCTCCAAATAGCTAGCTCCTTCTTCACGAATGTGCTCCCTCATAGGTTTCTGTAGCCTGAATTGGGCTTCAATGTTGCCCACGTTCAACGAGAGAGTCCCTTCACGGACGTCAATCAAGACACCGGCCATCGCCATGAAGGGGTGGCCAAGTGTAAGCTGGGAGCTCCCTCCCTTAGGCATATTCATAATCATGAAATCAATCGAAACATATAACCCAGGAGGTATCTGCAGAATAATGTCCCTGGCGATGCCCACCGGATATGTAATCGAATGATCCGCTAGCTGTATGGACATGTTCGTAGGTTCCAGCTCGCTCCAAGTTTGCAGTCTTTCAAATATGGATAGCGGCATCAAGGTGATGCTCGCTCCCAGGTCAATTAGGGCATGATTGATGGGCGTACCTCCTATGGAGCATGGAACAGTGAAACTTCCTGGATCCGGTAGCTTCCGGGAGAGATGATTCTTTATAATGGAGGTAGAGTCCTCCATGAGCTTTATCTCTTCATGTTTCCTCTTCCCCGTGATCAGTTCCTTTAAAAATTTGGCATAAATGGGAATCTCCGTGATGGCATCCATGAATGGGATATTGAGCTGGATGCCCTTTAGAAGCTCCGTGAATTTGAAGTATTTCTTCTCCATCTTAGCCAAAGCCAACCTCTATGGACATGGCGGGGGAGGTCGGCTTACTTTGTCCCTTACGACAACATTTGGGGACGGCGTCGCCATGGGCGTGGTGGAGGGCAAATCTGCCTTCTCCTCATTCTTCGCATGCTCTTCTGCAGCCTCTTCTTTATCACCGCCAATAACGGCCTCTTCAGTTATGACTTTCTCCTTATTCACAACCGGAATCATAACGGAGTCAGTTGTCCATCCTCCTCGTGTGGTAACGGAGACCACAACATTGGCTTGAGCCCTCGGATTCGGCTCCGGTTGCGAAGGCAACCTCCCTTAGTTCTTCATCAGCTGGGACATCTGGCCCCTCAGTTCATCGAGCGAAGTATTAATATTCTTGAATTGAGCAGACATGTCCTGGTTAAACCTGGCTTGCCCACTCATGAATGTCTCTAAAGTGCTCTCCAAATTGGACCGAGGTGGAGATGGTGCATAGCCCTGCTGAGGTGGGCGATTGAACTGGTAGCCTGGGTCGATATGGCCCAGCTGGCCTAAACCCACTCTGCTGTTGATTCTGCGGATGCCCTTGTTGTTGTAGAGGAGGGGGTGGCGGTCTCTGAAACTGTGGCGGTTGCAGCCCTCCACTTGGGTTTCCATAAGAAAATCCCGGATGATTTCTAGCGGCCGGGTGTTGCCATTAGTTGTGTCCCTCTCCTTGGACATATTGCACGGACTCAGATGATTCGGCACCATCATAATGTACCTCAATAGGAATGTAACTTTGCTCTCCGTATTCCTCTGAAGGATGATATGCAGAGGTGTTGGTGGTCGTTGGGATTGAGTCCAAACGTTGTTCAATTCTGGCCACCTGTTTGCACAAGGTCTTGATGTGAGAATCAAGATGGCTGACAGCTTTGACCTCGGGGGTCCTGTTCATAATGGTTCGTTCTTCGCTCCACTACTGATTATTTGCCGCCATATGCTCAAGCAGGTCTATAGCTTCTTCAGGAGATTTCTCTAGCAAGGCACCTTGTGCGACAGCATCAATTATCATTTTGGTGCTGGCTGCAGCCTATTATAAAAGATCTGAACCAAATCCCAGGGCTAGATCCCGTGATGAGGGCATTGGTGTTGAAGGTCCTTAAAACTTTCCCAGGCCTCATAAAGAGACTCTTGCAGAAGCTGCTTGAAATTTGAGATAGCCCCCGGATCCGCACCGTCTTGGAGGGTGGATAGAACTTGTCCATAAAAGCAAGCGCCAACTTCTCCCATGTGGTAAAATGGTTGGGTGGATCGGCCCGTAGCCAGTACGAAGCTTTATGCCTCAAGGTGAATGGGAAAAGCCTCAGCTTGATGGTGTCATCACTCACATCTTTTGTCTTGAAAGTGTCACACTTTGCCAGGAAAGTGTCGATGTGGTGGTTGGGATTCTCATGAGGAAGCCCGTGGAAGGGATCCTACTGCATTAAATTTATGAGTCCCGTCTTCAGCTCGAAGCTAGTTGCCACCAGTTGCGGTCTCAGGATAGAAGAATTATTCCCAAAAGTGGGCTTCATGTGGTCCCTGGTGGACTCGATGCGAGGTGGGGCAGTGGTATTGTCTGCCATCTGACCAGAGGGAGATTGATTTCTACTTGAGGCCCTCAGAGCCCTTGCCGTTTTCTCGATCTCGGGGTCGAATAATAACTCTTGATTAAATGCCCCAAAGTGAGTGTTCATGCATAAAAATAACTCAGAAAAATACCATTAGTAGCACACTAATAAATAAAAGAATCAAAATGGTGGAGAGATAAGGAATTATTAGAGTTGCTAGCAAACTTCTCAAAATAAAAATAAACTGAGATACACTATTGCCGTCCCCGGCAGCGGCGTCAAAAACTTGAAGCTACCGGAACCCACACCTAAATTCCACCTAGCGGTGTCACGGGCGCTAGGCGTAGGATGGCTCCTAGGTGTTAATTTTGGGCTCTATCTGCCAGCGGACAGTGTCAAATTATAGTATAAAAGATGTCGGATCCTACAGGGACGGTGACAGTGTTTTGAGTTCTCAGATTATTTTTATATCTCAAAGTGAGATAGCTGTCGGGTTGAAAGGATTGGTTGTGGTATTAATTCAATAATAAAAGGAACTAGGGTATTAGGGATCACTGCTAAGACCGTCGGGGATCGATGTTGGAATAGGATCCTTATGTTGCATTACGGTTAGGGAATTAATCTTCCAATTCGTACCACTCTCGTGGGTTAGAATTTTGAGGTATTTCAGTGGCTCTCATTGACGCAATGACGGTAGCCGTCAATGTAGCGGTATAGTTTGTAATGCCCTACAAGCTACTGCACAAGTACTAGAGGGGGGGTGAATAGTACTTTAAAAATAACAAAGAGTATAATTCCAAATTATAGTGCAAACAACTACCAAAACAATTTGCGGAAGCTTAAATTGAATGACAACAACAAATTTAACAATGCTAACAAAAGATGTTAATGGGTTCGGATCCACCCAAGTCTCCCCGACTTGTTCCCGGTGATCCTACGTCCCAACCACCCGGATCCCCTCCGGATACTTAGGTTAGAAACCCTAACCCAAGATTTCCACTATGAATATCTTGTGAAAAACCTTCACAAGATCAAATCATACATGCAATGGCAATAGTGAATCCCACAACCCGGGATAACAACCTTCTCTCACAACCGAGAGAATCAATAAGCAATATAAATGAGTTTATATTGAAATAAACAATCTTACCACAAAATCCTATACCTTGAGTTTTTCTTACCAAATAGGTAAAAGGAAGGATTTGAGGAAGATGAAGTCACCAAGACCTAGCACCAAGGAAATGACCAGCAATAGGTGCCTAGGAGTGATTTGGAAACTTGAATCAAGCAATAGCTTGAAGAGCTCACCAAGAACAAGCTTCTCTCAATATGGATTCTAGATCTAGAATGTGAGAGAATGGGTTTCTTGTGAGGAAGAGAGCTTTAGAAATGAGTGAGAATGGCTATCTCTTTCTATCTCAATGAATCTCTTAATGGCAGCTCTAACCTAGAGAGAAATGACCTAGGTTCGTATTTATAGGGTCCCATAAAAACAAGTTAGGTCAATTCCCAACGGATAGAAATCTGAGGCAACTAGTCGGTCAAAGAACAACCACTGACCGACTAGTTCATCAACTAGTCGGTCAGTCAAACAACATGGACCGACTAAGTGAGGAACTGAGAAGAGATAGAAATTCAGACCTAGAAATCTAGTCGGTCCAAGAAGACATTCTGATCGACTAGTTTCACAACTAGTCGGTCAGTCAGTGAACGTAGACCGACTATGAGGCAAAGTGAAATAGTCTGAATACAAATTTACTTAGTCGGTCCAAGAACAAAAGTTGACCGACTAGATTGTCAACTAGTCGGTCACCAAACGTTCTTAGACCGACTAACGATAAACAGTAGCTTAGGAGAGATTTAGTATGAACAGTAAATCACAACTAGTCGGTTAAAGAAGCATCACTGACCGACTAGTTCACAAACTAGTCGGTCAGTGAGTCAACGTAGACCGACTAACTGTAAACAGTAAGGTGCAAGAAACTAAGGAAGCAAACTAGTCGGTCCAAGAAGCTTTGCTGACCGACTAGATCACCATCTAGTCGGTCGGTACATCTTCTTGTACCAACTAATATGCACAAACAAGTCCGAATCGAAGCGCGACGCTTCGAGGAAGTTAGAATGAACTTGTACTAAGATCCTAGAGCTACGATATGAGCGTTATGAAGATAGAATCGTAAGATATACTCAAGGATTAACATTCTATAGATCGAAGCTAAAAGACTATAAATAAAACCTTAATGAACGGTCTTCGAAAGCTTCGATTAATTCTTCATGACTTCCAAAACGGTCCAAGAGCTTCAACGAAGCTTTAGGCAATGAATACGTGCTTTGAGAAGTCTTGAGATGTCGCTTTGATTGTTCTCGTGAATTTGGCGACGATCTCCAATACTGCGCTCACAAATTGTTAGTTCATGAATTATTTATGTTTGCTCATCATCCAAAACCAAATCCGGGGAGTCCAATATTCAACATTCTCCCCCTTTTTGGTGATGACAAACCAACATAAATAATAATCAAAAATAATGATTCAAATGAAAAAATACTTACTCCCCCTGCATTGATGACACGTTAATTCCAAAATGAATATATATGAATTGCATCAATCAGACGAGTAAGATAAATAAAGAGAATCGATTTTTGAAATATCGGATTTTGAAAATCCTTATATATATCTTAACTCCCCCTGAATCTAACATATCAAACTAGATTCGTGGAAATTGAGTTAAATTTTCATTTGCCCTATTTATTATCATTATCTCTCCCCCTTTGGCATTATCCCAAAAATGGGGGGCATACAACAACAACAACTATGGAATGGAAAATCCAACACCGGGAGTCGTAGACAATGACGATGGACCTAATTGACACCAAGGGAAAAGTGTGGAAATCAAATCAAGGTGCGCCAAATTGTCCATTATCAAAAAGAGATAATTAAAATCATCAAAAATACCAAATTTTTATTCATTTCTTGAATAAAGAAACATACTCTTCAATATTCAATATTCTTGGTTAAATTGGTGCATGGAAAACAATTCTATACAATTATAGAATTTCAATATATTTAACCAAGTTTTTCAATCGTCGAGCGACGATTTCACATGTCATGGACATTGAATGAGAATTAAAATGTGCACGACGAGATAATACAAAGAGAAGATCGATGTATATATATAAAAAAACATCATGAGTACATCCAAAAAGATATCGACTACATCAAATGCAACATACCCATCAAAAAATAAATACATCATACAACATAGATACATCATCATCATCAGAACACCATCATCAACATCCAACAACAAAAAATACAACACATACACCGACATCCAACATATCAAAATACAACAAATCAACACCCAAACTCCATCCCATCCTAACCCAAAACACTCTCAAACAGGTATATCATCCAAAGAGCAGTGGAGAGTCCTCGAAACTGACGATCACGAGGGAGTGGCTGGATCTGCAGTCTCCGTGGGTCCAGTCGACGGAGTGGACTCAGGCTCTGCAGGGAGGAGAGGCGTGTCAACAGACGGGATCGTCGGGGCAGGTGTGGAGACATCGACGGTAGGCTCAACGGCTGGGGTCTCAACAGGAGTATCAGCAGGCAAGACAGGAGCAGGCACGTCAGCAGGAGCAGCAGCAGCCTCAGAAGTCTGAACTACTGGTGCAGAAGACTCTGGAGCACCGGAAGTGGTGCCAACTCCAGGAGCAGAGGTGGTAGCAGCAGCAGCAGCAGTGGCCTCATCGCCATGAGCAAGGGAGGTGACCAGCTCATCAAACTCCTCATCGTCCATCTCATCGTCCTCAGAAACAGGAGGAGGAAGCTGGACGCCCATCAAGCTAGCCATACGGCAGACGACCTCCTCGGTACGAGCCAAACGCGACTCGTGCCGACGAAGTAAGCGTACGACATCATCTAATGTGGCAGAAGGAGTGGGGGCTGCAGCAGCTGAAGGAGGAGGGACAGAAGCAGCTGAGGGAGTGGCCTGAGATGCAGAAGGTGTCGACCGCTGCACGTGACGGAGTGCCGCAAGAGATTTCTTAACGGCCGTCGCGTTCAGAGGAGGACCAAGGGGACGCTCATCATCAGGGGGCAAGGGAACACCGAATCGACGAAATACCAAGGTCAGGAGACATGGATATGGGATATGTGCAGATTTAGTGGTCTTGCGAATACACTCGAAAGAGTCCATCTTATCGAGTATAATGCGAGCCCAATTAATCTCGCTACCCATAAACAGAGCGTAAATCAGTTTCAAAAACGGTTGAGATGGTAGAGAAGAGGATCCATACTTGGGAAGAAGGCATGATTTCAAGATCAGGTTAATCACCCAAGCATTCGGCTTGAATGATTTCGAAGGTACTCCTATGAAAGCTGGGGGAATAACCTGGAAGATTTTGCCTAGGGTCCGCTGATCTAAGGAGGAGATATCGTCAACTGAGATGTCAGATGGGAGGAGGCCACAAGACGAGCAACCTATCAGCTCCCCCAAGATTTCTGCCGTGAGGACTATAGGAGTCCCCAAAACAGAAGTCTCGATGGAGTGAGACTCGTCATACTGGCCCCGAACACGATTGGCATAGAATAATTTGACCAGGCGAGGATATGGTCTAGGGTTCGCCTTAGCATCAAATCGAAGGTAGTCCAATAGGCCACTATACGATAAAAGATCGGCAAGGCCAAGGAAATCAAAAAACTGAACGTAATGCTCCAACAGCAGTGGGCAGTGCTCTATACGGTTGTACACTGCGAGACACTGAGGGTCGTCGTGGCACAACGATATGTCCACACCGCCAACTGGCATAGGAGCTTTACCCTTAGCCTTACGGGTCTTCGGAGGAGGAGGAGGTGGTGGAGGAGTGGGTGCCTTCTCGGGATGTTCAGGAGTGTATTCTTCCTTGAAATCATCCTCGGAATCACTACCTGAACTCTCACCGGGAGGAGTAGGTGCACGGAACTTTTTAGGCTTGGGCTTGGGCTTGGACGATTGGCCGGTAGGTTTAGGCTTAGATGTCCTCTTCCTCTTCAACGGAGTCGAAGACGAAGAGGGGGGATGTGTGGTCTTAGCCCTACGCTTGGGAGGGGTCGAAGCGGTCCCGGTCTCAACGGTCATGGGGGATGCCCCGGAAGATGAAATCGGGATCCTCGTTCGTGCCATGATCTCGGCACAACGAGTACAATCAAACGATGAAGATAAGATCAAACACCCTAGCTCAAACCCTAGAACCTAAGACAATCAAGCACAAAGAGAATCCGAAACCCTAGCTCAAACAACACAAGCCCTAAGAAAATTTCGAAACCCTAGAAGTTAACACAAGATGGAGAACTAACCCTAGGGATTCAAAACAGAGATCTACGAAGGGGGTTATACCTAGGAGACAGGGCGACGGCGTCGGACGGCGGGGATGGTCGGAAAATTGGCCGGAAAGACGTCGGAAGTCGAAGGGTCTCGAGAGAGTTTAGGGATTTTTCGAGCTGGAGGAGAGAAGAATACCGACTAAAATGAAAAGAAGTCGGATAAAAGTGATTTAAGTCGGTCGAGAATGCGAAAAGACGTGTTTGCCCTAACACACTTAGTCGGTCACAGTTCAAGCACTGACCGACTAGATTACGATCTAGTCGGTCGGTCAATGAGCTTGAACCGACTAAGTCGAAACAGAGGCAAACAGAAATTTTTAGGGTTAGAGTTAGTCGGTCGTAGTATACTCACTGACCGACTAGTTTTCAATCTAGTCGGTCGGTTAGTGTACTATGACCAACTAAAAGAAGTCAATGACAGGAGAAAGTTAAAAGCTTGATCTAGTCGGTCTGAGTTCACTAGCTGACCGACTAGATGAGTATCTAGTCGGTTGACTAATGAACTGAAACCTACTAGAAGAGTCCAAAAATTGATAAATGAGTTCTCTTCATAAACGACTTGGATGAAACATCTTAACACTCTCATTAGTCATCTAAACTACCCCATAAAACGTCGAAATCTTAAATACGACATTCAACTAAGAATTCGAGCAAAAATTCAAACATATCACATAAAAATCCCCAAAAATTCAATAAATCTAGCATGAACGAAATATCGCGAAATATAATAGCATGCAAGATAATTGAATGAAATATGAATCCTATATCTCGGATTCACCCATAATCCCCAATTCTCGACGCAACCGCACAAAGGAGTCCTCCTTTAGGGGTTTTGTGAAAATATCGGCGATTTGCTTTTTGGTTTCAACGTACACTAATATGATGTCCTTTTTAGCAACATGATCATCTAAAAAGTGGTGTCGGACATCTATGTGTTTAGATCGGGAATGGTGCACTGGATTCTTTGAAAGACAAATAGCACTTTGGTTATCCACCATGATAGGGCTAGTATCACAATGAATACCAAAATCCTTCTGTGTGTGTCTCATCCAAAGAACCTGGGCACAAGCGGCACCGGCGGCAATATATTCCGCCTCGGTGGTTGAAAGTGATACCGAATTTTGCTTCTTGGAAAACCAAGAGACAAGAGAATTTCCTAGAAAATGGCAAGTGCCACTAGTACTTTTCCTGTCGGATTTGCATCCCGCATAATCAGCGTCACTATATGAGACTAACTCATATGTGCTAGATTTCGGATAAAGTAATCCAAAATCTAAAGTGTAACTTAGATAGCGAAAAATACGTTTAACCGCTACTAAGTGAGACTCCTTAGGTTGAGACTGATAACGAGCACATATGCATACGGCAAACATAATATCGGGCCTACTTGCGGTAAGATAAAGTAAACTACCTATCATACCTCGATATAGACGAATGTCTACATCCTTACCGCCCGTATCCTTGTCAAGATGCGTAGTCGTGCTCATTGGAGTCTTTTTCCCGGAAGCACTCTCCATTCCAAATCGCTTAAGCAACTCCACCGTATACTTCGTTTGGTGGATGAAGATTGCATCGTTCAATTGGCGAATTTGGAGACTTAAGAAATATTTGAGTTCGCCCATGTGGCTCATCTCAAATTGTTCCTTCATAACATTAGAAAACTCTTCGCAGAGAGTGAAGTTAGTAGCACCGAAAATGATATCATCAACATAAATTTGAACTAATAAAATATCATTATTCGTATGCTTAACAAAAAGTGTAGAATCGGCTTCGCCCATTTTAAAATTCAAATCCAAAAGAAAATTCTTTAGGCGATCATACCAAGCTCGAGGAGCTTGTCTCAAACCATAAAGAGCTTTCTTTAGTTTAAAAACGTGATTTGGAAATTTATCATTTATGAAGCCCGGAGGTTGAGAAACGTAAACTTCCTCAACAACATCTCCGTTTAAAAATGTACTTTTAACATCCATTTGAAATAACTTAAAATTTTTATGGCATGCATAAGACAATAATAGTCTAATTGATTCTAATCTAGCTACCGGAGCGAAGGATTCTTCGAAATCGATACCTTCCTCTTGTCGATAGCCTTGAGCAACTAACCGAGCTTTGTTCCGAACGACGACTTGGTTTTCGTCGGTTTTGTTCTTGAAGATCCACTTTGTCCCTATGATGGTGTGGTTCTTCGATGGCAAAGGAACAAGCTCCCATACCTCATTCATCTCGAATTGAATGAGTTCCTCCTCCATGGCAAGGATCCAAGCACTATCTTCGCATGCTTCAACTATATTCTTTGGCTCTATCGATGAGGCAAAGGCACAATTGGCGAAGTGGTGGACTTGAGATCTCGTCTTGACACTATCATGAATATTGCCAATGACTTGCTCATGGGGATGGTCGCGAACGGTATGAAGCCGCTTGGGAATACCTTGATCACTAGGCACATTCTCAACAACTTCATTAGTCGGGTTAGTATCAATAGAATCAATTGAATCAATAGAATTAGAATTTTCAAACGAATCACATAAAACATCCATAGAGTCATCATCATTTGAAATTCTAGGAGTAGTAAAATTCTCATTAAAAGAGACATGAAGTGATTCCTCGATCGTAGAGGATCTTTTGTTGTATATCCGGTAGGCTTTGCTACGTGAGGAATACCCAACAAATATCCCCTCATCCGATCTCGGATCAAACTTGTCCAAATTATCATATGTGTTTTTAATAAAACATTTTGCGCCGAAAACACGAAAATGTTTAACTTGAGGCAATCTACCAAACAACAATTCATAGCAAGTTTGTTTGGTGCAGGGCCTCAAAAGTATTCTATTAAACACATAACAAGCGGTGTGTACCGCTTCCGCCCAAAATTGATAACCAAGTTGACTATCTTCGAGCATAGTGCGAGCACACTCCACAAGCATTCTATTCTTCCTCTCAACAACACCATTTTGAGGAGGTGCGCGAGGGAAAGAAAACGTGTGAGTAATTCCAAGATCATCACAAAAATTTGAGAAAGACTCATTCTCAAATTCACCCCCATGATCACTACGAATAGTGACAATGGTGGTTCCGATGAGATTTTGTACTTTCTTCATAAATATTGTGAAGTTTTCAAAAGCTTCATTTTTATTACATAAGAAAAATACCCATGTAAATCTTGAATAATCATCAACGATGACTAGTCCATACCTTGCATTTCCTAAGGAAGCAACTCTAGTTGGCCCAAATAAATCTAGATGTAATAGCTCTAGTGGCCGTTTCGTAGAAATGCTTTTCTTAGGTTTAAATGAAGATTTAGGAAGCTTGCCACGTTGACAAGAATCACAAAAATTTTTCTTTTCAAAAACGAGCTTCGGAAAACCTTTAATAGAATTTAATTTTGAAAGCTTATAAAGTGTTCCAAAGTTCACATGTCCAAAGCGTCGATGCCATAAGTGTTGTTCACTTGTGTTGGCAACGAGACATTGTTCATATGACTTAGGAAGATCCAAAATATAAATATCTTTATGGCGTGTGCCGGAAAATAATAATTTATTATTATCATTTGAAATATGACACAATCCTTTCGCAAAGCTAACTTTGTAACCTTTGTCACAAAGTTGGCTTATTGAAATAAGATTATGATTTAAACCATTAACTAGATAGACATCGCTAATTAAGGGTTTAGATGGGTTACCCACTTTACCAACACCGACGATGGTTCCGCTCTCGTTGCCTCCAAATACGACGCGGTTTCCATTTGCAATGGGAACTACTCCGGAGAGCAATTGAGCGTCACCCGTCATGTGTTTTGAACACCCGCTATCGAGTATCCAATTCCCTTTGGAGCTAAATTTAAATTTGTTGCTCCTTTTCTTTTTCTTTTCCTTGAGTACCTAAAGATAGAAACTTTCATATCATGGTACCCAAGGTCATTGGGTCCTCAAAGGTTAGACCTTTGGAAGCCAAGTCCAATTGGACTTAGACTTCCCCACATAATTTCTACTATGCACAACATCCGAAAAATAAGCATTCATATACACTTGTTTTTCATCCATGCTTGTGTCCTTTGGGCTCCAAATAGTGAAAATTTTGGGAGCCATCATCCTATTGGGTGCATGCATGCGTTGTTAGTTTCTACGTGATGCATGTCGTGGATAGGCATAAGGAACATGATGGAATGGTGCACGACGAGAATTATTCATATGATGAGGTGGGTGAACATATGCATGTGTGGGAACACGTGCGTGAGGGTGTCTCACATGGTGTGCACGTCATGCGTGAGGGTGTCTCACATGGTGTGCACGTGCCCGAGAATGTGTTGCATAAAAATCATCATATGTGTGAGACGGTGGAGTAGGACGTGTGTTCCTACGTGGCATGGTATTGGTGTACATATAAGCATGCCCCTTCTTTGGAGGTCCACCCAAAGTGGGTTTCTTTCCGAAAGAGGGTGTGGACGATGTGGAAGCACCATTGGTAGATGAACTACCAATAGAGTGTTTGCTACCACTCGTAGAGTCACCGGAAGTTGGCCTAACAAAAGTAGTGGCCGCTTTGGATGGACATCCCATCGTATACCCCAAACCAATGTGGTGATTGGCCGGAAGTAAGTCACTTAGGATTTTATCCAAATGGTCCTTACCCTTATTGAATTTATTAATTCGGCCTAATGTGTTCTCATATTTCTCTTTGAGAGAACGCATAGAAGTATCCAAGTTTGATACTTGCGATGTGAGCACATAAACACGAGATTTAAGATTCTCATTCTCAATACTCAAAGTCGAGTTTTGAGAAGTCAAATCCGCTATCATTTGTTCTTCCGGATCTTCAATGCTAACATGTTCAAGTTTAGATTTGAGATTGACAATCTCATTTCTTAACTCTTCAACAACGGTGTCGTTGTTGGTGATGATAGTCTTAGGCGAAGTTTGAATGCTAGCTAGGTCATCTTTTACTTTAGTATATCTATTTACTAATTTAGTGTATTTAGACCATAAATGAGAGTTAGCATCCCTAAGATCATCCATAGTTACCTCATCGCCTTCGTCGTCGCTATCATCGGAGGAGGAAGATCGTTGATCATGCTCCTCTCTCGCCATGAAGCACATGTGCGCTTGCTCCACTTTCTCATCGTCTGACTCTCCGCTTGAGGAATCCTCGGAGTCGGTGAATGTTGCTCCGACAAGTCCCTTTTTGTACCCCTTTTTGTACTTCTTCGACTTGTCGAACTTCGGCGCCTTCCACTTCTCCTTTTGCTTGTTTTGAGGACAATCCGCTTTGATGTGTCCTGGCTTATTGCATTTAAAGCACAAAGGTGGAGAGGCGTTAGTAGAAGTAAATTTAGATTTTTGTTTGAAGTTACCCTTTCGGAAGAAGCGATTGAACTTCTTTGCCATGAGTGCAACGGATTCCATGTCCATTTCTTCTTCCGAGTCCTCATCATCGGTAGAGGTGGATGAAGCCGCCTTGAATGCAATTGCCTTTTTCTTAGGCACGTCTTGGTTCAAATAGGACTTCATCTTTTCTTGTAACTTCACCTTGCTATCTTTGCGTACCTCGTATGACATCAAAGTACCCATCAATTGAACTACGGTATACTTATTCATGTCATTACCTTCCTCGATGGCGAAGGTACGTTTCTCCCAAGAAGAAGGAAGTCCTTCGATAAGCTTCGAGCACTTCTCCTTTTGGGTGTAGGATTTACCGAGGGCCTCTAACTCGTTTATTATGTCAACGAAGCGAGCGTAATATTCCTTCATCTTCTCGCCCTGTTGCATATGAAACATTTCGTAATCTTTGTTTACAACTACGAGTTTAGAGTCTCTTACCCTACTCGTCCCTTCATGTAGAATGAGGAGGGAGTTCCAAATTTGATATGCACTCTTACATGTGCATATCTTATTGAAGTCCTCGGGCTCCAATGCGCATTGCAAGGCGTTCATTGCCTTGGCATTGCTTACCTCCGCGGCGATCTCCGCGGTAGTCCATTTCTCAAAGTCTTCTTCTTCGGGCTCGATGTATTCCTTCATTGTGGTCCTCCATAGAGATGCACTCCGGAGGAAGGTTTCCATCCGGCATTTCCAGTACCCGTAGTTGGTACCGTTGAAGAATGGAGGCCTCGTAGAGGAATGTCCTTCCATCACCGAAGATGCTCCTTCACGGTTCCTGAAGGTGTCATAGTTGGAAGGTGGACGCAGGGTTTTGTTGTCGTTGGCAGACATAGCTAAGTATCTGGCTCTGGTACCAAATGTAATGCCCTACAAGCTACTGCACAAGTACTAGAGGGGGGGTGAATAGTACTTTAAAAATAACAAGGAGTATAATTCCAAATTATAGTGCAAACAACTACCAAAACAATTTGTGGAAGCTTAAATTGAATGACAACAACAAATTTAACAATGCTAACAAAAGATGTTAACGGGTTCGGATCCACCCAAGTCTCCCCGACTTGTTCCCGGTGATCCTACGTCCCAACCACCCGGATCCCCTCCGGATACTTAGGTTAGAAACCCTAACCCAAGATTTCCACTATGAATATCTTGTGAAAAACCTTCACAAGATCAAATCATACATGCAATGGCAATAGTGAATCCCACAACCCGGGATCACAACCTTCTCTCACAACCGAGAGAATCAATAAGCAATATAAATGAGTTTATATTGAAATAAACAATCTTACCACAAAATCCTATACCTTGAGTTTTTCTTACCAAATAGGTGAAAGGAAGGATTTGAGGAAGATGAAGTCACCAAGACCTAGCACCAAGGAAATGACCAGCAATAGGTGCCTAGGAGTGATTTGAAAACTTGAATCAAGCAATAGCTTGAAGAGCTCACCAAGAACAAGCTTCTCTCAATATGGATTCTAGATCTAGAATGTGAGAGAATGGGTTTCTTGTGAGGAAGAGAGCTTTAGAAATGAGTGAGAATGGCTATCTCTTTCTATCTCAATGAATCTCTTAATGGCAGCTCTAACCTAAAGAGAAATGACCTAGGTTCGTATTTATAGGGTCCCATAAAAACAAGTTAGGTCAATTCCCAATGGATAGAAATCTGAGGCAACTAGTCGGTCAAAGAACAACCACTGACCGACTAGTTCATCAATTAGTCGGTCAGTCAAACAACATGGACCGACTAAGTGAGGAACTGAGAAGAGATAGAAATTCAGACCTAGAAATCTAGTCGGTCCAAGAAGACATTCTGACCGACTAGTTTCACAACTAGTCGGTCAGTCAGTGAACGTTGACCGACTAAGAGGCAAAGTGAAATAGTTTGAATACAAATTGACTTAGTCGGTCCAAGAACAAAAGTTGACCGACTAGATTGTCAACTAGTCGGTCACCAAACGTTCTTAGACCGACTAACGATAAACAGTAGCTTAGGAGAGATTTAGTATGAACAGTAAATCACAACTAGTCGGTAAAAGAAGCATCACTGACCGACTAGTTCAAAAACTAGTCGGTCGGTGAGTCAACATAGACCGACTAACTGTAAACAGTAAGGTGCAAGAAACTAAGGAAGCAAACTAGTCGGTCCAAGAAGCTTTGCTAACCGACTAGATCACCATCTAGTCGGTCAGTACATCTTCTTGTACCAACTAATATGCACAAACAAGTCCGAATCGAAGCGCGACGCTTTGAGGAAGTTAGAATGAACTTGTACTAAGATCCTAGAGCTACGATATGAGCGTTATGAAGATAGAATCGTAAGATATACTCAAGGCTTAACATTCTATAGATCGAAGCTAAAAGACTATAAATAAAACCTTAATGAACGGTCTTCGAAAGCTTCGATTAATTCTTCATGACTTCCAAAACGGTCCAAGAGCTTCAACGAAGCTTTAGGCAATGAATACGTGCTTTGAGAAGTCTTGAGATGTCGCTTTGATTGTTCTCGTGAATTTGGCGACGATCTCCAATACTGCGCTCACAAATTGTTAGTTCATGAATTATTTATGTTTGCTCATCATCCAAAACCAAATCCGGGGAGTCCAATATTCAACATAGTTCGTCGGGGAATCCCCTCAAGGCACGAGCCGGGCATGGTCACGAGGGATATTGACAATTCAACCTAGAGATCCAGATCTACATCTCCCACCTAAAGTCTTAGGGCTAACCCATTAACCCTAGAAGAGACTACTCACACATGGCGATGTTGACAAATAAAAATGCGGTTTTTATCAAAGAAAACATCGTAGTAAATTAATAAATTAAGAATCGAATTACTTACGCACCGAAGACGAAGAAGAACAGTAGCTAATAATAATTCCAGAGAAATCCCGAAAATTCCAGAACGCAAGAATAATAGATCGCGCCAAAAAGAATTCAATAATCTCCCAAAAAACTCTGTTTATATCTAACAAAATTGTTTCTAATCTCCTCTCCTCCCTAAACCTAATTCAAAAACCAACAAAAGAACGAAATCCCTAAACGCAATACCCAGATCCACACTTCACTCCGTTCCGCGCATCAGACGGCCGCGAGAAATTTCTGAAAATAGCCTTCATTGTCGTCGACCGAGTCAGTGACTCGGTCGAGCAGGAGCTTGCTCGGTCAGCTGCTCGGTCGAGCAGCTGTCTTGCTAGGTCGAGTACGTCAGTAAGTCGGTCTTCCCCAAAAAAGCTATTCTGTATGCTCGGCCCGAGTCAGCTCTGCTCGGTCGAGCAGCCAACTGATTCGGTTGCCATGAGCCTTGCTCGGCTCGAGTAGGATGTTGCTTGAGGTTTGGAGATTGGAGCTGCTCAACCGAGTAATTGTACTGCTCGGTCCGAGCAGCATGCATATCAGCTTGCTTCTTTTTTGATCTGCTCGATCGAGCAGCTGCTCTTCTCGGTCGAGTCTCCTGGGAAAGTATCTGCTGAAGCTCCTGCAGCTTCTCCTCTCTTTTTGCTCTCTCCTCGACTCCTCCCATGGCTTCCAAAACTCAGCAAACTCCTGTAGAGCTTCACCAACGGGCTCAAGGGCGTGTCAGATGTGTCCATATCCAAAATGGGTCCCAAATCGCTCCAAAGTCCCTGAAAATCCATAAAACTCTACGAAACTCGAATATTGCATTAGAATTGCAATATCGTAGGAAAATACAGGATTTGAATACGAATATGGCATGAAATGAGATGTTATGATGCTATGAAAAGATGTAAAATATGGACACATCAATGAGCTTGCTGCTCGACCGAGTAGCCTCCTACTCGACCGAGTAGGAGTCACCCGAGCCAGGGGAAATCTTTCCCAAAATCTTTGTCTGCTCGGTCTCTGCTGTGCTGCTACTGCTCGGTCAAGTAAAGTGCTACTCGACCAAGTCACCTGGGAAACCTGCACCATGAGATTTGAATCGCAAAAAACAACAAGGAGAATTTGTCGCCTCCTCTTGTTCCCCTCAATGGAGACCACCTCATATTCAGAGGGGGGCTTCTCCTTTTTCTTCCAGTGGAGACATGTCGCCTGAGTAGCCCTCTCAGCGATAATGGATCTATCCTCCGACTATTGGGCCATCCTTTTGTCCCATAGACGGCACCAGAGGAGATAACATGCTCTCCTTAGCCTCTCTAATGGAAGCCTTGACTCCATCCCTCAGCGCAGGGTCCACCTGGTACTCTAGATCGGCCATGCCTGTAGAGGGAATAAACATGTTAAGTCAGGGAATGAAGATCGAACAGTTGATAGGCACGATCGAATCAACCTTTCATCCACACGGTCTGACGTAATACCAAGTCGGACCATATACACTTCGTCTTTCGCACATTCTCTGGTAGACTCGTCAAAGCATCGGTAGCTTCCTTCTCCTCTCTAGTCAAAGGCTTGTCTTCGACATGACCTAAGTCAGTGACACCCCAGTCGGTACAGAAGCTCACCTCTCCATGAAAGACCACGAACATAAAGTCCTCTTTCCATTTGGAATTAGAGGTCGGGATGTCGTGAAAATAATTTCCTGCCTCGACAAGCCGTTATCATATACTAGCCTAGAGTCTTGAGAGGAGGAACCGAGAAGAAGTGATTGAACAGTCTTAGCGACGGTTCAATCCCTTTCATCGCGTACAGAGCTATAAAGCCCATCAATGCACCTATGGCGTTCGGCATCAACTGGCAGAGAGAAATGTTCAGGGTGCATAAGAAGTAACACATGAAGGAGTGCATAGGGAATCTAAGCCCTCGTTGGAAGGCTTTGACGTAAAACCCAACTTCCTGGTCGCCAAGACGATGGACCCTCTCATCTCTCCCCGACACCCAGATCTGATAGTCGAGACAGACGTAGTTTCTCTGAAACTCAGGAATTTGATCGGCTCCAACCTTGGACCTCAGATTAGCAATCAGACCAGGCTCCATAGCCCCCTCCTTGTTCTTCTGCATGATGGTGACCAGACACCTCTCGAAATCGGGAACGGAGGATGAAGCCATTTTTTCAAAAGGAGATAGCAAAATCAAGAAAGACGAAGACAATATCTTCAAATTCATGCCCTAGGATTGTCTTATATCTATAAGATGAAAACTGCTGGATAAAACATGTGTCAAAGAACCAAGACTCTGAGCATCTTGGGTTTCGAACCGACGGATCATCCGAATCGACGAGGCGGACATTTTGGTGCCTAGAACTTGAATGTTAATTCCTCGATTGCCATGCCCCATCAATGCGATGTAACGTCGCTTGACCCCAACAGGCAGATCTTCTGAGGTCATGCAACATGGGCCATTGTTGAATCATTGGGCTGGCACTCGAGATGACTTGACCGACGGATGACTTATGCCTACAAGGCCCACAAGAGAAGCCTGATATTAACTCGGTCAAAGCCTACCGACCAGTCGCCCGTTGCACTAGTGGGAACATGGGAAACATTTACTCCTATTAAAGGAGGAGATCATGGCACCATAATGGAGGAGATCATGGCACCATAATGGGTGACTGTTATCCCCCAACGTCACTAAAGGGACCCATGAGGCCTATAAATACCAAAAGGGTTTCAATTCCAAAGGTACGAGATCTAATACATAGACTCTACTCTTTCAGCATATATTTCTTCCACTAAAGAGCTTGTGATGTCAGAGTTGAGACGAACCTCTGTGGGTCGATCTCAGCTGCTCCAAGCTCCCTCTCCTCCTTAAGTTCCCGTACTAACTTAAGCAACGGAGGGGATTTGGGTCGGGACCCAGATCTGACCCCCTGACATTTCTTTGTGGTGTAGATCGCCGAGTCTCAATCTCCTGTGTGGGTCTCTCCAGAGCTTCCTAGCCTTGATCTATCGACGTACAAGCTTCTCGAGGGTCGATTGAGCACCACACCCCAATCATCATCCGTCAACCGACACTGATTTTACCAACGTTGGGTCCCATTCAACTCGCTGACGAGGCTCCGACCCAGCACGAAGGGTCTACGTCAGCAAGACAACTGGCTTGGTCATTTTGGCCTTAACAGCTTTAATCTTCAAGTTTGCAATTATAATTTAATATTTGGAAAACCCAGGTAAAACATAGGATGTAAAGAACTGGAATTCACCTAGGGTGGGTGAAAAGGTGGTACCCCGCCAGTAGAACACGAGCAGTGATCAGTGTAACGGGGCCTCTCGTAACTCCTCCTGCTGGGAGTGATAATAATAGTGTCTACCTCATGGTGCGTCACAAATACATCAGGGTCCTCTCCAACTCTGCCAGCTCCCCTGGACGGGAGTGATGAGAGGGGGGAGAGGGGGGGAAGAGAGAGATTATAATATTAGTCTACCTCATGGTGCGTCAGGGTCCTCTCCAACCTGCCAGCTCCCCTGGATGATGAGAGGGGGGGAGATGAATGTATATATTTGATGTATATGTATTATGAGAGGGGGGAGAGGGGGGGAAGAGAGAGATTATATATATATATATATATATATATATATATATATATATATATATATATATATATATGTGTGTGTGTGTATATATATGTATATGTATGTATGTATATGTATGTATATGTATGTATGTATATGTATGTATATGTATGTATATACATACATATGTATACATATATAGGGTTTTGGAAGTAGTGGGTGACGGCGCTTGTGCCCTCTCCCCTCTCTTCCTACCAACTTCTGCTCAGATGAGGCATTTACTCTTTGTACTTTATTCTCGAATTAATAAAGATTACTTTTATTTGTCAAAAAATATATATATAGGGTTCTCCCATATATTTTTCCTGTGTTGGTTGAGGGTTCTCCAGCTGGGTTTTTTTACATCTAATAGAGGGCTGAGGCAAGGTGACCCTCTGTCAGTATATCTTTTCGTTCTGGTTATGGAATCTTTTTCCCTACTTATGTCCAGAGCTGAGGCTTCACGCGCCATTCATCCTATGAGAAGATTGGGTTCTATCTTGCATTTACTTTTTGCGGATGATCTTCTAGTTTTCTGTCGAGCTAATCAGCATTTTTTGGTGGCCTCAATGATTTATTGAATACATTCAGATTGCTAACTGGGCTTCATGTGAATTGGGATAAAAGCTCCGCCACTTTTAGCAAAGGAACTCGGGATCCAGGCAGCCTTACAGCTTTTCTTGGAGTTAAGAAGGTATCATCTCTCTCTGTTTATCTTGGTTTGCCTCTTTCTTCTAATTATCCTAAGGCTTCCCTATATGCACGGTTGATTGATAAGTGCAAGAAGAGGCTACACGGGTGGTCCTCGTCTCTGCTTTCTATATCTGGAAGGATAGAGTTGGTGCACACAATAATATATGGCATGGTGGATTTTTGGATGTATGCTTTCCGTATTCCCCCCTTCAGTTCTACGCACTATCACCTCTGCCTACTGGAGGTTCATTTGGGGGAGCCATCACTTCTGGGCCTGGAGAGACTTATGTAAGCCTAAGGAAGAGGGAGGAGTAGGACTCAGATTACTCTCAGATCTTAATGTGGCTTCAAGAGTTCGTCTTACTTGGAGACTTTTAACTTCTGACGGTCCTTGGGCAAGGTTTATGAGGCAGCATTACATGTCCTCATCTATAAGTTTATACAATTCCAAATCTAAGCTGTCTCATTCTGGCACCTAGAAATTCCTTCTCTGGACTCGATGCACCTCTCACAGGCTTATCAAGAGGGTTGTTATAGATGGTACTACTACTACTTTCTAGTTTGATAACTGGCTGCCATGTGGTCCTATTGCCCTTCGTCATATTGTCCCTCCTGGAGAGGAAAAGAGACTGGTTAGCCATTATTGGTCTTCAGATGGGTGGAAGGATGACACCCATATTCAGCAGCTTCTACCTGACATCCAACATTTTCATGTCACAGCTGGCGCTGACACGTGGGATTGGATACCGGGGAAAACCGGCTCTTTCCGTGATGTGTGGGAATCTACTCGCACCAGAGGTACTCACTTTGTCTATTACAATGTCATCTGGTACAGTAAACATATCCCTAAGTGGGCCCTTACCCTACTGAGAGCCTTCCATGGTAAACTCTTAACTAGGGACATATTGCATAAATGGGGTGTCTCCCTAAACCAGAGATGTGTCCTTTGCGATGAGAGGGCTGTTGAGAGTATTGATCACCTATTCTTTGAATGCTCCTATAGTCGTTATATTCTTTGCAGGAGTCTTCTTAAGCTTAATATCTCAGATCATGTGCCTCACTCTCTTGCTGGAGTATGGGATCTTCTACTCTCTCTTTATAATAAAAAGGATTGTGTGGGTGTTCTTGCAAAATCAGCGCTGGCATCCATGGTATGGCATATTTGGAGGAACGGAACAGTAGGATCTTCGAAGGGAAGGGGGTGGGTAAAACCACTCTATTTGGGGCTATTTCTGCAGATGTTCTTATAGCTTTACGTGATCTGGATCAGGATCACCCATCGGCGGCAATTCCATTTGCAAACTTGGGTTTTGATGATGTTTGATACATTGTATTTTAATTTAATTGTACATATGGGCCAAAGGGGGATCCTAGGTGGATACTAGTAAATGGTGGGTGACGGCGATTGTGCCCTATCCCCACTCTTTCTAAAATAAAATCTACCTAGTCCCCCCTGTGGATGTTTTGTATTGTTTTGCTTCAATAAAGTTACAATTTACTCGTCTATATATATATATATATATATATATATATATATATATATATATATATATATATATATATATATATATACTAGTCATTACACGTGCCCATAGGGCACGGTTTATTTAATGGCTGAGTTTTTCTCCCCCACAAATTTCAAGTTCACCCAAATTTCAAGTTTTCCCACAAAATTTCAAGTTTCCCCCAAATTTAAGTTTTCCCCCAAAATTTAAGTCCCCCCAAAATTGTCATTACCACCTAGAACAAACTTGCCACGTAGGACAAAGCTTTGTCCTAGTAGGATAAGATTCAAAATCTTCATAGAACTGGAAAAAAAATGGCCGGAAGGGGTGAGAATAAAAAGTGTGGGTGTGTGTGTGTGTGGAGGGTCCATAGGAAAAAATACAAAAACCGGGGTTGTATGTGCAAAATTCCCCACCTCCTCTTTTATCCCTCAAAATCGCATCTCTTATATTTTCTCTTATTCAATTTCCCTGTTTTATATAATAGATATCCAAATTCTCTTATCCAATTTCTCATGTCCAAATTCTCTTATCAATTTCTCTTGATAACATCCTTCTTTTATATAATAGATATCCCTTATCCAATTTCTCTTGTCCAATATCTCTTATCCAATTTCTCTTGATAACATCTCTCGTTTGTAATATAGATATCTCTTATCCAATTTCTCTTGATAACATCACTCTTATCCAATTTCTATTGTCCAATATCTCTTATTCAATTTCTCTTGATAACATCCCTCTTATATAATATAGATATCTCTTATCCAATTTATCTTGTCCAATATCTCTAATCCAATTTCTCTTGATAACATCCCTCTTTTATAATATAGATATCTCTTATCCAATTTCTCTTTTCCAATATCTCTTATCCAATTTCTCTTGATAACATCCCTCTTTTATAATATAGATATCTCTTATCCAATTTCTCTTGATAACATCCCTCTCTTATAATATAGATATCTCTTATCCAATTTCTCTTGTCCAATATCTCTTATCCAATTTCTCTTGATAACATCCCTCTTTTATAATATAGATATCTCTTATCCAATTTCTCGTTTCCAATATCTCTTATCCAATTTATCTTGATTACATCCCTCTTTTATAATATAGATATCTCTTATCCAATTTCTCTTTTCCAATATCTCTTATCCAATTTCTCATGATAACATCCCTCTTTTATAATATAGATATCTCTTATCCAATTTCTCTTGAAAACATCCCTCTCTTATAATATAGATATCTCTTATCCAATTTCTCTTGTCCAATATTTCTTATCCAATTTCTCTTGATAACAACCCTCTTTTATAATATAGATATCTCTTATCCAATTTCTCTTTTCCAATATCTCTTATCCAATTTCTCTTGATAACATCCCTCTTTTATAATATAGATATCTCTTATCCAATTTCTCTTTTCCAATATCTCTTATCCAATTTCTCTTGATGACATCCCTCTTTTATAATATAGATATCTCTTATCCAATTACTCTTGTCCAATATCTCTTATCCAATTTCTCTTGATAACATCCCTCTTTTATAATATAGATATCTCTTATCCAATTTCTCATGTCTAATATCTCTTATCCAATTTCTCTTTATAACATCCCTCTTTTATAATATAGATATCTCGTATCTAATTTCTCTTGAAAACATCCCTCTCTTATAATATAGATATCTCTTATCCAATTTCTCTTGTCCAATATCTCATATCCAATTTCTCTTAATAACATCCCTCTTTTATAATATAGATATCTCTTATCCAATTTCTCTTTTCCAATATCTCTTATCCAATTTCTCTTGATAACATACCTCTTTTATAATATAGATATCTCTTATCCAATTTCTCTTTTCCAATATCTCTTATCCAATTTATCTTGATAACATCCCTCTTTTATAATATAGATATCTCTTATCCAATTTCTCTTTTCCAATATCTCTTATCCAATTTCTCTTGATAACATCCCTCTTTTATAATATAGATATCTCTTATCCAATTTCTCTTAATAACATCCCTCTCTTATAATATATGTATCTCTTATCCAATTTCTCTTGTCTAATATCTCTTGTCCAATTTCTCTTGATAACATCCCTCTTTTATAATATAGACTAGTCATTACCCGTGCCCATAGGGCACGGTTTATTTAATGGCTGAGTTTTTCTCCCCCACAAATTTCAAGTTCCCCCCAAATTTCAAGTTTTCCCACAAAATTTCAAGTTTCCCCCCAAATTTAAGTTTTCCTCCAAAATTTAAGTCCCCCCAAAATTGTCATTACCACCTAGGACAAACTTGCCACGTATGACAAAGCTTTGTCCTAGTAGGAAAAGATTCAAAATCTTCATAGAACTGGAAAAAATGGTCGGAAGGGGTGAGAATAAAAAGTGTGGGTGGGTGGGTGGGGAGGGTCCATGGGCAAAAATACAAAAACCGGGGTTGTATGTGAAAAATTCCCCACATCCTCTTTTATCCCTCAAAATCTCATCTCTTATATTTTCTCTTATCCAATTTCCATGTTTTATATAATAGATATCCAAATTCTCTTATCCAATTTCTCATGTCCAAATTCTCTTATCAATTTCTCTTGATAACATCCGTCTTTTATATAATAGATATTTCTTATCCAATTTCTCTTATCCAATATCTCTTATCCAATTTCTCTTGATAACATCTCTCGTTTGTACTCTTATCCACTTTCACTTGATAACATCACTCTTATCCAAATTCTATTGTCCAATATCTCTTATCCAATTTCTCTTGATAACATCCCTCTTTTAAAATATAGATATCTCTTATCCAATTTATCATGTCCAATATCTCTTATCCAATTTCTCTTGATAACATCCCTCTTTTATAATATAGATATCTCTTATCCAATTTCTATTGTCCAATATCTCTTATCCAATTTCTCTTGATAACATCCCTCTTTTATAATATAGATATCTCTTATCCAATTTCTCATGTCCAATATCTCTTATCCAATTTCTCTTGATAACATCCCTCTTTTATAATATAGATATCTCTTATCCAATTTCTCTTGTCCAATATCTCTTATCCAATTTCTCTTGATAACATCCCTCTTTTATAATATAGATATCTCTTATCCAATTTCTCATGTCCAATATCTCTTATCCAATTTCTCTTGATAACATCCCTCTTTTATAATATAGATATCTCTTATCCAATTTCTCTTGTCCAATTTCTCTTATCAAATTTCTCTTGATAACATCCCTCTTTTATAATATAGATATCTCTTATCCAATTTCTCATGTCCAATATCTCTTATCCAATTTCTCTTGATAACATCCCTCTTTTATAATATAGATATCTCTTATCCAATTTATCTTGTCCAATATCTCGTATCCAATTTCTCTTGATACCATCCCTCTTTTATAATATAGATATCTCTTATCCAATTTCTCTTGTCCAATATCTCTTATCCAATTTCTCTTGATAACATCTCTCTTTTATAATATAGATATCTCTTATCCAATTTATCTTGTCCAATATCTCGTATCCAATTTCTCTTGATACCATCCCTCTTTTATAATATAGATATCTCTTATCCAATTTCTCTTGTCCAATATCTCTTATCCAATTTCTCTTGATAACATCTCTCTTTTATAATATAGATATCTCTTATCCAATTTCTCATGTCCAATATCTCTTATCCAATTTCTCTAATATAGATATCTCTTATCCAATTTCCCTTGCCCAATATCTCTTATCCAATTTCTCTTGATAACATCCCTCTTTTATAATATAGATATCTCTTATCCAATTTCTCATGTCCAATATCTCTTATCCAATTTCTCTTGATAACATCCCTCTTTTATAATATAGATATCTCTTATCCAATTTCTCATGTCCAATATCTCTTATCCAATTTCTCTTGATAACATCCCTCTTTTATAATATAGATATCTCTTATCCAATTTCTATTGTCCAATATCTCTTATCCAATTTCTCTTGATAACATCCCCTCTTTTATAATATAGATATCTCTTATCCAATTTATCTTTTCCAATATCTCTTATCCAATTTCTCTTGATAACATTCCTCTTTTATAATATAGATATCTCTTATCCAATTTATCTTGTCCAATATCTCTTATCCAATTTCTCTTGATTACATCCCTCTTTTATAATATAGATATCTCTTATCCAATATCTCTTGTCCATTATCTCTTATCCAATTTCTCTTGATACCATCCCTCTTTTATAATATAGATATCTCTTATCCAATTTCTCATGTCCAATATCTCTTATCCAATTTCTCTTGATAACATCCCTCTTTTATAATATAGACTAGTCATTACCCGTGCCCATAGGGCACGGTTTATTTAATGGCTGAGTTTTTCTCCCCCACAAATTTCAAGTTCCCCCCAAATTTCAAGTTTTCCCACAAAATTTCAAGTTTCCCCCCAAATTTAAGTTTTCCTCCAAAATTTAAGTCCCCCCAAAATTGTCATTACCACCTAGGACAAACTTGCCACGTATGACAAAGCTTTGTCCTAGTAGGAAAAGATTCAAAATCTTCATAGAACTGGAAAAAATGGTCGGAAGGGGTGAGAATAAAAAGTGTGGGTGGGTGGGTGGGGAGGGTCCATGGGCAAAAATACAAAAACCGGGGTTGTATGTGAAAAATTCCCCACATCCTCTTTTATCCCTCAAAATCTCATCTCTTATATTTTCTCTTATCCAATTTCCATGTTTTATATAATAGATATCCAAATTCTCTTATCCAATTTCTCATGTCCAAATTCTCTTATCAATTTCTCTTGATAACATCCGTCTTTTATATAATAGATATTTCTTATCCAATTTCTCTTATCCAATATCTCTTATCCAATTTCTCTTGATAACATCTCTCGTTTGTACTCTTATCCACTTTCACTTGATAACATCACTCTTATCCAAATTCTATTGTCCAATATCTCTTATCCAATTTCTCTTGATAACATCCCTCTTTTAAAATATAGATATCTCTTATCCAATTTATCATGTCCAATATCTCTTATCCAATTTCTCTTGATAACATCCCTCTTTTATAATATAGATATCTCTTATCCAATTTCTATTGTCCAATATCTCTTATCCAATTTCTCTTGATAACATCCCTCTTTTATAATATAGATATCTCTTATCCAATTTCTCATGTCCAATATCTCTTATCCAATTTCTCTTGATAACATCCCTCTTTTATAATATAGATATCTCTTATCCAATTTCTCTTGTCCAATATCTCTTATCCAATTTCTCTTGATAACATCCCTCTTTTATAATATAGATATCTCTTATCCAATTTCTCATGTCCAATATCTCTTATCCAATTTCTCTTGATAACATCCCTCTTTTATAATATAGATATCTCTTATCCAATTTCTCTTGTCCAATTTCTCTTATCAAATTTCTCTTGATAACATCCCTCTTTTATAATATAGATATCTCTTATCCAATTTCTCATGTCCAATATCTCTTATCCAATTTCTCTTGATAACATCCCTCTTTTATAATATAGATATCTCTTATCCAATTTATCTTGTCCAATATCTCGTATCCAATTTCTCTTGATACCATCCCTCTTTTATAATATAGATATCTCTTATCCAATTTCTCTTGTCCAATATCTCTTATCCAATTTCTCTTGATAACATCTCTCTTTTATAATATAGATATCTCTTATCCAATTTATCTTGTCCAATATCTCGTATCCAATTTCTCTTGATACCATCCCTCTTTTATAATATAGATATCTCTTATCCAATTTCTCTTGTCCAATATCTCTTATCCAATTTCTCTTGATAACATCTCTCTTTTATAATATAGATATCTCTTATCCAATTTCTCATGTCCAATATCTCTTATCCAATTTCTCTAATATAGATATCTCTTATCCAATTTCCCTTGCCCAATATCTCTTATCCAATTTCTCTTGATAACATCCCTCTTTTATAATATAGATATCTCTTATCCAATTTCTCATGTCCAATATCTCTTATCCAATTTCTCTTGATAACATCCCTCTTTTATAATATAGATATCTCTTATCCAATTTCTCATGTCCAATATCTCTTATCCAATTTCTCTTGATAACATCCCTCTTTTATAATATAGATATCTCTTATCCAATTTCTATTGTCCAATATCTCTTATCCAATTTCTCTTGATAACATCCCCTCTTTTATAATATAGATATCTCTTATCCAATTTATCTTTTCCAATATCTCTTATCCAATTTCTCTTGATAACATTCCTCTTTTATAATATAGATATCTCTTATCCAATTTATCTTGTCCAATATCTCTTATCCAATTTCTCTTGATTACATCCCTCTTTTATAATATAGATATCTCTTATCCAATATCTCTTGTCCATTATCTCTTATCCAATTTCTCTTGATACCATCCCTCTTTTATAATATAGATATCTCTTATCCAATTTCTCATGTCCAATATCTCTTATCCAATTTCTCTTGATAACATCCCTCTTTTATAATATAGACTAGTCATTACCCGTGCCCATAGGGCACGGTTTATTTAATGGCTGAGTTTTTCTCCCCCACAAATTTCAAGTTCCCCCCAAATTTCAAGTTTTCCCACAAAATTTCAAGTTTCCCCCCAAATTTAAGTTTTCCTCCAAAATTTAAGTCCCCCCAAAATTGTCATTACCACCTAGGACAAACTTGCCACGTATGACAAAGCTTTGTCCTAGTAGGAAAAGATTCAAAATCTTCATAGAACTGGAAAAAATGGTCGGAAGGGGTGAGAATAAAAAGTGTGGGTGGGTGGGTGGGGAGGGTCCATGGGCAAAAATACAAAAACCGGGGTTGTATGTGAAAAATTCCCCACATCCTCTTTTATCCCTCAAAATCTCATCTCTTATATTTTCTCTTATCCAATTTCCATGTTTTATATAATAGATATCCAAATTCTCTTATCCAATTTCTCATGTCCAAATTCTCTTATCAATTTCTCTTGATAACATCCGTCTTTTATATAATAGATATTTCTTATCCAATTTCTCTTATCCAATATCTCTTATCCAATTTCTCTTGATAACATCTCTCGTTTGTACTCTTATCCAATTTCACTTGATAACATCACTCTTATCCAATTTCTATTGTCCAATATCTCTTATCCAATTTCTCCTGATAACATCCCTCTTTTAAAATATAGATATCTCTTATCCAATTTATCTTGTCCAATATCTCTTATCCAATTTCTCTTGATAACATCCCTCTTTTATAATATAGATATCTCTTATCCAATTTCTATTGTCCAATATCTCTTATCCAATTTCTCTTGATAACATCCCTCTTTTATAATATAGATATCTCTTATCCAATTTCTCATGTCCAATATCTCTTATCCAATTTCTCTTGATAACATCCCTCTTTTATAATATAGATATCTCTTATCCAATTTCTCTTGTCCAATATCTCTTATCCAATTTCTCTTGATAACATCCCTCTTTTATAATATAGATATCTCTTATCCAATTTCTCATGTCCAATATCTCTTATCCAATATCTCTTGATAACATCCCTCTTTTATAATATAGATATCTCTTATCCAATTTCTCTTGTCAAATTTCTCTTATCAAATTTCTCTTGATAACATCCCTCTTTTATAATATAGATATCTCTTATCCAATTTCTCATGTCCAATATCTCTTATCCAATTTCTCTTGATAACATCCCTCTTTTATAATATAGATATCTCTTATCCAATTTATCTTGTCCAATATCTCGTATCCAATTTCTCTTGATACCATCCCTCTTTTATAATATAGATATCTCTTATCGAATTTATCTTGTCCAATATCTCTTATCCAATTTCTCTTGATAACATCTCTCTTTTATAATATAGATATCTCTTATCCAATTTCTCATGTCCAATATCTCTTATCCAATTTCTCTAATATAGATATCTCTTATCCAATTTCCCTTGCCCAATATCTCTTATCCAATTTCTCTTGATAACATCCCTCTTTTATAATATAGATATCTCTTATCCAATTTCTCATGTCCAATATCTCTTATCCAATTTCTCTTGATAACATCCCTCTTTTATAATATAGATATCTCTTATCCAATTTCTCATGTCCAATATCTCTTATCCAATTTCTCTTGATAACATCCCTCTTTTATAATATAGATATCTCTTATCCAATTTCTATTGTCCAATATCTCTTATCCAATTTCTCTTGATAACATCCCCTCTTTTATAATATAGATATCTCTTATCCAATTTATCTTTTCCAATATCTCTTATCCAATTTCTCTTGATAACATTCCTCTTTTATAATATAGATATCTCTTATCTAATTTATCTTGTCCAATATCTCTTATCCAATTTCTCTAGATTACATCCCTCTTTTATAATATAGATATCTCTTATCCAATATCTTTTGTCCAATATCTCTTATCCAATTTCTCTTGATACCATCCCTCTTTTATAATATAGATATCTCTTATCCAATTTCTCATGTCCAATATCTCTTATCCAATATCTCTTGATAACATCCCTCTTTTATAATATAGATATCTCTTATCCAATTTCTCATGTCCAATATCTCTTATCCAATTTCTATTGATAACATCCCTCTTTTATAATATAGATATCTCTTATCCAATTTCTCTTGTCCAATATCTCTTATCCAATTTCTCTTGATAACATCCCTCTTTTATAATATAGATATCGCTTAACCAATTTCTCATGTCCAATATCTCTTATCCAATTTCTCTTGATAACATCCCTCTTTTATAATATAGATATCTCTTATCCAATTTCTCTTTTCCAATATCTCTTATCCAATTTCTCTTCATAACATCCCTCTTTTATAATATAGATATCTCTTATCCAATTTCTCTTTTCCAATATCTCTTATCCAATTTCTCTTTATAACATCCCTCTTTTATAATATAGATATCTCTTATCCAATTTCTATTGTCCAATATCTCTTATCCAATTTCTCTTGATAACATCCCTCTTTTATAATATAGATATCTCTTATCCAATTTCTCATGTCCAATATCTCTTATCCAATTTCTCTTGATAACATCCCTCTTTTATAATATAGATATCTCTTATCCAATTTCTCATGTCCAATATCTCTTATCCAATTTCTCTTGATAACATCCCTCTTTTATAATATAGACATCTCTTATCCAATTTCTCTTGTCCAATATCTCTTATCCAATTTCACTTCATAACATCCCTCTTTTATAATATAGATATCTCTTATCCAATTTCTCATGTCCAATATCTCTTATCCAATTTCTCTTGATAACATCCCTCTTTTATAATATAGATATCTCTTATCCAATTTCTCATGTCCAATATCTCTTATCCAATTTCTCTTGATAACATCCCTCTTTTATAATATAGATATCTCTTATCCAATTTCTCTTGTCCAATATCTCTTATCCAATTTCTCTTGATAATATCCCTCTTTTATAATATAGATATGTCTTATCCAATTTCTCTTGTCCAATATCTCTTATCCAATTTCTCTTGATAACATCCCTCTTTTATAATATAGATATCTCTTATCCAATTTCTCTTGTCCAATATCTCTTATCCAATTTCTCTTGATAACATCCCTCTTTTATAATATAGATATCTCTTATCCAATTTCTCTTGATAACATCCCTCTCTTATAATATAGATATCTCTTATCCAATTTCTCTTGTCCAATATCTCTTATCCAATTTCTCTTGATAATATCCCTCTGTTATAATATAGATATGTCTTATCCAATTTCTCTTGTCCAATATCTCTTATCCAATTTCTCTTGATAACATCTCTCTTTTATAATATAGATATCTCTTGTCCAATTTCTCTTGATAACATCTCTCTTTTATAATATAGATATATCTTATCCAATTTCTCTTGCCTAAAATCTCTTATCCAATTTCTCTTGATAACATCCCTCTTTTATAATATAGATATCTCTTATCCAATTTCTATTGTCCAATATCTCTTATCAAATTTCTCTTGATAACATCCCTCTTTTATAATATAGATGTCTCTTATCCAATTTCTCTTGTCCAATATCTCTTATCCAATTTCTCTTGATAACATCCCTCATTTATAATATAGATATCTCTTATCCAATTTCTCATGTCCAATATCTCTTATCCAATTTCTCTTGATAACATCCCTCTTTTATAATATAGATATCTCTTATCCAATTTCTCTTGTCCAATTTCTCTTATCAAATTTCTCTTGATAACATCCCTCTTTTATAATATAGATATCTCTTATCCAATTTCTCATGTCCAATATCTCTTATCCAATTTCTCTTGATAACATCCCTCTTTTATAATATAGATATCTCTTATCCAATTTCTCTTGTCCAATATCTCGTATCCAATTTCTCTTGATACCATCCCTCTTTTATAATATAGATATCTCTTATCCAATTTCGCTTGTCCAATATCTCTTATCCAATTTCTCTTGATAACATCTCTCTTTTATAATATAGATATCTCTTATCCAATTTCTCATGTCCAATATCTCTTATCCAATTTCTCTAATATAGATATCTCTTATCCAATTTCTCTTGCCCAATATCTCTTATCCAATTTCTCTTGATAACATCCCTCTTTTATAATATAGATATCTCTTATCCAATTTCTCATGTCCAATATCTCTTATCCAATTTCTCTTGATAACATCCCTCTTTTATAATATAGATATCTCTTATCCAATTTCTCATGTCCAATATCTCTTATCCAATTTCTCTTGATAACATCCATCTTTTATAATATAGATATCTCTTATCCAATTTCTCATGTCCAATATCTCTTATCCAATTTCTCTTGATAACATCCCTCTTTTATAATATAGATATCTCTTATCCAATTTCTCTTGAAAACATCCCTCTCTTATAATATAGATATCTCTTATCCAATTTCTCTTGTCCAATATTTCTTATCCAATTTCTCTTGATAACAACCCTCTTTTATAATATAGATATCTCTTATCCAATTTCTCTTGTCCAATATCTCTTATCCAATTTCTCTTGATAACATCCCTCTTTTATAATATAGATATCTCTTATCCAATTTCTCTTGATAACATCCCTCTCTTATAATATAGATATCTCTTATCCCATTTCTCTTGTCCAATATCTCTTATCCAATTTCTCTTGATAATATCCCTCTGTTATAATATAGATATGTCTTATCCAATTTCTCTTGTCCAATATCTCTTATCCAATTTCTCTTGATAACATCCCTCTTTTATAATATAGATATCTCTTGTCCAATTTCTCTTGATAACATCTCTCTTTTATAATATAGATATATCTTATCCAATTTCTCTTGTCTAATATCTCTTATCCAATTTCTCTTGATAACATCCCTCTTTTATAATATAGATATCTCTTATCCAATTTCTATTGTCCAATATCTCTTATCCAATTTCTCTTGATAACATCCCTCTTTTATAATATAGATATCTCTTATCCAATTTCTCTTGTCCAATATCTCTTATCCAATTTCTCTTGATAACATCCATCTTTTATAATATAGATATCTCTTATCCAATTTCTCATGTCCAATATCTCTTATCCAATTTCTCTTGATAACATCCCTCTTTTATAATATAGATATCTCTTATCCAATTTCTCTTGAAAACATCCCTCTCTTATAATATAGATATCTCTTATCCAATTTCTCTTGTCCAATATTTCTTATCCAATTTCTCTTGATAACAACCCTCTTTTATAATATAGATATCTCTTATCCAATTTCTCTTGTCCAATATCTCTTATCCAATTTCTCTTGATAACATCCCTCTTTTATAATATAGATATCTCTTATCCAATTTCTCTTGATAACATCCCTCTCTTATAATATAGATATCTCTTATCCCATTTCTCTTGTCCAATATCTCTTATCCAATTTCTCTTGATAATATCCCTCTGTTATAATATAGATATGTCTTATCCAATTTCTCTTGTCCAATATCTCTTATCCAATTTCTCTTGATAACATCCCTCTTTTATAATATAGATATCTCTTGTCCAATTTCTCTTGATAACATCTCTCTTTTATAATATAGATATATCTTATCCAATTTCTCTTGTCTAATATCTCTTATCCAATTTCTCTTGATAACATCCCTCTTTTATAATATAGATATCTCTTATCCAATTTCTCATGTCCAATATCTCTTATCCAATTTCTCTTGATAACATCCCTCTTTTATAATATAGATATCTCTTATCCAATTTCTCTTTTCCAATATCTCTTATCCAATTTCTCTTCATAACATCCCTCTTTTATAATATAGATATCTCTTATCCAATTTCTCTTTTCCAATATCTCTTATCCAATTTCTCTTGATAACATCCCTCTTTTATAATATAGATATCTCTTATCCAATTTCTCTTGTCCAATATCTCTTATCCAATTTCTCTTGATAACATCCCTCTCTTATAATATAGATATCTCTTATCCAATTTCTCTTGATAACATCCCTCTCTTATAATATAGATATCTCTTATCCAATTTCTCTTGTCCAATATCTCTTATCCAATTTCTCTTGATAACATCCCTCTTTTATAATATAGATATCTCTTATCCAATTTCTCATGTCCAATATCTCTTATCCAATATCTCTTGATAACATCCCTCTTTTATAATATAGATATCTCTTATCCAATTTCTCTTGTCAAATTTCTCTTATCAAATTTCTCTTGATAACATCCCTCTTTTATAATATAGATATCTCTTATCCAATTTCTCATGTCCAATATCTCTTATCCAATTTCTCTTGATAACATCCCTCTTTTATAATATAGATATCTCTTATCCAATTTATCTTGTCCAATATCTCGTATCCAATTTCTCTTGATACCATCCCTCTTTTATAATATAGATATCTCTTATCGAATTTATCTTGTCCAATATCTCTTATCCAATTTCTCTTGATAACATCTCTCTTTTATAATATAGATATCTCTTATCCAATTTCTCATGTCCAATATCTCTTATCCAATTTCTCTAATATAGATATCTCTTATCCAATTTCCCTTGCCCAATATCTCTTATCCAATTTCTCTTGATAACATCCCTCTTTTATAATATAGATATCTCTTATCCAATTTCTCATGTCCAATATCTCTTATCCAATTTCTCTTGATAACATCCCTCTTTTATAATATAGATATCTCTTATCCAATTTCTCATGTCCAATATCTCTTATCCAATTTCTCTTGATAACATCCCTCTTTTATAATATAGATATCTCTTATCCAATTTCTATTGTCCAATATCTCTTATCCAATTTCTCTTGATAACATCCCCTCTTTTATAATATAGATATCTCTTATCCAATTTATCTTTTCCAATATCTCTTATCCAATTTCTCTTGATAACATTCCTCTTTTATAATATAGATATCTCTTATCTAATTTATCTTGTCCAATATCTCTTATCCAATTTCTCTAGATTACATCCCTCTTTTATAATATAGATATCTCTTATCCAATATCTTTTGTCCAATATCTCTTATCCAATTTCTCTTGATACCATCCCTCTTTTATAATATAGATATCTCTTATCCAATTTCTCATGTCCAATATCTCTTATCCAATATCTCTTGATAACATCCCTCTTTTATAATATAGATATCTCTTATCCAATTTCTCATGTCCAATATCTCTTATCCAATTTCTATTGATAACATCCCTCTTTTATAATATAGATATCTCTTATCCAATTTCTCTTGTCCAATATCTCTTATCCAATTTCTCTTGATAACATCCCTCTTTTATAATATAGATATCGCTTAACCAATTTCTCATGTCCAATATCTCTTATCCAATTTCTCTTGATAACATCCCTCTTTTATAATATAGATATCTCTTATCCAATTTCTCTTTTCCAATATCTCTTATCCAATTTCTCTTCATAACATCCCTCTTTTATAATATAGATATCTCTTATCCAATTTCTCTTTTCCAATATCTCTTATCCAATTTCTCTTTATAACATCCCTCTTTTATAATATAGATATCTCTTATCCAATTTCTATTGTCCAATATCTCTTATCCAATTTCTCTTGATAACATCCCTCTTTTATAATATAGATATCTCTTATCCAATTTCTCATGTCCAATATCTCTTATCCAATTTCTCTTGATAACATCCCTCTTTTATAATATAGATATCTCTTATCCAATTTCTCATGTCCAATATCTCTTATCCAATTTCTCTTGATAACATCCCTCTTTTATAATATAGACATCTCTTATCCAATTTCTCTTGTCCAATATCTCTTATCCAATTTCACTTCATAACATCCCTCTTTTATAATATAGATATCTCTTATCCAATTTCTCATGTCCAATATCTCTTATCCAATTTCTCTTGATAACATCCCTCTTTTATAATATAGATATCTCTTATCCAATTTCTCATGTCCAATATCTCTTATCCAATTTCTCTTGATAACATCCCTCTTTTATAATATAGATATCTCTTATCCAATTTCTCTTGTCCAATATCTCTTATCCAATTTCTCTTGATAATATCCCTCTTTTATAATATAGATATGTCTTATCCAATTTCTCTTGTCCAATATCTCTTATCCAATTTCTCTTGATAACATCCCTCTTTTATAATATAGATATCTCTTATCCAATTTCTCTTGTCCAATATCTCTTATCCAATTTCTCTTGATAACATCCCTCTTTTATAATATAGATATCTCTTATCCAATTTCTCTTGATAACATCCCTCTCTTATAATATAGATATCTCTTATCCAATTTCTCTTGTCCAATATCTCTTATCCAATTTCTCTTGATAATATCCCTCTGTTATAATATAGATATGTCTTATCCAATTTCTCTTGTCCAATATCTCTTATCCAATTTCTCTTGATAACATCTCTCTTTTATAATATAGATATCTCTTGTCCAATTTCTCTTGATAACATCTCTCTTTTATAATATAGATATATCTTATCCAATTTCTCTTGCCTAAAATCTCTTATCCAATTTCTCTTGATAACATCCCTCTTTTATAATATAGATATCTCTTATCCAATTTCTATTGTCCAATATCTCTTATCAAATTTCTCTTGATAACATCCCTCTTTTATAATATAGATGTCTCTTATCCAATTTCTCTTGTCCAATATCTCTTATCCAATTTCTCTTGATAACATCCCTCATTTATAATATAGATATCTCTTATCCAATTTCTCATGTCCAATATCTCTTATCCAATTTCTCTTGATAACATCCCTCTTTTATAATATAGATATCTCTTATCCAATTTCTCTTGTCCAATTTCTCTTATCAAATTTCTCTTGATAACATCCCTCTTTTATAATATAGATATCTCTTATCCAATTTCTCATGTCCAATATCTCTTATCCAATTTCTCTTGATAACATCCCTCTTTTATAATATAGATATCTCTTATCCAATTTCTCTTGTCCAATATCTCGTATCCAATTTCTCTTGATACCATCCCTCTTTTATAATATAGATATCTCTTATCCAATTTCGCTTGTCCAATATCTCTTATCCAATTTCTCTTGATAACATCTCTCTTTTATAATATAGATATCTCTTATCCAATTTCTCATGTCCAATATCTCTTATCCAATTTCTCTAATATAGATATCTCTTATCCAATTTCTCTTGCCCAATATCTCTTATCCAATTTCTCTTGATAACATCCCTCTTTTATAATATAGATATCTCTTATCCAATTTCTCATGTCCAATATCTCTTATCCAATTTCTCTTGATAACATCCCTCTTTTATAATATAGATATCTCTTATCCAATTTCTCATGTCCAATATCTCTTATCCAATTTCTCTTGATAACATCCATCTTTTATAATATAGATATCTCTTATCCAATTTCTCATGTCCAATATCTCTTATCCAATTTCTCTTGATAACATCCCTCTTTTATAATATAGATATCTCTTATCCAATTTCTCTTGAAAACATCCCTCTCTTATAATATAGATATCTCTTATCCAATTTCTCTTGTCCAATATTTCTTATCCAATTTCTCTTGATAACAACCCTCTTTTATAATATAGATATCTCTTATCCAATTTCTCTTGTCCAATATCTCTTATCCAATTTCTCTTGATAACATCCCTCTTTTATAATATAGATATCTCTTATCCAATTTCTCTTGATAACATCCCTCTCTTATAATATAGATATCTCTTATCCCATTTCTCTTGTCCAATATCTCTTATCCAATTTCTCTTGATAATATCCCTCTGTTATAATATAGATATGTCTTATCCAATTTCTCTTGTCCAATATCTCTTATCCAATTTCTCTTGATAACATCCCTCTTTTATAATATAGATATCTCTTGTCCAATTTCTCTTGATAACATCTCTCTTTTATAATATAGATATATCTTATCCAATTTCTCTTGTCTAATATCTCTTATCCAATTTCTCTTGATAACATCCCTCTTTTATAATATAGATATCTCTTATCCAATTTCTATTGTCCAATATCTCTTATCCAATTTCTCTTGATAACATCCCTCTTTTATAATATAGATATCTCTTATCCAATTTCTCTTGTCCAATATCTCTTATCCAATTTCTCTTGATAACATCCATCTTTTATAATATAGATATCTCTTATCCAATTTCTCATGTCCAATATCTCTTATCCAATTTCTCTTGATAACATCCCTCTTTTATAATATAGATATCTCTTATCCAATTTCTCTTGAAAACATCCCTCTCTTATAATATAGATATCTCTTATCCAATTTCTCTTGTCCAATATTTCTTATCCAATTTCTCTTGATAACAACCCTCTTTTATAATATAGATATCTCTTATCCAATTTCTCTTGTCCAATATCTCTTATCCAATTTCTCTTGATAACATCCCTCTTTTATAATATAGATATCTCTTATCCAATTTCTCTTGATAACATCCCTCTCTTATAATATAGATATCTCTTATCCCATTTCTCTTGTCCAATATCTCTTATCCAATTTCTCTTGATAATATCCCTCTGTTATAATATAGATATGTCTTATCCAATTTCTCTTGTCCAATATCTCTTATCCAATTTCTCTTGATAACATCCCTCTTTTATAATATAGATATCTCTTGTCCAATTTCTCTTGATAACATCTCTCTTTTATAATATAGATATATCTTATCCAATTTCTCTTGTCTAATATCTCTTATCCAATTTCTCTTGATAACATCCCTCTTTTATAATATAGATATCTCTTATCCAATTTCTCATGTCCAATATCTCTTATCCAATTTCTCTTGATAACATCCCTCTTTTATAATATAGATATCTCTTATCCAATTTCTCTTTTCCAATATCTCTTATCCAATTTCTCTTCATAACATCCCTCTTTTATAATATAGATATCTCTTATCCAATTTCTCTTTTCCAATATCTCTTATCCAATTTCTCTTGATAACATCCCTCTTTTATAATATAGATATCTCTTATCCAATTTCTCTTGTCCAATATCTCTTATCCAATTTCTCTTGATAACATCCCTCTCTTATAATATAGATATCTCTTATCCAATTTCTCTTGATAACATCCCTCTCTTATAATATAGATATCTCTTATCCAATTTCTCTTGTCCAATATCTCTTATCCAATTTCTCTTGATAACATCCCTCTTTTATAATATAGATATCACTTATCCAATTTGTCTTTTCCAATATCTCTTATCCAATTTCACTTGATAACATCCATCTTTTATAATATAGATATCTCTTATCCAATTTCTCTTGTCCAATATCTCTTATCCAATTTCTCTTGATAACATCCCTCTTTTATAATATAGATATCTCTTATCCAATTTCTCATGTCCAATATCTCTTATCCAATTTCTCTTGATAACATCCATCTTTTATAATATAGATATCTCTTATCCAATTTCTCATGTCCAATATCTCTTATCCAATTTCTCTTGATAACATCCCTCTTTTATAATATAGATATCTCTTATCCAATTTCTCTTGAAAACATCCCTCTCTTATAATATAGATATCTCTTATCCAATTTCTCTTGTCCAATATTTCTTATCCAATTTCTCTTGATAACAACCCTCTTTTATAATATAGATATCTCTTATCCAATTTCTCTTGTCCAATATCTCTTATCCAATTTCTCTTGATAACATCCCTCTTTTATAATATAGATATCTCTTATCCAATTTCTCTTGATAACATCCCTCTCTTATAATATAGATATCTCTTATCCCATTTCTCTTGTCCAATATCTCTTATCCAATTTCTCTTGATAATATCCCTCTGTTATAATATAGATATGTCTTATCCAATTTCTCTTGTCCAATATCTCTTATCCAATTTCTCTTGATAACATCCCTCTTTTATAATATAGATATCTCTTGTCCAATTTCTCTTGATAACATCTCTCTTTTATAATATAGATATATCTTATCCAATTTCTCTTGTCTAATATCTCTTATCCAATTTCTCTTGATAACATCCCTCTTTTATAATATAGATATCTCTTATCCAATTTCTCATGTCCAATATCTCTTATCCAATTTCTCTTGAGAACATCCCTCTTTTATAATATAGATATCTCTTATCCAATTTCTCTTTTCCAATATCTCTTATCCAATTTCTCTTCATAACATCCCTCTTTTATAATATAGATATCTCTTATCCAATTTCTCTTTTCCAATATCTCTTATCCAATTTCTCTTGATAACATCCCTCTTTTATAATATAGATATCTCTTATCCAATTTCTCTTGTCCAATATCTCGTATCCAATTTCTCTTGATAACATCCCTCTCTTATAATATAGATATCTCTTATCCAATTTCTCTTGATAACATCCCTCTCTTATAATATAGATATCTCTTATCCAATTTCTCTTGTCCAATATCTCTTATCCAATTTCTCTTGATAACATCCCTCTTTTATAATATAGATATCACTTATCCAATTTGTCTTTTCCAATATCTCTTATCCAATTTCACTTGATAACATCCATCTTTTATAATATAGATATCTCTTATCCAATTTCTCTTTTCCAATATCTCTTATCCAATTTCTCTTGATAACATACCTCTTTTATAATATAGATATCTCTTATCCAATTTCTCATGTCCAATATCTCTTATCCAATTTCTCTTGATAACATCCCTCTTTTATAATATAGACTAGTCATTACCCGTGCCCATAGGGCACGGTTTATTTAATGGCTGAGTTTTTCTCCCCCACAAATTTCAAGTTCCCCCCAAATTTCAAGTTTTCCCACAAAATTTCAAGTTTCCCCCCAAATTTAAGTTTTCCTCCAAAATTTAAGTCCCCCCAAAATTGTCATTACCACCTAGGACAAACTTGCCACGTATGACAAAGCTTTGTCCTAGTAGGAAAAGATTCAAAATCTTCATAGAACTGGAAAAAATGGTCGGAAGGGGTGAGAATAAAAAGTGTGGGTGGGTGGGTGGGGAGGGTCCATGGGCAAAAATACAAAAACCGGGGTTGTATGTGAAAAATTCCCCACATCCTCTTTTATCCCTCAAAATCTCATCTCTTATATTTTCTCTTATCCAATTTCCATGTTTTATATAATAGATATCCAAATTCTCTTATCCAATTTCTCATGTCCAAATTCTCTTATCAATTTCTCTTGATAACATCCGTCTTTTATATAATAGATATTTCTTATCCAATTTCTCTTATCCAATATCTCTTATCCAATTTCTCTTGATAACATCTCTCGTTTGTACTCTTATCCAATTTCACTTGATAACATCACTCTTATCCAATTTCTATTGTCCAATATCTCTTATCCAATTTCTCCTGATAACATCCCTCTTTTAAAATATAGATATCTCTTATCCAATTTATCTTGTCCAATATCTCTTATCCAATTTCTCTTGATAACATCCCTCTTTTATAATATAGATATCTCTTATCCAATTTCTATTGTCCAATATCTCTTATCCAATTTCTCTTGATAACATCCCTCTTTTATAATATAGATATCTCTTATCCAATTTCTCATGTCCAATATCTCTTATCCAATTTCTCTTGATAACATCCCTCTTTTATAATATAGATATCTCTTATCCAATTTCTCTTGTCCAATATCTCTTATCCAATTTCTCTTGATAACATCCCTCTTTTATAATATAGATATCTCTTATCCAATTTCTCATGTCCAATATCTCTTATCCAATATCTCTTGATAACATCCCTCTTTTATAATATAGATATCTCTTATCCAATTTCTCTTGTCAAATTTCTCTTATCAAATTTCTCTTGATAACATCCCTCTTTTATAATATAGATATCTCTTATCCAATTTCTCATGTCCAATATCTCTTATCCAATTTCTCTTGATAACATCCCTCTTTTATAATATAGATATCTCTTATCCAATTTATCTTGTCCAATATCTCGTATCCAATTTCTCTTGATACCATCCCTCTTTTATAATATAGATATCTCTTATCGAATTTATCTTGTCCAATATCTCTTATCCAATTTCTCTTGATAACATCTCTCTTTTATAATATAGATATCTCTTATCCAATTTCTCATGTCCAATATCTCTTATCCAATTTCTCTAATATAGATATCTCTTATCCAATTTCCCTTGCCCAATATCTCTTATCCAATTTCTCTTGATAACATCCCTCTTTTATAATATAGATATCTCTTATCCAATTTCTCATGTCCAATATCTCTTATCCAATTTCTCTTGATAACATCCCTCTTTTATAATATAGATATCTCTTATCCAATTTCTCATGTCCAATATCTCTTATCCAATTTCTCTTGATAACATCCCTCTTTTATAATATAGATATCTCTTATCCAATTTCTATTGTCCAATATCTCTTATCCAATTTCTCTTGATAACATCCCCTCTTTTATAATATAGATATCTCTTATCCAATTTATCTTTTCCAATATCTCTTATCCAATTTCTCTTGATAACATTCCTCTTTTATAATATAGATATCTCTTATCTAATTTATCTTGTCCAATATCTCTTATCCAATTTCTCTAGATTACATCCCTCTTTTATAATATAGATATCTCTTATCCAATATCTTTTGTCCAATATCTCTTATCCAATTTCTCTTGATACCATCCCTCTTTTATAATATAGATATCTCTTATCCAATTTCTCATGTCCAATATCTCTTATCCAATATCTCTTGATAACATCCCTCTTTTATAATATAGATATCTCTTATCCAATTTCTCATGTCCAATATCTCTTATCCAATTTCTATTGATAACATCCCTCTTTTATAATATAGATATCTCTTATCCAATTTCTCTTGTCCAATATCTCTTATCCAATTTCTCTTGATAACATCCCTCTTTTATAATATAGATATCGCTTAACCAATTTCTCATGTCCAATATCTCTTATCCAATTTCTCTTGATAACATCCCTCTTTTATAATATAGATATCTCTTATCCAATTTCTCTTTTCCAATATCTCTTATCCAATTTCTCTTCATAACATCCCTCTTTTATAATATAGATATCTCTTATCCAATTTCTCTTTTCCAATATCTCTTATCCAATTTCTCTTTATAACATCCCTCTTTTATAATATAGATATCTCTTATCCAATTTCTATTGTCCAATATCTCTTATCCAATTTCTCTTGATAACATCCCTCTTTTATAATATAGATATCTCTTATCCAATTTCTCATGTCCAATATCTCTTATCCAATTTCTCTTGATAACATCCCTCTTTTATAATATAGATATCTCTTATCCAATTTCTCATGTCCAATATCTCTTATCCAATTTCTCTTGATAACATCCCTCTTTTATAATATAGACATCTCTTATCCAATTTCTCTTGTCCAATATCTCTTATCCAATTTCACTTCATAACATCCCTCTTTTATAATATAGATATCTCTTATCCAATTTCTCATGTCCAATATCTCTTATCCAATTTCTCTTGATAACATCCCTCTTTTATAATATAGATATCTCTTATCCAATTTCTCATGTCCAATATCTCTTATCCAATTTCTCTTGATAACATCCCTCTTTTATAATATAGATATCTCTTATCCAATTTCTCTTGTCCAATATCTCTTATCCAATTTCTCTTGATAATATCCCTCTTTTATAATATAGATATGTCTTATCCAATTTCTCTTGTCCAATATCTCTTATCCAATTTCTCTTGATAACATCCCTCTTTTATAATATAGATATCTCTTATCCAATTTCTCTTGTCCAATATCTCTTATCCAATTTCTCTTGATAACATCCCTCTTTTATAATATAGATATCTCTTATCCAATTTCTCTTGATAACATCCCTCTCTTATAATATAGATATCTCTTATCCAATTTCTCTTGTCCAATATCTCTTATCCAATTTCTCTTGATAATATCCCTCTGTTATAATATAGATATGTCTTATCCAATTTCTCTTGTCCAATATCTCTTATCCAATTTCTCTTGATAACATCTCTCTTTTATAATATAGATATCTCTTGTCCAATTTCTCTTGATAACATCTCTCTTTTATAATATAGATATATCTTATCCAATTTCTCTTGCCTAAAATCTCTTATCCAATTTCTCTTGATAACATCCCTCTTTTATAATATAGATATCTCTTATCCAATTTCTATTGTCCAATATCTCTTATCAAATTTCTCTTGATAACATCCCTCTTTTATAATATAGATGTCTCTTATCCAATTTCTCTTGTCCAATATCTCTTATCCAATTTCTCTTGATAACATCACTCATTTATAATATAGATATCTCTTATCCAATTTCTCATGTCCAATATCTCTTATCCAATTTCTCTTGATAACATCCCTCTTTTATAATATAGATATCTCTTATCCAATTTCTCTTGTCCAATTTCTCTTATCAAATTTCTCTTGATAACATCCCTCTTTTATAATATAGATATCTCTTATCCAATTTCTCATGTCCAATATCTCTTATCCAATTTCTCTTGATAACATCCCTCTTTTATAATATAGATATCTCTTATCCAATTTCTCTTGTCCAATATCTCGTATCCAATTTCTCTTGATACCATCCCTCTTTTATAATATAGATATCTCTTATCCAATTTCGCTTGTCCAATATCTCTTATCCAATTTCTCTTGATAACATCTCTCTTTTATAATATAGATATCTCTTATCCAATTTCTCATGTCCAATATCTCTTATCCAATTTCTCTAATATAGATATCTCTTATCCAATTTCTCTTGCCCAATATCTCTTATCCAATTTCTCTTGATAACATCCCTCTTTTATAATATAGATATCTCTTATCCAATTTCTCATGTCCAATATCTCTTATCCAATTTCTCTTGATAACATCCCTCTTTTATAATATAGATATCTCTTATCCAATTTCTCATGTCCAATATCTCTTATCCAATTTCTCTTGATAACATCCATCTTTTATAATATAGATATCTCTTATCCAATTTCTCATGTCCAATATCTCTTATCCAATTTCTCTTGATAACATCCCTCTTTTATAATATAGATATCTCTTATCCAATTTCTCTTGAAAACATCCCTCTCTTATAATATAGATATCTCTTATCCAATTTCTCTTGTCCAATATTTCTTATCCAATTTCTCTTGATAACAACCCTCTTTTATAATATAGATATCTCTTATCCAATTTCTCTTGTCCAATATCTCTTATCCAATTTCTCTTGATAACATCCCTCTTTTATAATATAGATATCTCTTATCCAATTTCTCTTGATAACATCCCTCTGTTATAATATAGATATCTCTTATCCCATTTCTCTTGTCCAATATCTCTTATCCAATTTCTCTTGATAATATCCCTCTGTTATAATATAGATATGTCTTATCCAATTTCTCTTGTCCAATATCTCTTATCCAATTTCTCTTGATAACATCCCTCTTTTATAATATAGATATCTCTTGTCCAATTTCTCTTGATAACATCTCTCTTTTATAATATAGATATATCTTATCCAATTTCTCTTGTCTAATATCTCTTATCCAATTTCTCTTGATAACATCCCTCTTTTATAATATAGATATCTCTTATCCAATTTCTATTGTCCAATATCTCTTATCCAATTTCTCTTGATAACATCCCTCTTTTATAATATAGATATCTCTTATCCAATTTCTCTTGTCCAATATCTCTTATCCAATTTCTCTTGATAACATCCCTCATTTATAATATAGATATCTCTTATCCAATTTCTCATGTCCAATATCTCTTATCCAATTTCTCTTGATAACATCCCTCTTTTATAATATAGATATCTCTTATCCAATTTCTCTTGTCCAATTTCTCTTATCAAATTTCTCTTGATAACATCCCTCTTTTATAATATAGATATCTCTTATCCAATTTCTCATGTCCAATATCTCTTATCCAATTTCTCTTGATAACATCCCTCTTTTATAATATAGATATCTCTTATCCAATTTATCTTGTCCAATATCTCGTATCCAATTTCTCTTGATACCATCCCTCTTTTATAATATAGATATCTCTTATCCAATTTCGCTTGTCCAATATCTCTTATCCAATTTCTCTTGATAACATCTCTCTTTTATAATATAGATATCTCTTATCCAATTTCTCAAGTCCAATATCTCTTATCCAATTTCTTTAATATAGATATCTCTTATCCAATTTCTCTTGCCCAATATCTCTTATCCAATTTCTCTTGATAACATCCCTCTTTTATAATATAGATATCTCTTATCCAATTTCTCATGTCCAATATCTCTTATCCAATTTCTCTTGATAACATCCCTCTTTTATAATATAGATATCTCTTATCCAATTTCTCATGTCCAATATCTCTTATCCAATTTCTCTTGATAACATCCATCTTTTATAATATAGATATCTCTTATCCAATTTCTATTGTCCAATATCTCTTATCCAATTTCTCTTGATAACATCCCCTCTTTTATAATATAGATATCTCTTATCCAATTTATCTTGTCCAATATCTCTTATCCAATTTCTCTTGATAACATTCCTCTTTTATAATATAGATATCTCTTATCCAATTTATCTTGTCCAATATCTCTTATCCAATTTCTCTTGATAACATCCCTCTTTTATAATATAGATATCTCTTATCCAATTTCTATTGTCCAATATCTCTTATCCAATTTCTCTTGATAACATCCCTCTTTTATAATATAGATATCTCTTATCCAATTTCTCATGTCCAATATCTCTTATCCAATTTCTCTTGATAACATCCATCTTTTATAATATAGATATCTCTTATCCAATTTCTCATGTCCAATATCTATTATCCAATTTCTCTTGATAACATCCCTCTTTTATAATATAGATATCTCTTATCCAATTTCTCTTGAAAACATCCCTCTCTTATAATATAGATATCTCTTATCCAATTTCTCTTGTCCAATATTTCTTATCCAATTTCTCTTGATAACAACCCTCTTTTATAATATAGATATCTCTTATCCAATTTCTCTTGTCCAATATCTCTTATCCAATTTCTCTTGATAACGTCCCTCTTTTATAATATAGATATCTCTTATCCAATTTCTCTTGATAACATCCCTCTCTTATAATATAGATATCTCTTATCCAATTTCTCTTGTCCAATATCTCTTATCCAATTTCTCTTGATAATATCCCTCTGTTATAATATAGATATGTCTTATCCAATTTCTCTTGTCCAATATCTCTTATCCAATTTCTCTTGATAACATCCCTCTTTTATAATATAGATATCTCTTGTCCAATTTCTCTTGATAACATCCCTCTTTTATAATATAGATATATCTTATCCAATTTCTATTGTCCAATATCTCTTATCCAATTTCTCTTGATAACATCCCTCTTTTAAAATATAGATATCTCTTATCCAATTTATCTTGTCCAATATCTCTTATCCAATTTCTCTTGATAACATCCCTCTTTTATAATATAGATATCTCTTATCCAATTTCTATTGTCCAATATCTCTTATCCAATTTCTCTTGATAACATACCTCTTTTATAATATAGATATCTCTTATCCAATTTCTCTTTTCCAATATCTCTTATCCAATTTCTCTTGATAACATCCATCTTTTATAATATAGATATCTCTTATCCAATTTCTCATGTCCAATATCTCTTATCCAATTTCTCTTGATAACATCCCTCTTTTATAATATAGATATCTCTTATCCAATTTCTCTTGAAAACATCCCTCTCTTATAATATAGATATCTCTTATCCAATTTCTCTTGTCCAATATTTCTTATCCAATTTATCTTGATAACAACCCTCTTTTATAATATAGATATCTCTTATCCAATTTCTCTTGTCCAATATCTCTTATCCAATTTCTCTTGATAATATCCCTCTTTTATAATATAGATATCTCTTATCCAATTTCTCTTGTCCAATATCTCTTATCCAATTTCTCTTGATAACATCCCTCTTTTATAATATAGATATCTCTTGTCCAATTTCTCTTGATAACATCTCTCTTTTATAATATAGATATATCTTATCCAATTTCTCTTGTCTAATATCTCTTATCCAATTTCTCTTGATAACATCCCTCTTTTATAATATAGATATCTCTTATCCAATTTCTATTGTCCAATATCTCTTATCCAATTTCTCTTGATAACATCCCTCTTTTATAATATAGATATCTCTTATCCAATTTCTCTTGTCCAATATCTCTTATCCAATTTCTCTTGATAACATCCCTCATTTATAATATAGATATCTCTTATCCAATTTCTCATGTCCAATATCTCTTATCCAATTTCTCTTGATAACATCCCTCTTTTATAATATAGATATCTCTTATCCAATTTCTCTTGTCCAATTTCTCTTATCAAATTTCTCTTGATAACATCCCTCTTTTATAATATAGATATCTCTTATCCAATTTATCTTGTCCAATATCTCTTATCCAATTTCTCTTGATAACATCCCTCTTTTATAATATAGATATCTCTTATCCAATTTCTATTGTCCAATATCTCTTATCCAATTTCTCTTGATAACATACCTCTTTTATAATATAGATATCTCTTATCCAATTTCTCATGTCCAATATCTCTTATCCAATTTCTCTTGATAACATCCATCTTTTATAATATAGATATCTCTTATCCAATTTCTCATGTCCAATATCTCTTATCCAATTTCTCTTGATAACATCCCTCTTTTATAATATAGATATCTCTTATCCAATTTCTCTTGAAAACATCCCTCTCTTATAATATAGATATCTCTTATCCAATTTCTCTTGTCCAATATTTCTTATCCAATTTATCTTGATAACAACCCTCTTTTATAATATAGATATCTCTTATCCAATTTCTCTTGTCCAATATCTCTTATCCAATTTCTCTTGATAATATCCCTCTTTTATAATATAGATATCTCTTATCCAATTTCTCTTGTCCAATATCTCTTATCCAATTTCTCTTGATAACATCCCTCTTTTATAATATAGATATCTCTTGTCCAATTTCTCTTGATAACATCTCTCTTTTATAATATAGATATATCTTATCCAATTTCTCTTGTCTAATATCTCTTATCCAATTTCTCTTGATAACATCCCTCTTTTATAATATAGATATCTCTTATCCAATTTCTATTGTCCAATATCTCTTATCCAATTTCTCTTGATAACATCCCTCTTTTATAATATAGATATCTCTTATCCAATTTCTCTTGTCCAATATCTCTTATCCAATTTCTCTTGATAACATCCCTCATTTATAATATAGATATCTCTTATCCAATTTCTCATGTCCAATATCTCTTATCCAATTTCTCTTGATAACATCCCTCTTTTATAATATAGATATCTCTTATCCAATTTCTCTTGTCCAATTTCTCTTATCAAATTTCTCTTGATAACATCCCTCTTTTATAATATAGATATCTCTTATCCAATTTCTCATGTCCAATATCTCTTATCCAATTTCTCTTGATAACATCCCTCTTTTATAATATAGATATCTCTTATCCAATTTATCTTGTCCAATATCTCGTATCCAATTTCTCTTGATACCATCCCTCTTTTATAATATAGATATCTCTTATCCAATTTCGCTTGTCCAATATCTCTTATCCAATTTCTCTTGATAACATCTCTCTTTTATAATATAGATATCTCTTATCCAATTTCTCATGTCCAATATCTCTTATCCAATTTCTCTAATATAGATATCTCTTATCCAATTTCTCTTGCCCAATATCTCTTATCCAATTTCTCTTGATAACATCCCTCTTTTATAATATAGATATCTCTTATCCAATTTCTCATGTCCAATATCTCTTATCCAATTTCTCTTGATAACATCCCTCTTTTATAATATAGATATCTCTTATCCAATTTCTCATGTCCAATATCTCTTATCCAATTTCTCTTGATAACATCCATCTTTTATAATATAGATATCTCTTATCCAATTTCTATTGTCCAATATCTCTTATCCAATTTCTCTTGATAACATCCCCTCTTTTATAATATAGATATCTCTTATCCAATTTATCTTGTCCAATATCTCTTATCCAATTTCTCTTGATAAAATTCCTCTTTTATAATATAGATATCTCTTATCCAATTTATCTTGTCCAATATCTCTTATCCAATTTCTCTTGTTTACATCCCTCTTTTTTAATATAGATATCTCTTATCCAATATCTCTTGTCCAATATCTCTTATCCAATTTCTCTTGATACCATCCCTCTTTTATAATATAGATATCTCTTATCCAATTTCTCATGTCCAATATCTCTTATCCAATTTCTCTTGATAACATCCCTCTTCTATAATATAGATATCTCTTATCCACTTTCTCATGTCCAATATCTCTTATCCAATTTCTCTTGATAACATCCCTCTTTTATAATATAGATATCTCTTATCCAATTTCTCTTGTCCAATATCTCTTATCCAATTTCTCTTGATAACATCCCTCTTTTATAATATAGATATCTCTTATCCAATTTCTCTTTTCCAATATCTCTTATCCAATTTCTCTTCACAACATCCCTCTTTTATAATATAGATATCTCTTATCCAATTTCTCTTTTCCAATATCTCTTATCCAATTTCTCTTGATAACAACCCTCTTTTATAATATAGATATCTCTTATCCAATTTCTCTTGTCCAATATCTCTTATCCAATTTCTCTTGATAACATCCCTCTTTTATAATATAGATATCTCTTATCCAATTTCTCTTGTCCAATATCTCTTATCCAATTTCTCTTGATAACATCCCTCATTTATAATATAGATATCTCTTATCCAATTTCTCATGTCCAATATCTCTTAACCAATTTCTCTTGAAAACATCCCTCTTTTATAATATAGATATCTCTTATCCAATTTCTCTTTTCCAATATCTCTTATCCAATTTCTCTTGATAACATCCCTCTTTTATAATATAGATATCTCTTATCCAATTTCTCTTGTCCAATATCTCTTATCCAATTTCTCTTGATAACATCCCTCTTTTATAATATAGATATCTCTTATCCAATTTCTCTTTTCCAATTTCTCTTATCCAATTTCTATTGATAACATCCCTCTTTTATAATATAGATATCTCTTATCCAATTTCTCTTGATAACATCCCTCTCTTATAATATAGATATCTCTTATCCAATTTCTCTTGTCCAATATCTCTTATCCAATTTCTCTTGATAACATCCCTCTTTTATAATATAGATATCTCTTATCCAATTTGTCTTTTCCAATATCTCTTATCCAATTTCTCTTGATAACATCCATCTTTTATAATATAGATATCTCTTATCCAATTTCTCTTTTCCAATATCTCTTATCCAATTTCTCTTGATAACATACCTCTTTTATAATATAGATATCTCTTATCCAATATCTCTTATCCAATTTCTCTTGATAACATCCCTCTTTTATAATATAGATATCTCTTATCCAATTTCTCTTGTCCAATATCTCTTATCCAATTTCTCTTGATAACATCCCTCTTTTATAATATAGATATCTCTTATCCAATTTCTATTGTCCAATATCTCTTATCCAATTTCTCTTGATAACATCCCATCTTTTATAATATAGATATCTCTTATCCAATTTATCTTGTCCAATATCTCTTATCCAATTTCTCTTGATTACATTCCTCTTTTATAATATTGATATCTCTTATCTAATTTATCTTGTCCAATATCTCTTATCCAATTTCTCTTGATTACATCCCTCTTTTATAATATAGATATCTCTTATCCAATATCTCTTGTCCAATATCTCTTATCCAATTTCTTTTGATACCATCCCTCTTTTATAATATAGATACCTCTTATCCAATTTCTCATGTCCAATATCTCTTATCCAATTTCTCTTGATAACATCCCTCTTTTATAATATAGATATCTCTTATCCAATTTCTCATGTCCAATATCTCTTATCCAATTTCTCCTATAACATCCCTCTTTTATAATATAGATATCTCTTATCCAATTTCTCTTGTCCAATATCTCTTATCCAATTTCTCTTGATAACATCCCTCTTTTATAATATAGATATCTCTTATCCAATTTCTCATGTCCAATATCTCTTATCCAATTTCTCTTGATAACATCCCTCTTTTATAATATAGATATCTCTTATCCAATTTCTCTTTTCCAATATCTCTTATCCAATTTCTCTTCATAACATCCCTCTTTTATAATATAGATATCTCTTATCCAATTTCTCTTTTCCAATATCTCTTATCCAATTTCTCTTGATAACATCCCTCTTTTATAATATAGATATCTCTTATCCAATTTCTCTTGTCCAATATCTCTTATCCAATTTCTCTTGATAACATCCCTCTCTTATAATATAGATATCTCTTATCCAATTTCTCTTGATAACATCCCTCTCTTATAATATAGATATCTCTTATCCAATTTCTCTTGTCCAATATCTCTTATCCAATTTCTCTTGATAACATCCCTCTTTTATAATATAGATATCACTTATCCAATTTGTCTTTTCCAATATCTCTTATCCAATTTCACTTGATAACATCCATCTTTTATAATATAGATATCTCTTATCCAATTTCTCTTTTCCAATATCTCTTATCCAATTTCTCTTGATAACATACCTCTTTTATAATATAGATATCTCTTATCCAATTTCTCTTGTCCAATATCTCTTATCCAATTTCTCTTGATAACATCCCTCTTTTATAATATAGACTAGTCATTACCCGTGCCCATAGGGCACGGTTTATTTAATGGCTGAGTTTTTCTCCCCCACAAATTTCAAGTTCCCCCCAAATTTCAAGTTTTCCCACAAAATTTCAAGTTTCCCCCCAAATTTAAGTTTTCCTCCAAAATTTAAGTCCCCCCAAAATTGTCATTACCACCTAGGACAAACTTGCCACGTATGACAAAGCTTTGTCCTAGTAGGAAAAGATTCAAAATCTTCATAGAACTGGAAAAAATGGTCGGAAGGGGTGAGAATAAAAAGTGTGGGTGGGTGGGTGGGGAGGGTCCATGGGCAAAAATACAAAAACCGGGGTTGTATGTGAAAAATTCCCCACATCCTCTTTTATCCCTCAAAATCTCATCTCTTATATTTTCTCTTATCCAATTTCCATGTTTTATATAATAGATATCCAAATTCTCTTATCCAATTTCTCATGTCCAAATTCTCTTATCAATTTCTCTTGATAACATCCGTCTTTTATATAATAGATATTTCTTATCCAATTTCTCTTATCCAATATCTCTTATCCAATTTCTCTTGATAACATCTCTCGTTTGTACTCTTATCCAATTTCACTTGATAACATCACTCTTATCCAATTTCTATTGTCCAATATCTCTTATCCAATTTCTCCTGATAACATCCCTCTTTTAAAATATAGATATCTCTTATCCAATTTATCTTGTCCAATATCTCTTATCCAATTTCTCTTGATAACATCCCTCTTTTATAATATAGATATCTCTTATCCAATTTCTATTGTCCAATATCTCTTATCCAATTTCTCTTGATAACATCCCTCTTTTATAATATAGATATCTCTTATCCAATTTCTCATGTCCAATATCTCTTATCCAATTTCTCTTGATAACATCCCTCTTTTATAATATAGATATCTCTTATCCAATTTCTCTTGTCCAATATCTCTTATCCAATTTCTCTTGATAACATCCCTCTTTTATAATATAGATATCTCTTATCCAATTTCTCATGTCCAATATCTCTTATCCAATATCTCTTGATAACATCCCTCTTTTATAATATAGATATCTCTTATCCAATTTCTCTTGTCAAATTTCTCTTATCAAATTTCTCTTGATAACATCCCTCTTTTATAATATAGATATCTCTTATCCAATTTCTCATGTCCAATATCTCTTATCCAATTTCTCTTGATAACATCCCTCTTTTATAATATAGATATCTCTTATCCAATTTATCTTGTCCAATATCTCGTATCCAATTTCTCTTGATACCATCCCTCTTTTATAATATAGATATCTCTTATCGAATTTATCTTGTCCAATATCTCTTATCCAATTTCTCTTGATAACATCTCTCTTTTATAATATAGATATCTCTTATCCAATTTCTCATGTCCAATATCTCTTATCCAATTTCTCTAATATAGATATCTCTTATCCAATTTCCCTTGCCCAATATCTCTTATCCAATTTCTCTTGATAACATCCCTCTTTTATAATATAGATATCTCTTATCCAATTTCTCATGTCCAATATCTCTTATCCAATTTCTCTTGATAACATCCCTCTTTTATAATATAGATATCTCTTATCCAATTTCTCATGTCCAATATCTCTTATCCAATTTCTCTTGATAACATCCCTCTTTTATAATATAGATATCTCTTATCCAATTTCTATTGTCCAATATCTCTTATCCAATTTCTCTTGATAACATCCCCTCTTTTATAATATAGATATCTCTTATCCAATTTATCTTTTCCAATATCTCTTATCCAATTTCTCTTGATAACATTCCTCTTTTATAATATAGATATCTCTTATCTAATTTATCTTGTCCAATATCTCTTATCCAATTTCTCTTGATTACATCCCTCTTTTATAATATAGATATCTCTTATCCAATATCTTTTGTCCAATATCTCTTATCCAATTTCTCTTGATACCATCCCTCTTTTATAATATAGATATCTCTTATCCAATTTCTCATGTCCAATATCTCTTATCCAATATCTCTTGATAACATCCCTCTTTTATAATATAGATATCTCTTATCCAATTTCTCATGTCCAATATCTCTTATCCAATTTCTATTGATAACATCCCTCTTTTATAATATAGATATCTCTTATCCAATTTCTCTTGTCCAATATCTCTTATCCAATTTCTCTTGATAACATCCCTCTTTTATAATATAGATATCGCTTAACCAATTTCTCATGTCCAATATCTCTTATCCAATTTCTCTTGATAACATCCCTCTTTTATAATATAGATATCTCTTATCCAATTTCTCTTTTCCAATATCTCTTATCCAATTTCTCTTCATAACATCCCTCTTTTATAATATAGATATCTCTTATCCAATTTCTCTTTTCCAATATCTCTTATCCAATTTCTCTTTATAACATCCCTCTTTTATAATATAGATATCTCTTATCCAATTTCTATTGTCCAATATCTCTTATCCAATTTCTCTTGATAACATCCCTCTTTTATAATATAGATATCTCTTATCCAATTTCTCATGTCCAATATCTCTTATCCAATTTCTCTTGATAACATCCCTCTTTTATAATATAGATATCTCTTATCCAATTTCTCATGTCCAATATCTCTTATCCAATTTCTCTTGATAACATCCCTCTTTTATAATATAGATATCTCTTATCCAATTTCTCTTGTCCAATATCTCTTATCCAATTTCTCTTGATAACATCCCTCTTTTATAATATAGATATCTCTTACCCAATTTCTCTTGATAACATCCCTCTCTTATAATATAGATATCTCTTATCCAATTTCTCTTGTCCAATATCTCTTATCTAATTTCTCTTGATAATATCCCTCTTTTATAATATAGATATGTCTTATCCAATTTCTCTTGTCAAATATCTCTTATCCAATTTCTCTTGATAACATCCCTCTTTTATAATATAGATATCTCTTGTCCAATTTCTCTTGATAACATCTCTCTTTTAGAATATAGATATCTCTTATCCAATTTCTCTTGTCCAATATCTCTTATCCAATTTCTCTTGATAACATCCCTCTTTTATAATATAGATATCTCTTATCCAATTTCTATTGTCTAATATCTCTTATCCAATTTCTATTGATAACATCCCTCTTTTATAATATAGATATCTCTTATCCAATTTCTCATGTCCAATATCTCTTATCCAATTTCTCTTGATAACATCCCTCTTTTATAATATAGATATCTCTTATCCAATTTCTCTTGTCCAATATCTCTTATCCAATTTCTCTTGATAACATCCCTCTTTTATAATATAGATATCTCTTATCCAATTTCTCATGTCCAATATCTCTTATCCAATTTCTCTTGATAACATCCCTCTTTTATAATATAGATATCTCTTATCCAATTTCTCTTGTCCAATTTATCTTATCAAATTTCTCTTGATAACATCCCTCTTTTATAATATAGATATCTCTTATCCAATTTCTCATGTCCAATATCTCTTATCCAATTTCTCTTGATAACATCCCTCTTTTATAATATAGATATCTATTATCCAATTTATCTTGTCCAATATCTCGTATCCAATTTCTCTTGATACCATCCCTCTTTTATAATATAGATATCTCTTATCCAATTTCGCTTGTCCAATATCTCTTATCCAATTTCTCTTGATAACATCTCTCTTTTATAATATAGATATCTCTTATCCAATTTCTCATGTCCAATATCTCTTATCCAATTTCTCTAATATAGATATCTCTTATCCAATTTCTCTTGCCCAATATCTCATATCCAATTTCTCTTGATAACATCCCTCTTTTATAATATAGATATCTCTTATCCAATTTCTCATGTCCAATATCTCTTATCCAATTTCTCTTGATAACATCCCTCTTTTATAATATAGATATCTCTTATCCAATTTCTCATGTCCAATATCTCTTATCCAATTTCTCTTGATAACATCCATCTTTTATAATATAGATATCTCTTATCCAATTTCTATTGTCCAATATCTCTTATCCAATTTCTCTTGATAACATCCCCTCTTTTATAATATAGATATCTCTTATCCAATTTATCTTGTCCAATATCTCTTATCCAATTTCTCTTGATAACATTCCTCTTTTATAATATAGATATCTCTTATCCAATTTATCTTGTCCAATATCTCTTATCCAATTTCTCTTGATTACATCCCTCTTTTATAATATAGATATCTCTTATCCAATATCTCTTGTCCAATATCTCTTATCCAATTTCTCTTGATACCATCCCTCTTTTATAATATAGATATCTCTTATCCAATTTCTCATGTCCAATATCTCTTATACAATTTCTCTTGATAACATCCCTCTTTTATAATATAGATATCTCTTATCCACTTTCTCATGTCCAATATCTCTTATCCAATTTCTCTTGATAACATCCCTCTTTTATAATATAGATATCTCTTATCCAATTTCTCTTGTCCAATATCTCTTATCCAATTTCTCTTGATAACATCCCTCTTTTATAATATAGATATCTCTTATCCAATTTCTCTTTTCCAATATCTCTTATCCAATTTCTCTTCATAACATCCCTCTTTTATAATTTAGATATCTATTATCCAATTTATCTTGTCCAATATCTCGTATCCAATTTCTCTTGATACCATCCCTCTTTTATAATATAGATATCTCTTATCCAATTTCGCTTGTCCAATATCTCTTATCCAATTTCTCTTGATAACATCTCTCTTTTATAATATAGATATCTCTTATCCAATTTCTCATGTCCAATATCTCTTATCCAATTTCTCTAATATAGATATCTCTTATCCAATTTCTCTTGCCCAATATCTCATATACAATTTCTCTTGATAACATCCCTCTTTTATAATATAGATATCTCTTATCCAATTTCTCATGTCCAATATCTCTTATCCAATTTCTCTTGATAACATCCCTCTTTTATAATATAGATATCTCTTATCCAATTTCTCATGTCCAATATCTCATATCCAATTTCTCTTGATAACATCCATCTTTTATAATATAGATATCTCTTATCCAATTTCTATTGTCCAATATCTCTTATCCAATTTCTCTTGATAACATCCCCTCTTTTATAATATAGATATCTCTTATCCAATTTATCTTGTCCAATATCTCTTATCCAATTTCTCTTGATAACATTCCTCTTTTATAATATAGATATCTCTTATCCAATTTATCTTGTCCAATATCTCTTATCCAATTTCTCTTGATTACATCCCTCTTTTATAATATAGATATCTCTTATCCAATATCTCTTGTCCAATATCTCTTATCCAATTTCTCTTGATACCATCCCTCTTTTATAATATAGATATCTCTTATCCAATTTCTCATGTCCAATATCTCTTATACAATTTCTCTTGATAACATCCCTCTTTTATAATATAGATATCTCTTATCCACTTTCTCATGTCCAATATCTCTTATCCAATTTCTCTTGATAACATCCCTCTTTTATAATATAGATATCTCTTATCCAATTTCTCTTGTCCAATATCTCTTATCCAATTTCTCTTGATAACATCCCTCTTTTATAATATAGATATCTCTTATCCAATTTCTCTTGATAACAACCCTCTTTTATAATATAGATATCTCTTATCCAATTTCTCTTGTCCAATATCTCTTATCCAATTTCTCTTGATAACATCCCTCTTTTATAATATAGATATCTCTTATCCAATTTCTCTTGTCCAATATCTCTTATCCAATTTCTCTTGATAACATCCCTCTTTTATAATATAGATATCTCTTATCCAATTTCTGTTTTCCAATATCTCTTATCCAATTTCTCTTCACAACATCCCTCTTTTATAATATAGATATCTCTTATCCAATTTCTCTTTTCCAATATCTCTTATCCAATTTCTCTTGATTACATCCCTCTTTTATAATATAGATATCTCTTATCCAATTTCTCTTGTCCAATATCTCTTATCCAATTTCTCTTGATAACATCCCTCTTTTATAATATAGATATCTCTTATCCAATTTCTCTTGTCCAATATCTCTTATCCAATTTCTCTTGATAACATCCCTCTTTTATAATATAGATATCTCTTATCCAATTTCTCATGTCCAATATCTCTTAACCAATTTCTCTTGAAAACATCCCTCTTTTATAATATAGATATCTCTTATCCAATTTCTCTTTTCCAATATCTCTTATCCAATTTCTCTTGATAACATCCCTCTTTTATAATATAGATATCTCTTATCCAATTTCTCTTGTCCAATATCTCTTATCCAATTTCTCTTGATAACATCCCTCTTTTATAATATAGATATCTCTTATCCAATTTCTCTTTTCCAATATCTCTTATCCAATTTCTCTTCATAACATCCCTCTTTTATAATATAGATATCTCTTATCCAATTTCTCTTTTCCAATATCTCTTATCCAATTTCTCTTGATAACATCCCTCTTTTATAATATAGATATCTCTTATCCAATTTCTCTTGTCCAATATCTCTTATCCAATTTCTCATGATAACATCCCTCTCTTATAATATAGATATCTCTTATCCAATTTCTCTTGATAACATCCCTCTCTTATAATATAGATATCTCTTATCCAATTTCTCTTGTCCAATATCTCTTATCCAATTTCTCTTGATAACATCCCTCTTTTATAATATATATATCTCTTATCCAATTTGTCTTTTCCAAAATCTCTTATCCAATTTCACTTGATAACATCCATCTTTTATAATATAGATATATCTTATCCAATTTCTCTTTTCCAATATCTCTTATCCAATTTCTCTTGATAACATACCTCTTTTATAATATAGATATCTCTTATCCAATTTCTCTTGTCCAATATCTCTTATCCAATTTCTCTTGATAACATCCCTCTTTTATAATATAGATATCTCTTATCCAATTTCTCTTGTCCAATATCTCTTATCCAATTTCTCTTGATAACATCCCTCTTTTATAATATAGATATCTCTTATCCAATTTCTCTTGATAACATCACTCTCTTATAATATAGATATCTCTTATCCAATTTCTCTTGTCCAATATCTCTTATCCAATTTCTCTTGATAATATCCCTCTTTTATAATATAGATATGTCTTATCCAATTTCTCTTGTCCAATATCTCTTATCCAATTTCTCTTGATAACATCCCTCTTTTATAATATAGATATCTCTTGTCCAATTTCTCTTGATAACATCTCTCTTTTAGAATATAGATATCTCTTATCCAATTTCTCTTGTCTAATATCTCTTATCCAATTTCTCTTGATAACATCCCTCTTTTATAATATAGATATCTCTTATCCAATTTCTATTGTCCAATATCTCTTATCCAATTTCTCTTGATAACATCCCTCTTTTATAATATAGATATCTCTTATCCAATTTCTCATGTCCAATATCTCTTATCCAATTTCTATTAATAACATCCCTCTTTTATAATATAGATATCTCTTATCCAATTTCTCTTGTCCAATATCTCTTATCCAATTTCTCTTGATAACATCCCTCTTTTATTATATAGATATCTCTTATCCAATTTCTCATGTCCAATATCTCTTATCCAATTTCTCTTGATAACATCCCTCTTTTATAATATAGATATCTCTTATCCAATTTCTCTTGTCCAATTTCTCTTATCAAATTTCTCTTGATAACATCCCTCTTTTATAATATAGATATCTCTTATCCAATTTCTCATGTCCAATATCTCTTATCCAATTTCTCTTGATAACATCCCTCTTTTATAATATAGATATCTCTTATCCAATTTATCTTGTCCAATATCTCGTATCCAATTTCTCTTGATACCATCCCTCTTTTATAATATAGATATCTCTTATCCAATTTCGCTTGTCCAATATCTCTTATCCAATTTCTCTTGATAACATATCTCTTTTATAATATAGATATCTCTTATCCAATTTCTCATGTCCAATATCTCTTATCCAATTTCTCTAATATAGATATCTCTTATCCAATTTCTCTTGCCCAATATCTCTTATCCAATTTCTCATGTCCAATATCTCTTATCCAATTTCTCTTGATAACATCCCTCTTTTATAATATAGATATCTCTTATCCAATTTCTCATGTCCAATATCTCTTATCCAATTTCTCTTGATAACATCCATCTTTTATAATATAGATATCTCTTATCCAATTTCTATTGTCCAATATCTCTTATCCAATTTCTCTTAATAACATCCCCTCTTTTATAATATAGATATCTCTTATCCAATTTATCTTGTCCAATATCTCTTATCCAATTTCTCTTGATAACATTCCTCTTTTATAATATAGATATTTCTTATCCAATTTCTCTTTTCCAATATCTCTTATCCAATTTCTCTTGATTACATCCCTCTTTTATAATATAGATATCTCTTGTCCAATATCTCTTGTCCAATATCTCTTATCCAATTTCTCTTGATACCATCCCTCTTTTATAATATAGATATCTCTTATCCAATTTCTCATGTCCAATATCTCTTATACAATTTCTCTTGATAACATCCCACTTTTATTATATAGATATCTCTTATCCACTTTCTCATGTCCAATATCTCTTATCCAATTTCTCTTGATAACATCCCTCTTTTATAATATAGATATCTCTTATCCAATTTCTCTTGTCCAATATCTCTTATCCAATTTCTCTTGATAACATCCCTCTTTTATAATATAGATATCTCTTATCCAATTTCTCTTTTCCAATATCTCTTATCCAATTTCTCTTCATAACATCCCTCTTTTATAATATAGATATCTCTAATCATATTTCTCTTGTCCAATATCTCTTATCCAATTTCTCTTGATAACATCCCTCTTTTATAATATAGATATCTCTTATCCAATTTCTCTTGTCCAATATCTCTTATCCAATTTCTCTTGATAACATCCCTCTTTTATAATATAGATATCTCTTATCCAATTTCTCATGTCCAATATCTCTTATCCAATTTCTCTTGATAACATCCCTCTTTTATAATATAGATATCTCTTATCCAATTTCTCTTTTCCAATATCTCTTATCCAATTTCTCTTCATAACATCCCTCGTTTATAATATAGATATCTCTTATCCAATTTCTCTTTTCCAATATCTCTTATCCAATTTCTCTTGATAACATCCCTCTTTTATAATATAGATATCTCTTATACAATTTCTCTTGTCCAATATCTCTTATCCAATTTCTCTTGATAACATCCCTCTTTTATAATATAGATATCTCTTATCCAATTTCTCTTGATAACATCCCTCTCTTATAATATAGATATCTCTTATCCAATTTCTCTTGTCCAATATCTCTTATCCAATTTCTCTTGATAACATCCCTCTTTTATAATATAGATATCTCTTATCCAATTTGTCTTTTCCAATATCTCTTATCCAATTTCTCTTGTCCAATATCTCTTATCCAATTTCTCTTGATAACATCCCTCTTTTATAATATAGATATCTCTTATCCAATTTCTCATGTCCAATATCTCTTATCCAATTTCTCTTGATAACATCCCTCTTTTATAATATAGATATCTCTTATCCAATTTCTCTTTTCCAATATCTCTTATCCAATTTCTCTTCATAACATCCCTCGTTTATAATATAGATATCTCTTATCCAATTTCTCTTTTCCAATATCTCTTATCCAATTTCTCTTGATAACATCCCTCTTTTATAATATAGATATCTCTTATACAATTTCTCTTGTCCAATATCTCTTATCCAATTTCTCTTGATAACATCCCTCTTTTATAATATAGATATCTCTTATCCAATTTCTCTTGATAACATCCCTCTCTTATAATATAGATATCTCTTATCCAATTTCTCTTGTCCAATATCTCTTATCCAATTTCTCTTGATAACATCCCTCTTTTATAATATAGATATCTCTTATCCAATTTGTCTTTTCCAATATCTCTTATCCAATTTCTCTTGATAACATCCATCTTTTATAATATAGATATCTCTTATCCAATTTCTCTTTTCCAATTTCTCTTATCCAATTTCTCTTGATAACATACCTCTTTTATAATATAGATATCTCTTATCCAATTTCTCTTGTCCAATATCTCTTATCCAATTTCTCTTGATTACATCCCTCTTTTATAATATAGATATCTCTTGTCCAATATCTCTTGTCCAATATCTCTTATCCAATTTCTCTTGATACCATCCCTCTTTTATAATATAGATATCTCTTATCCAATTTCTCATGTCCAATATCTCTTATACAATTTCTCTTGATAACATCCCACTTTTATTATATAGATATCTATTATCCACTTTCTCATGTCCAATATCTCTTATCCAATTTCTCTTGATAACATCCCTCTTTTATAATATAGATATCTCTTATCCAATTTCTCTTGTCCAATATCTCTTATCCAATTTCTCTTGATAACATCCCTCTTTTATAATATAGATATCTCTTATCCAATTTCTCTTTTCCAATATCTCTTATCCAATTTCTCTTCATAACATCCCTCTTTTATAATATAGATATCTCTTATCATATTTCTCTTGTCCAATATCTCTTATCCAATTTCTCTTGATAACATCCCTCTTTTATAATATAGATATCTCTTATCCAATTTCTCTTGTCCAATATCTCTTATCCAATTTCTCTTGATAACATCCCTCTTTTATAATATAGATATCTCTTATCCAATTTCTCATGTCCAATATCTCTTATCCAATTTCTCTTGATAACATCCCTCTTTTATAATATAGATATCTCTTATCCAATTTCTCTTTTCCAATATCTCTTATCCAATTTCTCTTCATAACATCCCTCTTTTATAATATAGATATCTCTTATCCAATTTCTCTTTTCCAATATCTCTTATCCAATTTCTCTTGATAACATCCCTCTTTTATAATATAGATATCTCTTATACAATTTCTCTTGTCCAATATCTCTTATCCAATTTCTCTTGATAACATCCCTCTTTTATAATATAGATATCTCTTATCCAATTTCTCCTGATAACATCCCTCTCTTATAATATAGATATCTCTTATCCAATTTCTCTTGTCCAATATCTCTTATCCAATTTCTCTTGATAACATCCCTCTTTTATAATATAGATATCTCTTATCCAATTTGTCTTTTCCAATATCTCTTATCCAATTTCTCTTGATAACATCCATCTTTTATAATATAGATATCTCTTATCCAATTTCTCTTTTCCAATTTATCTTATCCAATTTCTCTTGATAACATACCTCTTTTATAATATAGATATCTCTTATCCAATTTCTCTTGTCCAATATCTCTTATCCAATTTCTCTTGATAACATTCCTCTTTTATAATATAGATATCTCTTATCCAATTTCTCTTGTCCAATATCTCTTATCCAATTTCTCTTGATAACATCCCTCTTTTATAATATAGATATCTCTTATCCAATTTCTCTTGATAACATCCCTCTCTTATAATATAGATATCTCTTATCCAATTTCTTTTGTCCAATATCTCTTATCCAATTTCTCTTGATAATATCCCTCTTTTATAATATAGATATGTCTTATCCAATTTCTCTTGTCCAATATCTCTTATCAAATTTCTCTTGATAACATCCCTCTTTTATAATATAGATATCTCTTGTCCAATTTCTCTTGATAACATCTCTCTTTTATAATATATATATCTCTTATCCAATTTCTCTTGTCTAATATATCTTATCCAATTTCTCTTGATAACATCCCTATTTTATAATATAGATATCTCTTATCCAATTTCTATTGTCCAATATCTCTTATCCAATTTCTCTTGAAAACATCCCTCTTTTATAATATATATATCTCTTATCCAATTTCTCATGTCCAATATCTCTTATCCAATTTCTCTTGATAACATCCCTCTTTTATAATATAGATATCTCTTATCCAGTTTCTCTTGTCCAATATCTATTATCCAATTTCTCTTGATAACATCCCTCTTTTATAATATAGATATCTCTTATCCAATTTCTCATGTCCAATATCTCTTATCCAATTTCTCTTGATAACATCTCTCTTTTATAATATAGATATCTCTTATCCAATTTCTCTTGTCCAATTTCTCTTATCAAATTTCTCTTGATAACATCCCTCTTTTATAATATAGATATCTCTTATCCAATTTCTCATGTCCAATATCTCTTATCCAATTTCTCTTGATAACATCCCTCTTTTATAATATAGATATCTCTTATCCAATTTATCTTGTCCAATATCTCGTATCCAATTTCTCTTGATACCATCCCTCTTTTATAATATAGATATCTCTTATCCAATTTCGCTTGTCCAATATCTCTTATCCAATTTCTCTTGATAACATCTCTCTTTTATAATATAGATATCTCTTATCCAATTTCTCATGTCCAATATCTCTTATCCAATTTCTCTAATATAGATATCTCTTATCCAATTTCTCTTGCCCAATATCTCTTATCCAATTTCTCTTGATAACATCCCTCTTTTATAATATAGATATCTCTTATCCAATTTCTCATGTCCAATATCTCTTATCCAATTTCTCTTGATAACATCCCTCTTTTATAATATAGATATCTCTTATCCAATTTCTCATGTCCAATATCTCTTATCCAATTTCTCTTGATAACATCCATCTTTTATAATATAGATATCTCTTATCCAATTTCTATTGTCCAATATCTCTTATCCAATTTCTCTTGATAACATCCCCTCTTTTATAATATAGATATCTCTTATCCAATTTATCTTGTCCAATATCTCTTATCCAATTTCTCTTGATAACATTCCTCTTTTATAATATAGATATCTCTTATCCAATTTATCTTGTCCAATATCTTTTATCCAATTTCTCTTGATTACATCCCTCTTTTATAATATAGATATCTCTTATCCAATATCTCTTGTCCAATATCTCTTATGCAATTTCTCTTAATACCATCCCTCTTTTATAATATAGATATCTCTTATCCAATTTCTCATGTCCAATATCTCTTATCCAATTTCTCTTGATAACATCCCTCTTTTATAATATAGATATCTCTTATCCACTTTCTCATGTCCAATATCTCTTATCCAATTTCTCTTGATAACATCCCTCTTTTATAATATAGATATCTCTTATCCAATTTCTCTTGTCCAATATCTCTTATCCTATTTCTCTTGATAACATCCCTCTTTTATAATATAGATATCTCTTATCCAATTTCTCTTGTCCAATATCTCTTATCCAATTTCTCTTGATAACATCCCTCTTTTATAATATAGATATCTCTTATCCAATTTCTCTTTTCCAATATCTCTTATCCAATTTCTCTTGATAACAACCCTCTTTTAAAATATAGATATCTCTTATCCAATTTCTCTTGTCCAATATCTCTTATCCAATTTCTCTTGATAACATCCCTCTTTTATAATATAGATATCTCTTATCCAATTTCTCTTGTCCAATATCTCTTATCCAATTTCTCTTGATAACATCCCTCTTTTATAATATAGATATCTCTTATCCAATTTCTCATGTCCAATATCTCTTATCCAATTTCTCTTGATAACATCCCTCTTTTATAATATAGATATCTCTTATCCAATTTCTCTCTTCCAATATCTCTTATCCAATTTCTCTTCATAACATCCCTCATTTATAATATAGATATCTCTTATCCAATTTTTCTTTTCCAATATCTCTTATCCAATTTCTCTTGATAACATCCCTCTTTTATAATATAGATATCTCTTATCTAATTTCTCTTGTCCAATATCTCTTATCCAATTTCTCTTGATAACATCCCTCTTTTATAATATAGATATTTCTTATCCAATTTCTCTTGATAACATCCCTCTCTTATAATATAGATATCTCTTATCCAATTTCTCTTGTCCAATATCTCTTATCCAATTTCTCTTCATAACATCCCTCATTTATAATATAGATATCTCTTATACAATTTCTCTTTTCCAATATCTCTTATCCAATTTCTCTTGATAACATCCCTCTTTTATAATATAGATATCTCTTATCCAATTTCTCTTGTCCAATATCTCTTATCCAATTTCTCTTGATAACATCCCTCTTTTATAATATAGATATTTCTTATCCAATTTCTCTTGATAACATCCCTCTCTTATAATATAGATATCTCTTATCCAATTTCTCTTGTCCAATATCTCTTAACCAATTTCTCTTAATAACATCCCTCTCTTATAATATAGATATCTCTTATCCAATTTCTCTTTTCCAATATCTCTTATCCAATTTCTCTTCATAACATCCCTCTTTTATAATATAGATATCTCTTATCCAATTTCTCTTTTCCAATATCTCTTATCCAATTTCTCTTGATAACATCCCTCTTTTATAATATAGATATCTCTTATCCAATTTCTCTTGTCCAATATCTCTTATCCAATTTCCCTTGATAACATCCCTCTTTTATAATATAGATATCTCTTATCCAATTTCTCTTGATAACATCCCTCTCTTATAATATAGATATCTCTTATCCAATTTCTCTTGTCCAATATCTCTTATCCAATTTCTCTTGATAACATTCCTCTTTTATAATATAGATATCTCTTATCCAATTTCTCTTGTCCAATATCTCTTATCCAATTTCTCTTGATAACATCCCTCTTTTATAATATAGATATCTCTTATCCAATTTCTCTTGATAACATCCCTCTCTTATAATATAGATATCTCTTATCCAATTTCTTTTGTCCAATATCTCTTATCCAATTTCTCTTGATAATATCCCTCTTTTATAATATAGATATGTCTTATCCAATTTCTCTTGTCCAATATCTCTTATCAAATTTCTCTTGATAACATCCCTCTTTTATAATATAGATATCTCTTGTCCAATTTCTCTTAATAACATCTCTCTTTTATAATATATATATCTCTTATCCAATTTCTCTTGTCTAATATCTCTTATCCAATTTCTCTTGATAACATCCCTATTTTATAATATAGATATCTCTTATCCAATTTCTATTGTCCAATATCTCTTATCCAATTTCTCTTGAAAACATCCCTCTTTTATAATATAGATATCTCTTATCCAATTTCTCATGTCCAATATCTCTTATCCAATTTCTCTTGATAACATCCCTCTTTTATAATATAGATATCTCTTATCCAGTTTCTCTTGTGCAATATCTATTATCCAATTTCTCTTGATAACATCCCTCTTTTATAATATAGATATCTCTTATCCAATTTCTCATGTCCAATATCTCTTATCCAATTTCTCTTGATAACATCTCTCTTTTATAATATAGATATCTCTTATCCAATTTCTCTTGTCCAATTTCTCTTATCAAATTTCTCTTGATAACATCCCTCTTTTATAATATAGATATCTCTTATCCAATTTCTCATGTCCAATATCTCTTATCCAATTTCTCTTGATAACATCCCTCTTTTATAATATAGATATCTATTATCCAATTTATCTTGTCCAATATCTCGTATCCAATTTCTCTTGATACCATCCCTCTTTTATAATATAGATATCTCTTATCCAATTTCGCTTGTCCAATATCTCTTATCCAATTTCTCTTGATAACATCTCTCTTTTATAATATAGATATCTCTTATCCAATTTCTCATGTCCAATATCTCTTATCCAATTTCTCTAATATAGATATCTCTTATCCAATTTCTCTTGCCCAATATCTCTTATCCAATTTCTCTTGATAACATCCCTCTTTTATAATATAGATATCTCTTATCCAATTTCTCATGTCCAATATCTCTTATCCAATTTCTCTTGATAACATCCCTCTTTTATAATATAGATATCTCTTATCCAATTTCTCATGTCCAATATCTCTTATCCAATTTCTCTTGATAACATCCATCTTTTATAATATAGATATCTCTTATCCAATTTCTATTGTCCAATATCTCTTATCCAATTTCTCTTGATAACATCCCCTCTTTTATAATATAGATATCTCTTATCCAATTTATCTTGTCCAATATCTCTTATCCAATTTCTCTTGATAACATTCCTCTTTTATAATATAGATATCTCTTATCCAATTTATCTTGTCCAATATCTTTTATCCAATTTCTCTTGATTACATCCCTCTATTATAATATAGATATCTCTTATCCAATATCTCTTGTCCAATATCTCTTATGCAATTTCTCTTAATACCATCCCTCTTTTATAATATAGATATCTCTTATCCAATTTCTCATGTCCAATATCTCTTATCCAATTTCTCTTGATAACATCCCTCTTTTATAATATAGATATCTCTTATCCACTTTCTCATGTCCAATATCTCTTATCCAATTTCTCTTGATAACATCCCTCTTTTATAATATAGATATCTCTTATCCAATTTCTCTTGTCCAATATCTCTTATCCTATTTCTCTTGATAACATCCCTCTTTTATAATATAGATATCTCTTATCCAATTTCTCTTGTCCAATATCTCTTATCCAATTTCTCTTGATAACATCCCTCTTTTATAATATAGATATCTCTTATCCAATTTCTCTTTTCCAATATCTCTTATCCAATTTCTCTTGATAACAACCCTCTTTTAAAATATAGATATCTCTTATCCAATTTCTCTTGTCCAATATCTCTTATCCAATTTCTCTTGATAACATCCCTCTTTTATAATATAGATATCTCTTATCCAATTTCTCATGTCCAATATCTCTTATCAAATTTCTCTTGATAACATCACTCTTTTATAATATAGATATCTCTTATCCAATTTCTCTTGTCCAATATCTCTTATCCAATTTCTCTTGATAACATCCCTCTTTTATAATATAGATATCTCTTATCCAATTTCTCATGTCCAATATCTCTTATCCAATTTCTCTTGATAACATCCCTCTTTTATAATATAGATATCTCTTATCCAATTTCTCTCTTCCAATATCTCTTATCCAATTTCTCTTCATAACATCCCTCATTTATAATATAGATATCTCTTATCCAATTTTTCTTTTCCAATATCTCTTATCCAATTTCTCTTGATAACATCCCTCTTTTATAATATAGATATCTCTTATCCAATTTCTCTTGTCCAATATCTCTTATCCAATTTCTCTTGATAACATCCCTCTTTTATAATATAGATATTTCTTATCCAATTTCTCTTGATAACATCCCTCTCTTATAATATAGATATCTCTTATCCAATTTCTCTTGTCCAATATCTCTTATCCAATTTCTCTTCATAACATCCCTCATTTATAATATAGATATCTCTTATCCAATTTCTCTTTTCCAATATCTCTTATCCAATTTCTCTTGATAACATCCCTCTTTTATAATATAGATATCTCTTATCCAATTTCTCTTGTCCAATATCTCTTATCCAATTTCTCTTGATAACATCCCTCTTTTATAATATAGATATTTCTTATCCAATTTCTCTTGATAACATCCCTCTCTTATAATATAGATATCTCTTATCCAATTTCTCTTGTCCAATATCTCTTAACCAATTTCTCTTAATAACATCCCTCTCTTATAATATAGATATCTCTTATCCAATTTCTCTTTTCCAATATCTCTTATCCAATATCTCTTCATAACATCCCTCTTTTATAATATAGATATCTCTTATCCAATTTCTCTTTTCCAATATCTCTTATCCAATTTCTCTTGATAACATCCCTCTTTTATAATATAGATATCTCTTATCCAATTTCTCTTGTCCAATATCTCTTATCCAATTTCCCTTGATAACATCCCTCTTTTATAATATAGATATCTCTTATCCAATTTCTCTTGATAACATCCCTCTCTTATAATATAGATATCTCTTATCCAATTTCTCTTGTCCAATATCTCTTATCCAATTTCTCTTGATAACATCCCTCTTTTATAATATAGATATCTCTTATCCAATTTGTCTTTTCCAATATCTCTTATCCAATTTCTCTTGATAACATCCATCTTTTATAATATAGATATCTCGTATCCAATTTCTATTGTCCAATATCTCTTATCCAATTTCTCTTGATAACATCCCATCTTTTATAATATAGATATCTCTTATCCAATTTATCTTGTTCAATATCTCTTATCCAATTTCTCTTGATAACATTCCTCTTTTATAATATAGATATCTCTTATCTAATTTATCTTGTCCAATATCTCTTATCCAATTTCTCTTGATTACATCCCTCTTTTATAATATAGATATCTCTTATCTAATATCTCTTGTCCAATATCTCTTATCCAATTTCTCTTGATAACATCCCTCTTTTATAATATAGATATCTCTTATCCAATTTCTCATGTCCAATATCTCTTATCCAATTTCTCTTGATAACATCCCTCTTTTATAATATAGATATCTCTTATCCAATTTCTCATGTCCAATATCTCTTATCCAATTCCTCTTGATAACATCCCTCTTTTATAATATAGATATCTCTTATCCAATTTCTCTTGTCCAATATCTCTTATCCAATTTCTCTTGATAACATCCCTCTTTTATAATATAGATATCTCTTATCCAATTTCTCATGTCCAATATCTCTTATCCAATTTCTCTTGATAACATCCCTCTTTTATAATATAGATATCTCTTATCCAATTTCTCTTTTCCAATATCTCTTATCCAATTTCTCTTCATAACATCCCTCTTTTATAATATAGATATCTCTTATCCAATTTCTCTTTTCCAATATCTCTTATCCAATTTCTCTTGATAACATCCCTCTTTTATAATATAGATATCTCTTATCCAATTTCTCTTGTCCAATATCTCTTATCCAATTTCTCATGATAACATCCCTCTCTTATAATATAGATATCTCTTATCCAATTTCTCTTGATAACATCCCTCTCTTATAATATAGATATCTCTTATCCAATTTCTCTTGTCCAATATCTCTTATCCAATTTCTCTTGATAACATCCCTCTTTTATAATATATATATCTCTTATCCAATTTGTCTTTTCCAAAATCTCTTATCCAATTTCACTTGATAACATCCATCTTTTATAATATAGATATATCTTATCCAATTTCTCTTTTCCAATATCTCTTATCCAATTTCTCTTGATAACATACCTCTTTTATAATATAGATATCTCTTATCCAATTTCTCTTGTCCAATATCTCTTATCCAATTTCTCTTGATAACATCCCTCTTTTATAATATAGATATCTCTTATCCAATTTCTCTTGTCCAATATCTCTTATCCAATTTCTCTTGATAACATCCCTCTTTTATAATATAGATATCTCTTATCCAATTTCTCTTGATAACATCACTCTCTTATAATATAGATATCTCTTATCCAATTTCTCTTGTCCAATATCTCTTATCCAATTTCTCTTGATAATATCCCTCTTTTATAATATAGATATGTCTTATCCAATTTCTCTTGTCCAATATCTCTTATCCAATTTCTCTTGATAACATCCCTCTTTTATAATATAGATATCTCTTGTCCAATTTCTCTTGATAACATCTCTCTTTTAGAATATAGATATCTCTTATCCAATTTCTCTTGTCTAATATCTCTTATCCAATTTCTCTTGATAACATCCCTCTTTTATAATATAGATATCTCTTATCCAATTTCTATTGTCCAATATCTCTTATCCAATTTCTCTTGATAACATCCCTCTTTTATAATATAGATATCTCTTATCCAATTTCTCATGTCCAATATCTCTTATCCAATTTCTATTAATAACATCCCTCTTTTATAATATAGATATCTCTTATCCAATTTCTCTTGTCCAATATCTCTTATCCAATTTCTCTTGATAACATCCCTCTTTTATTATATAGATATCTCTTATCCAATTTCTCTTGTCCAATTTCTCTTATCAAATTTCTCTTGATAACATCCCTCTTTTATAATATAGATATCTCTTATCCAATTTCTCATGTCCAATATCTCTTATCCAATTTCTCTTGATAACATCCCTCTTTTATAATATAGATATCTCTTATCCAATTTATCTTGTCCAATATCTCGTATCCAATTTCTCTTGATACCATCCCTCTTTTATAATATAGATATCTCTTATCCAATTTCGCTTGTCCAATATCTCTTATCCAATTTCTCTTGATAACATATCTCTTTTATAATATAGATATCTCTTATCCAATTTCTCATGTCCAATATCTCTTATCCAATTTCTCTAATATAGATATCTCTTATCCAATTTCTCTTGCCCAATATCTCATATCCAATTTCTCTTGATAACATCCCTCTTTTATAATATAGATATCTCTTATCCAATTTCTCATGTCCAATATCTCTTATCCAATTTCTCTTGATAACATCCCTCTTTTATAATATAGATATCTCTTATCCAATTTCTCATGTCCAATATCTCTTATCCAATTTCTCTTGATAACATCCCTCTTTTATAATATAGATATCTCTTATCCAATTTCTCTTTTCCAATATCTCTTATCCAATTTCTCTTCATAACATCCCTCTTTTATAATATAGATATCTCTTATCCAATTTCTCTTTTCCAATATCTCTTATCCAATTTCTCTTGATAACATCCCTCTTTTATAATATAGATATCTCTTATCCAATTTCTCTTGTCCAATATCTCTTATCCAATTTCTCATGATAACATCCCTCTCTTATAATATAGATATCTCTTATCCAATTTCTCTTGATAACATCCCTCTCTTATAATATAGATATCTCTTATCCAATTTCTCTTGTCCAATATCTCTTATCCAATTTCTCTTGATAACATCCCTCTTTTATAATATATATATCTCTTATCCAATTTGTCTTTTCCAAAATCTCTTATCCAATTTCACTTGATAACATCCATCTTTTATAATATAGATATATCTTATCCAATTTCTCTTTTCCAATATCTCTTATCCAATTTCTCTTGATAACATACCTCTTTTATAATATAGATATCTCTTATCCAATTTCTCTTGTCCAATATCTCTTATCCAATTTCTCTTGATAACATCCCTCTTTTATAATATAGATATCTCTTATCCAATTTCTCTTGTCCAATATCTCTTATCCAATTTCTCTTGATAACATCCCTCTTTTATAATATAGATATCTCTTATCCAATTTCTCTTGATAACATCACTCTCTTATAATATAGATATCTCTTATCCAATTTCTCTTGTCCAATATCTCTTATCCAATTTCTCTTGATAATATCCCTCTTTTATAATATAGATATGTCTTATCCAATTTCTCTTGTCCAATATCTCTTATCCAATTTCTCTTGATAACATCCCTCTTTTATAATATAGATATCTCTTGTCCAATTTCTCTTGATAACATCTCTCTTTTAGAATATAGATATCTCTTATCCAATTTCTCTTGTCTAATATCTCTTATCCAATTTCTCTTGATAACATCCCTCTTTTATAATATAGATATCTCTTATCCAATTTCTATTGTCCAATATCTCTTATCCAATTTCTCTTGATAACATCCCTCTTTTATAATATAGATATCTCTTATCCAATTTCTCATGTCCAATATCTCTTATCCAATTTCTATTAATAACATCCCTCTTTTATAATATAGATATCTCTTATCCAATTTCTCTTGTCCAATATCTCTTATCCAATTTCTCTTGATAACATCCCTCTTTTATTATATAGATATCTCTTATCCAATTTCTCATGTCCAATATCTCTTATCCAATTTCTCTTGATAACATCCCTCTTTTATAATATAGATATCTCTTATCCAATTTCTCTTGTCCAATTTCTCTTATCAAATTTCTCTTGATAACATCCCTCTTTTATAATATAGATATCTCTTATCCAATTTCTCATGTCCAATATCTCTTATCCAATTTCTCTTGATAACATCCCTCTTTTATAATATAGATATCTCTTATCCAATTTATCTTGTCCAATATCTCGTATCCAATTTCTCTTGATACCATCCCTCTTTTATAATATAGATATCTCTTATCCAATTTCGCTTGTCCAATATCTCTTATCCAATTTCTCTTGATAACATATCTCTTTTATAATATAGATATCTCTTATCCAATTTCTCATGTCCAATATCTCTTATCCAATTTCTCTAATATAGATATCTCTTATCCAATTTCTCTTGCCCAATATCTCATATCCAATTTCTCTTGATAACATCCCTCTTTTATAATATAGATATCTCTTATCCAATTTCTCATGTCCAATATCTCTTATCCAATTTCTCTTGATAACATCCCTCTTTTATAATATAGATATCTCTTATCCAATTTCTCATGTCCAATATCTCTTATCCAATTTCTCTTGATAACATCCATCTTTTATAATATAGATATCTCTTATCCAATTTCTATTGTCCAATATCTCTTATCCAATTTCTCTTGATAACATCCCCTCTTTTATAATATAGATATCTCTTATCCAATTTATCTTGTCCAATATCTCTTATCCAATTTCTCTTGATAACATTCCTCTTTTATAATATAGATATCTCTTATCCAATTTCTCTTTTCCAATATCTCTTATCCAATTTCTCTTGATTACATCCCTCTTTTATAATATAGATATCTCTTATCCAATATCTCTTGTCCAATATCTCTTATCCAATTTCTCTTGATACCATCCCTCTTTTATAATATAGATATCTCTTATCCAATTTCTCATGTCCAATATCTCTTATACAATTTCTCTTGATAACATCCCACTTTTATTATATAGATATCTCTTATCCACTTTCTCATGTCCAATATCTCTTATCCAATTTCTCTTGATAACATCCCTCTTTTATAATATAGATATCTCTTATCCAATTTCTCTTGTCCAATATCTCTTATCCAATTTCTCTTGATAACATCCCTCTTTTATAATATAGATATCTCTTATCCAATTTCTCTTTTCCAATATCTCTTATCCAATTTCTCTTCATAACATCCCTCTTTTATAATATAGATATCTCTTATCATATTTCTCTTGTCCAATATCTCTTATCCAATTTCTCTTGATAACATCCCTCTTTTATAATATAGATATCTCTTATCCAATTTCTCTTGTCCAATATCTCTTATCCAATTTCTCTTGATAACATCCCTCTTTTATAATATAGATATCTCTTATCCAATTTCTCATGTCCAATATCTCTTATCCAATTTCTCTTGATAACATCCCTCTTTTATAATATAGATATCTCTTATCCAATTTCTCTTTTCCAATATCTCTTATCCAATTTCTCTTCATAACATCCCTCTTTTATAATATAGATATCTCTTATCCAATTTCTCTTTTCCAATATCTCTTATCCAATTTCTCTTGATAACATCCCTCTTTTATAATATAGATATCTCTTATACAATTTCTCTTGTCCAATATCTCTTATCCAATTTCTCTTGATAACATCCCTCTTTTATAATATAGATATCTCTTATCCAATTTCTCTTGATAACATCCCTCTCTTATAATATAGATATCTCTTATCCAATTTCTCTTGTCCAATATCTCTTATCCAATTTCTCTTGATAACATCCCTCTTTTATAATATAGATATCTCTTATCCAATTTGTCTTTTCCAATATCTCTTATCCAATTTCTCTTGATAACATCCATCTTTTATAATATAGATATCTCTTATCCAATTTCTCTTTTCCAATATCTCTTATCCAATTTCTCTTGATAACATACCTCTTTTATAATATAGATATCTCTTATCCAATTTCTCTTGTCCAATATCTCTTATCCAATTTCTCTTGATAACATTCCTCTTTTATAATATAGATATCTCTTATCCAATTTCTCTTGTCCAATATCTCTTATCCAATTTCTCTTGATAACATCCCTCTTTTATAATATAGATATCTCTTATCCAATTTCTCTTGATAACATCCCTCTCTTATAATATAGATATCTCTTATCCAATTTCTTTTGTCCAATATCTCTTATCCAATTTCTCTTGATAATATCCCTCTTTTATAATATAGATATGTCTTATCCAATTTCTCTTGTCCAATATCTCTTATCAAATTTCTCTTGATAACATCCCTCTTTTATAATATAGATATCTCTTGTCCAATTTCTCTTGATAACATCTCTCTTTTATAATATATATATCTCTTATCCAATTTCTCTTGTCTAATATCTCTTATCCAATTTCTCTTGATAACATCCCTATTTTATAATATAGATATCTCTTATCCAATTTCTATTGTCCAATATCTCTTATCCAATTTCTCTTGAAAACATCCCTCTTTTATAATATAGATATCTCTTATCCAATTTCTCATGTCCAATATCTCTTATCCAATTTCTCTTGATAACATCCCTCTTTTATAATATAGATATCTCTTATCCAGTTTCTCTTGTCCAATATCTATTATCCAATTTCTCTTGATAACATCCCTCTTTTATAATATTGATATCTCTTATCCAATTTCTCATGTCCAATATCTCTTATCCAATTTCTCTTGATAACATCTCTCTTTTATAATATAGATATCTCTTATCCAATTTCTCTTGTCCAATTTCTCTTATCAAATTTCTCTTGATAACATCCCTCTTTTATAATATAGATATCTCTTATCCAATTTCTCATGTCCAATATCTCTTATCCAATTTCTCTTGATAACATCCCTCTTTTATAATATAGATATCTCTTATCCAATTTATCTTGTCCAATATCTCGTATCCAATTTCTCTTGATACCATCCCTCTTTTATAATATAGATATCTCTTATCCAATTTCGCTTGTCCAATATCTCTTATCCAATTTCTCTTGATAACATCTCTCTTTTATAATATAGATATCTCTTATCCAATTTCTCATGTCCAATATCTCTTATCCAATTTCTCTAATATAGATATCTCTTATCCAATTTCTCTTGCCCAATATCTCTTATCCAATTTCTCTTGATAACATCCCTCTTTTATAATATAGATATCTCTTATCCAATTTCTCATGTCCAATATCTCTTATCCAATTTCTCTTTATAACATCCCTCTTTTATAATATAGATATCTCTTATCCAATTTCTCATGTCCAATATCTCTTATCCAATTTCTCTTGATAACATCCATCTTTTATAATATAGATATCTCTTATCCAATTTCTATTGTCCAATATCTCTTATCCAATTTCTCTTGATAACATCCCCTCTTTTATAATATAGATATCTCTTATCCAATTTATCTTGTCCAATATCTCTTATCCAATTTCTCTTGATAACATTCCTCTTTTATAATATAGATATCTCTTATCCAATTTATCTTGTCCAATATCTTTTATCCAATTTCTCTTGATTACATCCCTCTTTTATAATATAGATATCTCTTATCCAATATCTCTTGTCCAATATCTCTTATGCAATTTCTCTTGATACCATCCCTCTTTTATAATATAGATATCTCTTATCCAATTTCTCATGTCCAATATCTCTTATCCAATTTCTCTTGATAACATCCCTCTTTTATAATATAGATATCTCTTATCCACTTTCTCATGTCCAATATCTCTTATCCAATTTCTCTTGATAACATCCCTCTTTTATAATATAGATATCTCTTATCCAATTTCTCTTGTCCAATATCTCTTATCCTATTTCTCTTGATAACATCCCTCTTTTATAATATAGATATCTCTTATCCAATTTCTCTTGTCCAATATCTCTTATCCAATTTCTCTTGATAACATCCCTCTTTTATAATATAGATATCTCTTATCCAATTTCTCTTTTCCAATATCTCTTATCTAATTTCTCTTGATAACAACCCTCTTTTAAAATATAGATATCTCTTATCCAATTTCTCTTGTCCAATATCTCTTATCCAATTTCTCTTGATAACATCCCTCTTTTATAATATAGATATCTCTTATCCAATTTCTCATGTCCAATATCTCTTATCAAATTTCTCTTGATAACATCACTCTTTTATAATATAGATATCTCTTATCCAATTTCTCTTGTCCAATATCTCTTATCCAATTTCTCTTGATAACATCCCTCTTTTATAATATAGATATCTCTTATCCAATTTCTCATGTCCAATATCTCTTATCCAATTTCTCTTGATAACATCCCTCTTTTATAATATAGATATCTCTTATCCAATTTCTCTCTTCCAATATCTCTTATCCAATTTCTCTTCATAACATCCCTCATTTATAATATAGATATCTCTTATCCAATTTTTCTTTTCCAATATCTCTTATCCAATTTCTCTTGATAACATCCCTCTTTTATAATATAGATATCTCTTATCCAATTTCTCTTGTCCTATATCTCTTATCCAATTTCTCTTGATAACATCCCTCTTTTATAATATAGATATTTCTTATCCAATTTCTCTTGATAACATCCCTCTCTTATAATATAGATATCTCTTATCCAATTTCTCTTGTCCAATATCTCTTATCCAATTTCTCTTCATAACATCCCTCATTTATAATATAGATATCTCTTATCCAATTTCTCTTTTCCAATATCTCTTATCCAATTTCTCTTGATAACATCCCTCTTTTATAATATAGATATCTCTTATCCAATTTCTCTTGTCCAATATCTCTTATCCAATTTCTCTTGATAACATCCCTCTTTTATAATATAGATATTTCTTATCCAATTTCTCTTGATAACATCCCTCTCTTATAATATAGATATCTCTTATCCAATTTCTCTTGTCCAATATCTCTTAACCAATTTCTCTTAATAACATCCCTCTCTTATAATATAGATATCTCTTATCCAATTTCTCTTTTCCAATATCTCTTATCCAATTTCTCTTCATAACATCCCTCTTTTATAATATAGATATCTCTTATCCAATTTCTCTTTTCCAATATCTCTTATCCAATTTCTCTTGATAACATCCCTCTTTTATAATATAGATATCTCTTATCCAATTTCTCTTATCCAATATCTCTTATCCAATTTCCCTTGATAACATCCCTCTTTTATAATATAGATATCTCTTATCCAATTTCTCTTGATAACATCCCTCTCTTATAATATAGATATCTCTTATCCAATTTCTCTTGTCCAATATCTCTTATCCAATTTCTCTTGATAACATCCCTCTTTTATAATATAGGTATCTCTTATCCAATTTGTCTTTTCCAATATCTCTTATCCAATTTCTCTTGATAACATCCATCTTTTATAATAAAGATATCTCTTATCCAATTTCTCTTTTCCAATATCTCTTATCCAATTTCTCTTGATAACATACCTCTTTTATAATATAGATATCTCTTATCCAATTTCTCTTGTCCAATATCTCTTATCCAATTTCTCTTGATAACATCACTCTTTTATAATATAGATATCTCTTATCCAATTTCTCTTGTCCAATATCTCTTATCCAATTTCTCTTGATAACATCCCTCTTTTATAATATAGATATCTCGTATCCAATTTCTATTGTCCAATATCTCTTATCCAATTTCTCTTGATAACATCCCATCTTTTATAATATAGATATCTCTTATCCAATTTATCTTGTTCAATATCTCTTATCCAATTTCTCTTGATAACATTCCTCTTTTATAATATAGATATCTCTTATCTAATTTATCTTGTCCAATATCTCTTATCCAATTTCTCTTGATTACATCCCTCTTTTATAATATAGATATCTCTTATCGAATATCTCTTGTCCAATATCTCTTATCCAATTTCTCTTGATACCATCCCTCTTTTATAATATAGATATCTCTTATCCAATTTCTCATGTCCAATATCTCTTATCCAATTTCTCTTGATAACATCCCTCTTTTATAATATAGATATCTCTTATCCAATTTCTCATGTCCAATATCTCTTATCCAATTTCTCTTGATAACATCCCTCTTTTATAATATAGATATCTCTTATCCAATTTCTCTTGTCCAATATCTCTTATCCAATTTCTCTTGATAACATCCCTCTTTTATAATATAGATATCTCTTATCCAATTTCTCATGTCTAATATCTCTTATCCAATTTCTCTTGATAACATCCCTCTTTTATAATATAGATATCTCTTATCCAATTTCTTTTTTCCAATATCTCTTATCCAATTTCTCTTCATAACATCCCTCTTTTATAATATAGATATCTCTTATCCAATTTCTCTTTTCCAATATCTCTTATCCAATTTCTCTTGATAACATCCCTCTTTTATAATATAGATATCTCTTATCCAATTTCTCTTGTCCAATATCTCTTATCCAATTTCTCGTGATAACATCCCTCTCTTATAATATAGATATCTCTTATCCAATTTCTCTTGATAACATCCCTCTCTTATAATATAGATATCTCTTATCCAATTTCTCTTGTCCAATATCTCTTATCCAATTTCTCTTGATAACATCCCTCTTTTATAATATAGATATCTCTTATCCAATTTGTCTTTTCCAAAATCTCTTATCCAATTTCACTTGATAACATCCATCTTTTATAATATAGATATATCTTATCCAATTTCTCTTTTCCAATATCTCTTATCCAATTTCTCTTGATAACATACCTCTTTTATAATATAGATATCTCTTATCCAATTTCTCTTGTCCAATATCTCTTATCCAATTTCTCTTGATAACATCTCTCTTTTATAATATAGATATCTCTTATCCAATTTCTCTTGTCCAATATCTCTTATCCAATTTCTCTTGATAACATCCCTCTTTTATAATATAGATATCTCTTATCCAATTTCTCTTGATAACATCCCTCTCTTATAATATAGATATCTCTTATCCAATTTCTCTTGTCCAATATCTCTTATCCAATTTCTCTTGATAATATCCCTCTTTTATAATATAGATATGTCTTATCCAATTTCTCTTGTCCAATATCTCTTATCCAATTTCTCTTGATAACATCCCTCTTTTATAATATAGATATCTCTTGTCCAATTTCTCTTGATAACATCTCTCTTTTAGAATATAGATATCTCTTATCCAATTTCTCTTGTCTAATATCTCTTATCCAATTTCTCTTGATAACATCCCTCTTTTATAATATAGATATCTCTTATCCAATTTCTATTGTCCAATATCTCTTATCCAATTTCTCTTGATAACATCCCTCTTTTATAATATAGATATCTCTTATCCAATTTCTCATGTCCAATATCTCTTATCCAATTTCTCTTAATAACATCCCTCTCTTATAATATAGATATCTCTTATCCAATTTCTCTTTTCCAATATCTCTTATCCAATTTCTCTTCATAACATCCCTCTTTTATAATATAGATATCTCTTATCCAATTTCTCTTTTCCAATATCTCTTATCCAATTTCTCTTTATAACATCCCTCTTTTATAATATAGATATCTCTTATCCAATTTCTCTTATCCAATATCTCTTATCCAATTTCTCTTGATAACATCCCTCTTTTATAATATAGATATCTCTTATCCAATTTCTCTTGATAACATCCCTCTCTTATAATATAGATATCTCTTATCCAATTTCTCTTGTCCAATATCTCTTATCCAATTTCTCTTGATAACATCCCTCTTTTATAATATAGATATCTCTTATCCAATTTGTCTTTTCCAATATCTCTTATCCAATTTCTCTTGATAACATCCATCTTTTATAATAAAGATATCTCTTATCCAATTTCTCTTTTCCAATATCTCTTATCCAATTTCTCTTGATAACATACCTCTTTTATAATATAGATATCTCTTATCCAATTTCTCTTGTCCAATATCTCTTATCCAATTTCTCTTGATAACATCACTCTTTTATAATATAGATATCTCTTATCCAATTTCTCTTGTCCAATATCTCTTATCCAATTTCTCTTGATAACATCCCTCTTTTATAATATAGATATCTCGTATCCAATTTCTATTGTCCAATATCTCTTATCCAATTTCTCTTGATAACATCCCATCTTTTATAATATAGATATCTCTTATCCAATTTATCTTGTTCAATATCTCTTATCCAATTTCTCTTGATAACATTCCTCTTTTATAATATAGATATCTCTTATCTAATTTATCTTGTCCAATATCTCTTATCCAATTTCTCTTGATTACATCCCTCTTTTATAATATAGATATCTCTTATCGAATATCTCTTGTCCAATATCTCTTATCCAATTTCTCTTGATACCATCCCTCTTTTATAATATAGATATCTCTTATCCAATTTCTCATGTCCAATATCTCTTATCCAATTTCTCTTGATAACATCCCTCTTTTATAATATAGATATCTCTTATCCAATTTCTCATGTCCAATATCTCTTATCCAATTTCTCTTGATAACATCCCTCTTTTATAATATAGATATCTCTTATCCAATTTCTCTTGTCCAATATCTCTTATCCAATTTCTCTTGATAACAACCCTCTTTTATAATATAGATATCTCTTATCCAATTTCTCATGTCTAATATCTCTTATCCAATTTCTCTTGATAACATCCCTCTTTTATAATATAGATATCTCTTATCCAATTTCTCTTTTCCAATATCTCTTATCCAATTTCTCTTCATAACATCCCTCTTTTATAATATAGATATCTCTTATCCAATTTCTCTTGTCCAATATCTCTTATCCAATTTCTCTTGATAACATCCCTCTTTTATAATATAGATATCTCTTATCCAATTTCTCTTGTCCAATATCTCTTATCCAATTTCTCGTGATAACATCCCTCTCTTATAATATAGATATCTCTTATCCAATTTCTCTTGATAACATCCCTCTCTTATAATATAGATATCTCTTATCCAATTTCTCTTGTCCAATATCTCTTATCCAATTTCTCTTGATAACATCCCTCTTTTATAATATAGATATCTCTTATCCAATTTGTCTTTTCCAAAATCTCTTATCCAATTTCACTTGATAACATCCATCTTTTATAATATAGATATATCTTATCCAATTTCTCTTTTCCAATATCTCTTATCCAATTTCTCTTGATAACATACCTCTTTTATAATATAGATATCTCTTATCCAATTTCTCTTGTCCAATATCTCTTATCCAATTTCTCTTGATAACATCCCTCTTTTATAATATAGATATCTCTTATCCAATTTCTCTTGTCCAATATCTCTTATCCAATTTCTCTTGATAACATCCCTCTTTTATAATATAGATATCTCTTATCCAATTTCTCTTGATAACATCCCTCTCTTATAATATAGATATCTCTTATCCAATTTCTCTTGTCCAATATCTCTTATCCAATTTCTCTTGATAATATCCCTCTTTTATAATATAGATATGTCTTATCCAATTTCTCTTGTCCAATATCTCTTATCCAATTTCTCTTGATAACATCCCTCTTTTATAATATAGATATCTCTTGTCCAATTTCTCTTGATAACATCTCTCTTTTAGAATATAGATATCTCTTATCCAATTTCTCTTGTCTAATATCTCTTGGATTTAGAATATAGATATCTCTTATCCAATTTCTCTTGTCTAATATCTCTTATCCAATTTCTCTTGATGACATCCCTCTTTTATAATATAGATATCTCTTATCCAATTTCTATTGTCCAATATCTCTTATCCAATTTCTCTTGATAACATCCCTCTTTTATAATATAGATATCTCTTATCCAATTTCTCATGTCCAATATCTCTTATCCAATTTCTCTTAATAACATCCCTCTTTTATAATAGAGATATCTCTTATCCAATTTCTCTTGTCCAATTTCTCTTATCCAATTTCTCTTGATAACATCCCTCTTTTATTATATAGATATCTCTTATCCAATTTCTCATGTCCAATATCTCTTATCCAATTTCTCTTGATAACATCCCTCTTTTATAATATAGATATCTCTTATCCAATTTCTCTTGTCCAATTTCTCTTATCAAATTTCTCTTGATAACATCCCTCTTTTATAATATAGATATCTCTTATCCAATTTCTCATGTCCAATATCTCTTATCCAATTTCTCTTGATAACATCCCTCTTTTATAATATAGATATCTCTTATCCAATTTATCTTGTCCAATATCTCGTATCCAATTTCTCTTGATACCATCCCTCTTTTATAATATAGATATCTCTTATCCAATTTCGCTTGTCCAATATCTCTTATCCAATTTCTCTTGATAACATCTCTCTTTTATAATATAGATATCTCTTATCCAATTTCTCATGTCCAATATCTCTTATCCAATTTCTCTAATATAGATATCTCTTATCCAATTTCTCTTGCCCAATATCTCATATCCAATTTCTCTTGATAACATCCCTCTTTTATAATATAGATATCTCTTATCCAATTTCTCATGTCCAATATCTCTTATCCAATTTCTCTTGATAACATCCCTCTTTTATAATATAGATATCTCTTATCCAATTTCTCATGTCCAATATCTCTTATCCAATTTCTCTTGATAACATCCATCTTTTATAATATAGATATCTCTTATCCAATTTCTATTGTCCAATATCTCTTATCCAATTTCTCTTAATAACATCCCCTCTTTTATAATATAGATATCTCTTATCCAATTTATCTTGTCCAATATCTCTTATCCAATTTCTCTTGATAACATTCCTCTTTTATAATATAGATATCTCTTATCCAATTTCTCTTTTCCAATATCTCTTATCCAATTTCTCTTGATTACATCCCTCTTTTATAATATAGATATCTCTTATCCAATATCTCTTGTCCAATATCTCTTATCCAATTTCTCTTGATACCATCCCTCTTTTATAATATAGATATCTCTTATCCAATTTCTCATGTCCAATATCTCTTATACAATTTCTCTTGATAACATCCCACTTTTATTATATAGATATCTCTTATCCACTTTCTCATGTCCAATATCTCTTATCCAATTTCTCTTGATAACATCCCTCTTTTATAATATAGATATCTCTTATCCAATTTCTCTTGTCCAATATCTCTTATCCAATTTCTCTTGATAACATCCCTCTTTTATAATATAGATATCTCTTATCCAATTTCTCTTTTCCAATATCTCTTATCCAATTTCTCTTCATAACATCCCTCTTTTATAATATAGATATCTCTTATCATATTTCTCTTGTCCAATATCTCTTATCCAATTTCTCTTGATAACATCCCTCTTTTATAATATAGATATCTCTTATCCAATTTCTCTTGTCCAATATCTCTTATCCAATTTCTCTTGATAACATCCCTCTTTTATAATATAGATATCTCTTATCCAATTTCTCTTTTCCAATATCTCTTATCCAATTTCTCTTCATAACATCCCTCTTTTATAATATAGATATCTCTTATCCAATTTCTCTTTTCCAATATCTCTTATCCAATTTCTCTTGATAACATCCCTCTTTTATAATATAGATATCTCTTATACAATTTCTCTTGTCCAATATCTCTTATCCAATTTCTCTTGATAACATCCCTCTTTTATAATATAGATATCTCTTATCCAATTTCTCTTGATAACATCCCTCTCTTATAATATAGATATCTCTTATCCAATTTCTCTTGTCCAATATCTCTTATCCAATTTCTCTTGATAACATCCCTCTTTTATAATATAGATATCTCTTATCCAATTTGTCTTTTCCAATATCTCTTATCCAATTTCTCTTGATAACATCCATCTTTTATAATATAGATATCTCTTATCCAATTTCTCTTTTCCAATATCTCTTATCCAATTTCTCTTGATAACATACTTCTTTTATAATATAGATATCTCTTATCCAATTTCTCTTGTCCAATATCTCTTATCCAATTTCTCTTGATAACATCCCTATTTTATAATATAGATATCTCTTATCCAATTTCTCTTGTCCAATATCTCTTATCCAATTTTTCTTGATAACATCCCTCTTTTATAATATAGATATCTCTTATCCAATTTCTCTTGATAACATCCCTCTCTTATAATATAGATATGTCTTATCCAATTTCTCTTGTCCAATATCTCTTATCAAATTTCTCTTGATAACATCCCTCTTTTATAATATAGATATCTCTTATCTAATTTCTCTTGTCCAATTTCTCTTATCCAATTTCTCTTGATAACATCCCTCTTTTATTATATAGATATCTCTTATCCAATTTCTCATGTCCAATATCTCTTATCCAATTTCTCTTGATAACATCCCTCTTTTATAATATAGATATCTCTTATCCAATTTCTCTTGTCCAATTTCTCTTATCAAATTTCTCTTGCTAACATCCCTCTTTTATAATATAGATATTTCTTATCCAATTTCTCATGTCCAATATCTCTTATCCAATTTCTCTTGATAACATCCCTCTTTTATAATATAGATATCTCTTATCCAATTTATCTTGTCCAATATCTCGTATCCAATTTCTCTTGATACCATCCCTCTTTTATAATATAGATATCTCTTATCCAATTTCGCTTGTCCAATATCTCTTATCCAATTTCTCTTGATAACATCTCTCTTTTATAATATAGATATCTCTTATCCAATTTCTCATGTCCAATATCTCTTATCCAATTTCTCTAATATAGATATCTCTTATCCAATTTCTCTTGCCCAATATCTCATATCCAATTTCTCTTGATAACATCCCTCTTTTATAATATAGATATCTCTTATCCAATTTCTCATGTCCAATATCTCTTATCCAATTTCTCTTGATAACATCCCTCTTTTATAATATAGATATCTCTTATCCAATTTCTCATGTCCAATATCTCTTATCCAATTTCTCTTGATAACATCCATCTTTTATAATATAGATATCTCTTATCCAATTTCTATTGTCCAATATCTCTTATCCAATTTCTCTTGATAACATCCCCTCTTTTATAATATAGATATCTCTTATCCAATTTATCTTGTCCAATATCTCTTATCCAATTTCTCTTGATAACATTCCTCTTTTATAATATAGATATCTCTTATCCAATTTCTCTTTTCCAATATCTCTTATCCAATTTCTCTTGATTACATCCCTCTTTTATAATATAGATATCTCTTATCCAATATCTCTTGTCCAATATCTCTTATCCAATTTCTCTTGATACCATCCCTCTTTTATAATATAGATATCTCTTATCCAATTTCTCATGTCCAATATCTCTTATACAATTTCTCTTGATAACATCCCACTTTTATTATATAGATATCTCTTATCCACTTTCTCATGTCCAATATCTCTTATCCAATTTCTCTTGATAACATCCCTCTTTTATAATATAGATATCTCTTATCCAATTTCTCTTGTCCAATATCTCTTATCCAATTTCTCTTGATAACATCCCTCTTTTATAATATAGATATCTCTTATCCAATTTCTCTTATCCAATATCTCTTATCCAATTTCTCTTCATAACATCCCTCTTTTATAATATAGATATCTCTTATCATATTTCTCTTGTCCAATATCTCTTATCCAATTTCTCTTGATAACATCCCTCTTTTATAATATAGATATCTCTTATCCAATTTCTCTTGTCCAATATCTCTTATCCAATTTCTCTTGATAACATCCCTCTTTTATAATATAGATATCTCTTATCCAATTTCTCATGTCCAATATCTCTTATCCAATTTCTCTTGATAACATCCCTCTTTTATAATATAGATATCTCTTATCCAATTTCTCTTTTCCAATATCTCTTATCCAATTTCTCTTCATAACATCCCTCTTTTATAATATAGATATCTCTTATCCAATTTCTCTTTTCCAATATCTCTTATCCAATTTCTCTTGATAACATCCCTCTTTTATAATATAGATATCTCTTATACAATTTCTCTTGTCCAATATCTCTTATCCAATTTCTCTTGATAACATCCCTCTTTTATAATATAGATATCTCTTATCCAATTTCTCTTTATAACATCCCTCTCTTATAATATAGATATCTCTTATCCAATTTCTCTTGTCCAATATCTCTTATCCAATTTCTCTTGATAACATCCCTCTTTTATAATATAGATATCTCTTATCCAATTTGTCTTTTCCAATATCTCTTATCCAATTTCTCTTGATAACATCCATCTTTTATAATATAGATATCTCTTATCCAATTTCTCTTTTCCAATATCTCTTATCCAATTTCTCTTGATAACATACCTCTTTTATAATATAGATATCTCTTTTCCAATTTCTTTTGTCCAATATCTCTTATCCAATTTCTCTTGATAACATCCCTATTTTATAATATAGATATCTCTTATCCAATTTCTCTTGTCCAATATCTCTTATCCAATTTCTCTTGATAACATCCCTCTTTTATAATATAGATATCTCTTATCCAATTTCTCTTGATAACATCCCTCTCTTATAATATAGATATCTCTTATCCAATTTCTTTTGTCCAATATCTCTTATCCAATTTCTCTTGATAATATCCCTCTTTTATAATATAGATATGTCTTATCCAATTTCTCTTGTCCAATATCTCTTATCAAATTTCTCTTGATAACATCACTCTTTTATAATATAGATATCTCTTGTCCAATTTCTCTTGATAACATCTCTCTTTTATAATATATATATCTCTTATCCAATTTCTCTTGTCTAATATCTCTTATCCAATTTCTCTTGATAACATCCCTATTTTATAATATAGATATCTCTTATCCAATTTCTATTGTCCAATATCTCTTATCCAATTTCTCTTGAAAACATCCCTCTTTTATAATATAGATATCTCTTATCCAATTTCTCATGTCCAATATCTCTTATCCAATTTCTCTTGATAACATCCCTCTTTTATAATATAGGTATCTCTTATCCAGTTTCTCTTGTCCAATATCTATTATCCAATTTCTCTTGATAACATCCCTCTCTTATAATATAGATATCTCTTATCCAATTTCTCATGTCCAATATCTCTTATCCAATTTCTCTAGATAATATCTCTCTTTTATAATATAGATATCTCTTATCCAATTTCTCTTGTCCAATTTCTCTTATCAAATTTCTCTTGATAACATCCCTCTTTTATAATATAGATATCTCTTATCCAATTTCTCATGTCCAATATCTCTTATCCAATTTCTCTTGATAACATCCCTCTTTTATAATATAGATATCTCTTATCCAATTTATCTTGTCCAATATCTCGTATCCAATTTCTCTTGATACCATCCCTCTTTTATAATATAGATATCTCTTATCCAATTTCGCTTGTCCAATATCTCTTATCCAATTTCTCTTGATAACATCTCTCTTTTATAATATAGATATCTCTTATCCAATTTCTCATGTCCAATATCTCTTATCCAATTTCTCTAATATAGATATCTCTTATCCAATTTCTCTTGCCCAATATCTCTTATCCAATTTCTCTTGATAACATCCCTCTTTTATAATATAGATATCTCTTATCCAATTTCTCATGTCCAATATCTCTTATCCAATTTCTCTTGATAACATCCCTCTTTTATAATATAGATATCTCTTATCCAATTTCTCATGTCCAATATCTCTTATCCAATTTCTCTTGATAACATCCATCTTTTATAATATAGATATCTCTTATCCAATTTGTATTGTCCAATATCTCTTATCCAATTTCTCTTGATAACATCCCCTCTTTTATAATATAGATATCTCTTATCCAATTTATCTTGTCCAATATCTCTTATCCAATTTCTCTTGATAACATTCCTCTTTTATAATATAGATATCTCTTATCCAATTTATCTTGTCCAATATCTTTTATCCAATTTCTCTTGATTACATCCCTCTTTTATAATATAGATATCTCTTATCCAATATCTCTTGTCCAATATCTCTTATCCAATTTCTCTTGATACCATCCCTCTTTTATAATATAGATATCTCTTATCCAATTTCTCATGTCCAATATCTCTTATCCAATTTCTCTTGATAACATCCCTCTTTTATAATATAGATATCTCTTATCCACTTTCTCATGTCCAATATCTCTTATCCAATTTCTCTTGATAACATCCCTCTTTTATAATATAGATATCTCTTATCCAATTTCTCTTGTCCAATATCTCTTATCCAATTTCTCTTGATAACATCCCTCTTTTATAATATAGATATCTCTTATCCAATTTCTCTTGTCCAATATCTCTTATCCAATTTCTCTTGATAACATCCCTCTTTTATAATATAGATATCTCTTATACAATTTCTCTTTTCCAATATCTCTTATCCAATTTCTCTTGATAACAACCCTCTTTTAAAATATAGATATCTCTTATCCAATTTCTCTTGTCCAATATCTCTTATCCAATTTCTCTTGATAACATCCCTCTTTTATAATATATATATCTCTTATCCAATTTCTCATGTCCAATATCTCTTATCCAATTTCTCTTGATAACATCACTCTTTTATAATATAGATATCTCTTATCCAATTTCTCTTGTCCAATATCTCTTATCCAATTTCTCTTGATAACATCCCTCTTTTATAATATAGATATCTCTTATCCAATTTCTCATGTCCAATATCTCTTATCCAATTTCTCTTGATAACATCCCTCTTTTATAATATAGATATCTCTTATCCAATTTCTCTTTTCCAATATCTCTTATCCAATTTCTCTTCATAACATCCCTCATTTATAATATAGATATCTCTTATCCAATTTCTCTTTTCCAATATCTCTTATCCAATTTCTCTTGATAACATTCCTCTTTTATAATATAGATATCTCTTATCCAATTTCTCTTGTCCAATATCTCTTATCCAATTTCTCTTGATAACATCCCTCTTTTATAATATAGATATTTCTTATCCAATTTCTCTTGATAACATCCCTCTCTTATAATATAGATATCTCTTATCCAATTTCTCTTGTCCAATATCTCTTATCCAATTTCTCTTGATAACATCCCTCTTTTATAATATAGATATCTCTTATCCAATTTGTCTTTTCCAATATCTCTTATCCAATTTCTCTTGATAACATCCATCTTTTATAATATAGATATCTCTTATCCAATTTCTCTTTTCCAATATCTCTTATCCAATTTCTCTTGATAACATACCTCTTTTATAATATAGATATCTCTTATCCAATTTCTCTTGTCCAATATCTCTTATCCAATTTCTCTTGATAACATCCCTCTTTTATAATATAGATATCTCTTATCCAATTTCTCTTGTCCAATATCTCTTATCCAATTTCTCTTGATAACATCCCTCTTTTATAATATAGATATCTCTTATCCAATTTCTCTTGATAACATCCCTCTCTTATAATATAGATATCTCTTATCCAATTTCCCTTGTCCAATATCTCTTATCCAATTTCTCTTGATAATATCCCTCTTTTATAATATAGATATGTCTTATCCAATTTCTCTTGTCCAATATCTCTTATCCAATTTCTCTTGATAACATCCCTCTTTTATAATATAGATATCTCTTGTCCAATTTCTCTTGATAACATCTCTCTTTTATAATATAGATATCTCTTATCCAATTTCTCTTGTCCAATATCTCTTATCCAATTTCTCTTGATAACATCCCTCTTCTATAATATAGATATCTCTTATCCAATTTCTATTGTCCAATATCTCTTATCCAATTTCTCTTGATAACATCCCTCTTTTATAATATAGATATCTCTTATCCAATTTCTCATGTCCAATATCTCTTATCCAATTTCTCTTGATAACATCCCTCTTTTATAATATAGATATCTCTTATCCAATTTCTCTTGTCCAATATCTCTTATCCAATTTCTCTTGATAACATCCCTCTTTTATAATATAGATATCTCTTATCCAATTTCTCATGTCCAATATCTCTTATCCAATTTCTCTTGATAACATCCCTCTTTTATAATATAGATATCTCTTATCCAATTTCTCTTGTCCAATTTCTCTTATCAAATTTCTCGTGATAACATCCCTCTTTTATAATATAGATATCTCTTATCCAATTTCTCATGTCCAATATCTCTTATCCAATTTCTCTTGATAACATCCCTCTTTTATAATATAGATATCTCTTATCCAATTTATCTTGTCCAATATCTCGTATCCAATTTCTCTTGATACCATCCCTCTTTTATAATATAGATATCTCTTATCCAATTTCGCTTGTCCAATATCTCTTATCCAATTTCTCTTGATAACATCTCTCTTTTATAATATAGATATCTCTTATCCAATTTCTCATGTCCAATATCTCTTATCCAATTTCTCTAATATAGATATCTCTTATCCAATTTCTCTTGCCCAATATCTCTTATCCAATTTCTCTTGATAACATCCCTCTTTTATAATATAGATATATATGTATATATATATATATATGTATATATATGAAAAGTTAGTATGCTATCTTTATTAATAATCCAATTTACAAGTACAGTAAGTAGAATTAAATAGGGTGAGTGACAGAGAGGGGATAGGGCACAAGCGCCGTCACCCTCTACTGGCAATATATATATATATATACACACACACACACACACATATATATACATATATATATATATATATACATATATATATATATACATATATATATATATATATCTATTCTATAAAATAGGGATGTTATCAAGAGAAATTGGATAAGAGAATTTGGACATGAGAAATTGGATAAGAGAATTTGGATATCTATTATATAAAAGAGGGATGTTATCAAGAGAAATTGGATAAAAGAATTTGGACATGAGAAATTGGATAAGAGAATTTGGATATCTATTATATAAAAGAGGGATGTTATCAAGAGAAATTGGAAAAGAGAATTTGGACATGAGAAATTGGATAAGAGAATTTGGATATCTATTCTATAAAATAGGGATGTTATCAAGAGAAATTGGATAAGAGAAATTGGACACGAGAAATTGGATAAGAGAATTTAGACAAGAGTATATACATACATATATAAACATACATATATAGATATGCATATATACATACATACATATACATTAATCCATATCTATTATAAAAAAGAGGGATGTTATCAAGAGAAATTGGATAAGAGAATTTGGACATGAGAAATTGGATAAGAGAATTTGGATATCTATTATATAAAAGAGGGATGTTATCAAGAGAAATTGGATAAGAGAATTTGGACATGGGAAATTGGATAAGAGAATTTGGATATCTATTATATAAAAGAGGGATGTTATCAAGAGAAATTGGATAAGAGAATTTGGACATGAGAAATTGGATAAGAGAATTTGGATATCTATATTACAATTGAGGGCAGATTTTGAATTTGTCCTATGTGTCAATGTCACATCAAGTTTTGGAGGGAAATTTTTGGGTTGAAGAGAAATTTGTTGGGAATACACAAAAAAATTGAAATTAGGAATTGCCTTTTAATATTAGTTATGAAAAAAAAATGTTGTGCATACACAATCTTATCTTGGGAATGAACGCGAGCTGTGGGAGAATGAACGTGTGAGATGCTGCCAACTCATTGATCCGCGTTGCAAAACCCTGTAAAATTTCGATCCCATCTGCTGATATTTCAGGTGAAACTAATAATTATTGATGTTTGTTTAAAATTAGTGGGTCCATGATTTTTAAATGAACAGTGTCCCAAGGGCACTGGTTATATGTATATGAAGCCCACGCCGAAGGCGTCAGCTAAATTTTTTAACGCTGATTTGTTGTTCCGCGCGTAAGGCACCCGCGCCGAAATTGTTGTTTTACATCGAATTTGTTGTTCTGCGCCGAAGGCGTCCATGTCGAATTTGGTGTTCTGTGTCGAAGGCGCATGCGCTGAATTTTTTGTTCCGCGCCGAAGGCGCCAGTGCCATTTTTTAACGCTGATTTGTTATTCCGCATCTAAGGCACCTGCGTCGAAATTGTTGTTTTACATCGAATTTGTTGTTCTGCGCCGAAGGCACCCAAGTCGAATTTGGTGTTCTGTGTCGAAGGCGCATGCGCTGAATTTGTTGTTCCTCACCGAAGGCACCCACGCCGAAGGCGCCTGTGCCGCTAAATATTGTAAGCTAATTTGTTTTTCTTTTAAATTTTGGCTTTGAAAAAAAATTTCGGGGAACAAAGATTTTGCAAGGGAAAAATCTTAAATGAACCGTGCCCGCGGGCACGGGTTATGACTAGTACATATATATACATATATACATATACATATATACATATATATGTATATATATATATATGTATACATATATATATGTATGTATACATATATATATATATACATATATATATACATAGATATATATATATACATATATATATATATATATGAAAAGTAATAGAAAGATATGGCGTGCGAAAAAACGGAGGCGGTGACTCAGGCGACCCCGGCGGCGATCTTGATAGCGCCGATTTTGTTTCAGGTGAGGTTGATTTTGAATCCATCGACGTTGGGTTGGTAACATGATCTGGGGAAATCAACAATAGGGCAAATAATGTTACTTGCGGGCGCAATCTAAAGCTTGGGGCTGCGGCAGATCTGAGAAATCAAGCTGATCCGAATCCTATCGTTTTGGAGAATCATGGCCCTGGTGGGGATCTAAGTAACAATGGAGATTGGAAGGTTGTTACTAGAAAGGATAAGGGGAAGAAGCCGATGTTTGGTGGTGGGGGGTTTGTGAATCCAACAGGCGGCGGCGGAAGAACTGTTAATGGGCGTGGGAGAGTTTATTCCGATTCCAGGTCTTGGGCTCCGGTTGACAACCGCCAGGTGAGCAAGCGAGGGCAGTTGAAGAGGGTAAGTCCTGATGAAGCACGGAAGGTGCTTGATCGTATGCCAATAAGACCAAATGTTGCAATTAAGCTTAACACTACGGGGCCAAAACCTTCATTCTCTGATGTTTGTGCTAATAGAAGATCTTATGATGAATCGATTGCAATGACATTCATTCCGCCTCATATCGCGGAGAATGGGCTAGAAATTGGTAGAGTTGCTAGCTCCCTTCTTGAGAAGGGAGCTGAGCGGTGGAAGAATACTTTGGTGGGTTATGTCCTTGGAGATGTACCATACTATGGACAATTGCGTGCTTGGGTGGATCGTTTGTGGAAGTTAAAGAAGGGTGTCCAAATCTTCAGTCGTGACAACGGCTTTTTCTACTTCAGATTTGAATGTGATAAGGAATGCGAGAGGATCCTTTATGGGGGGCCATGGCTTTTTGACGGCAGGTTGACTGTTCTGCAGCGGTGGAGTCCAACTATTAGATATGATCGAGACATCCTATCTTCTGTCCCAGTCTGGGTTCAATTTCATTGGTTGCCACTAGGAATGTGGACCCTTGACATTCTAAATATTATCGCCTCAGTTGTGGGCAAACCTCTCTGCCTAGACAGAGCTACAGCAAAATTGCAACGTTTATCGTATGCTAGGTGTTTAGTTGAAGTGGACACAAAGAAGGCTCTGCCAAAGACTGTCGGTGTTGAGCTTGATGATGGGTCTATAATAAATATCGATACAAAATTTGAAGGGGAACCACCAAGATGCAGTTGTTGTATTTGTTTTGGACATTCTGACGCCCAATGTCCGACTAAAACTCAGCTCTCTTCAATCCAAAACGATGATCAAACTAGCCCTGGGCTAAGTGATGGAGTCTCCAAAAATCAGGAGAGCAAAGCATGGGACTCTTCAACAGTTGCAGATGAAGTTACGGAGGATGGGCAAATTAAAGAATACTCAAATACACAGCTGGGTGTGCTGGGAAATGGCCCGGTTGATGCTCAGTTGCTTGACAAGGTTGACGCACAGCCACCTTTGCAAAATGAGCCCGCCACCTTGCGTCATGAACCCCCTTTATTGCAAAATACACCTGGGAATGCTCCTGAAGTCAACCAAAATGTTGTGCTGCCTGAAGTACATGCTACCCTCCCCAAGGTATCGGATTTTGTGCAGGATCAACAACAAATTCATACCTCTGTATCCCCTCTGAAGGATGAACTGCTGAGAAAACAAGCATCTGATAGACCTATGCCCTCTATTATTGATGAAACTACAGATGTAGATATTGACTGCATCCCTATTGAACTATCCACTGCTAACCTTGAATGGGAAGCTGAATTATCTGAAGAAAAAGGGAAAGCTGCTGATGGGACTGTCTCTAAGAAGTCCACGACAATTGCAGCAAACGGCGGATGTATAAGGAAAAGCTCGCGTATTAAAGATGGAGCTAGTGGAAGGTATTCTCAAACTATTAATTTATGAGTCTATGCATTTGGAATACGCGAGGTCTCAATAGTTCAATTAGAAGAAGAGACCTGCGTGATAGATTATAAAAGATTAAGCCATCTTTTGTGATTTTGCTTGAGAAGAAACATAAGGAGGGTGATACAAAATGGAAATCATGCTTTCCTAAGATTTGGTTAACAGTGGATAATTTTACCATAAAGAAGGGAGGTCGTATCTTAGTTGGGTTCGATAGTCTTATTTGGGGTGCAAGTATTCACTCTATTTCTGATCAGCACATTACTATGCTTTGTAAGAATAATGGGGGGTTTTCAGCTACTATTACTGCCGTCTACGGTTCCAACATTCGCTCTGAGCGTAGTCAACTCTGGAACTCATTGGAAAAGGATTCGGGTATAATTGGCGGGAGAGCTTGGCTTATTGGTGGAGATTTTAATTGCATCAGATACTCAAAAGAGAAGTTGGGGGGTAGAAGATGTGACGAGAATATCCTTGATGAATTCAATAATTGTCTCAACACATGTTCGCTAATGGACCTCAAATATGTTGGTCGTCCGATGAGTTGGTGTAACAAGCGGCTGGGAGCGAGAAGAATAGTGGCAAGGCTTGATAGAGTCCTTTGCAATGCTAATTAGCTTGGTATGCTACCAGATTCCATTGTTGAATACTTGGACCCCCACACGAGCGACCATTCTCCGATGCTGGTGACAATGGTATCCCAGGTGAAATCTTATCCTAAACCGTTTAAATTCTTTAATGCCTGGGTTAAATGGAGTGGCTACAGTGATTTAATTAGTTCTGTTTGGGATTTGCATGTGGATGGATCCCCTATGCACCGTTTTGTTTCTAAGCTTCGTTATCTTAAAGCTGAACTTCAGTTTTGGTCTCAAGAACATCTTCGGCAACATGATATTACATCTTGCCGCAAAAATCTGGAGCTTACCCGCAATTCTCCTACTATTAATTCGAATCTTAATATGCAAAAACAAGAAAAGGCCCTTTCTATACAACTTGCAAATCTAATGGGGATTGAGGAGGATATGTTTCGGCAAAAAAGTAGGCAGGATTGGTTAACATTGGGCGACAAAAATAGCAGGTTTTTTTATACTGCTATGAAGGCCAGGCAGAGTCATAATAATCTGGGTCATCTTGTTGATGCGTTTGGGACCTGTAATAAAACTTTTGATGATCTCCGGAAAAATGCGCCCTATTTTTATGAATCATTGTACTCACAATCGCACTATTGGAATGTCTTCCCAAAGCTCTCCCCGAAGCGTATATTGACTCCTGAAGCTGCTTCTTGGCTGGAGAGAAGAATTTCAAATGATGAAATCAAGGATGCAGTTTTCCAAATAGGGGTGGATAAATCCCCTGGGCCCGATGGTTTTAATGGATATTTTTATCAGCACAGCTGGAGCGTAATAGGTAATGATGTCACTGAAGCAATTCAATCTTTTTTTTGCTCTAGCTCTCTTATGAATCCAATAAATCATACCCACCTTGCTCTGGTTCCTAAAAATTCTAACGCTTCTGGGCTAGGTGACTACAGACCTATTGCATGTTGCAATGTTCTTTATAAGGTGATTAGTAAAGTTATTTGTAATAGGCTGAAGGTGGCCATTCATGAACTAATCTCGCCCAACCAGTCTGTGTTTCTTAAGGGTAGATTATTATCTGATAGTGTTCTCCTAGCACAAGAACAGATTAGGGATTTTAGTAATCCCATGGGTGCAAGAGCGTGTCTTAAACTTGATTTACGGAAAGCATTTGATAGTGTTAAACGCGAATTTATTTATTACATGCTACATCGTATGGGGTTCAGCAGGAAATTTACAGGATGGATTATGGAGTGCATATTCACTCCCACTTTCTCTGTCATGGTTAACGGCTCTCCTGTGGGTTATTTTGAGGGTAACAGAGGGCTCAGGCAGGGGGACCCCCTTTCTCCATACTTATTTGTCATCACTATGGAAGCATTCTCATTATTGATTGATAAAGCTATTGTTGCCAGAACTATCCATCCTATGAGACATACAGGAGCTATAAGCCATCTACTGTTTGCAGATGACTTACTTTTATTCTGTCGTACTAACAAACATTCTTTTGAGGGCCTTAAATCTCTGTTAGCAAAATTTTCCAATCTTACTGGGTTGCAGATAAACTGGGACAAAAGCACTTCCATTTTTAGTAAGGGAACCAGGCATCCTACCGGGTTATCGGATTTGCTTGGGATTAAGCTTGGCACCTCGATCACAACATACCTAGGCCTCCCGCTATCCACGAAATATCCTAAGCCATCTATGTACAGCAGATTGATAGACAAATGCAAAAAGAGGCTTGTGGGTTGGACGTCTTCTTTATTATCCATCTCAGGAAGGATCGAGCTAGTCAAGACTGTCATCTACGGTATGGTCATTTTTGGGCTGCAAGTCTATCGCATTCCAAAATCTGTATTGCGCACTATTACTTCTGCTTGTAGGAAGTTTATTTGGGGTAATTGCCACACATGGGCCTGGAAGGACATTTGTACCCCCAAGGAGGAGGGTGGAGTAGGCATGAGACTACTACCTGATCTTAACCATGCAGCTGGGGAAAGACTGACGTGGCGGATGCTATCTACGGATGGGCTTTGGGCTAATTATATGCGAAGTAATTATGATACCACAAATTTCTTTGCTACTAAAGGTAAGCTAACTCATTCTGGCACTTGGAAGTTTATGGTAAACTGTAGATTATACACCAAAAAACTTATCAAGAGGATAGTCAATGATGGCTGCTCCACCCTGTTTTGGCATGACAATTGGTTGCCATGTGGCCCGCTTAGTGATCTCTATGATGTTCAAAATGATGCTAGCACAAAAAAAGTTGCGGAATATTGGTCTAGATCGGGTTGGATTCATGATCCGGAAATCTTGCATGTAAGACAAATGCTGCCGCAAATCACTCTTAGCTCTGGTGCGGATGCATGGACCTGGGCTCCAAACTCGGTTTTTTCCTACAGAGATGCCTGGGAAGGTACGCGTCACCGAGGAACTAAATTCCCTTTTGCAAACTTAATCTGGTACAAAAATCATATCCCCAAAATGTCTCTAACACTACTAAGATCCTTCCATGGAAAATTACTCACAAAAGATATGTTGAAGAAGTGGGGCATAAACACCAATACTCATTGTGTCTTATGTGAGGAGGGAATTGAAGACGATGTAAATCACTTATTTTTTGAATGTTCCTACACTAAGTATATCTTAAGCAGGAGTCTTCTTAAATTGGGGGTTACAGACCCTATTGCGCCTCTACTCTCTGCGGTTGGGAACTACTATTTGGCTAACTTTGCCAGGAAGGACACCATCTGTTTATTAGCCAAAACCGTGCTTGCTGTGATTGTCTGGCACATCTGGAAGGAGCGTAATAGAAGAGTCTTTGACGGGCTGAGTAGGCCAAAGACCTCTTTATTCGAGGATATTGCTTCAGATGTCAGATTAATTCTTAGGGATCAAGACCCCAAAGCCCCAGATGCTGTCCAAGCCATGGAGAATTGGGAGTTTATAGATGCAGGCTGATTGGGGCATTGTTCTGCATTTCCACTTTTATGTACATTTTTGTCGGGGGAGGGGAGTTTGCTAGTAGATAGTGACGGCACTTGTGCCCTCTCCTGTCTCTAGCATGCATTGTTCTGCATTTCCACTTTTATGTACATTTTTATGTACATTTTTATACTCAATAAAGAATCACACTAACTTTCCAAAAAAAATATGAAAAGTAAATGTATACTATAGATCTAATTAGAATGTACAATAGTTGGAGAAGTGAAAGGGAGTAGATGCAATAGGGTGAGGAGCGGGCACAAGCACCGTCACCCACCGCAATTGCACTTCTCCCCCACCCCCAACAAATCAGTGGAACCAGCTGCTCCCTAAATACAAAGATAGCTTATAAAAGCCACGCCAAAAAAACAAAACTGCTCAGCCTAACCATTGTCATAGATATCCCAGTTCTTCACTGTCGCACATGCATGGTTGTCATTGTTTCCATGTAAGCGAACAACATTCCTGATGACACCCGCAATTTCATCAAACAGTGCGGTCTTTACCTTGCATGCTTTCTCAAAAATACGCATGTTGCACTCCTTCCAGATGTGCCAGACCAAGATTGCCAGGGTGGTGTTAGCTAGATTGCTCATCTCCTTCTTCCTCACAAATCTCGAAAGAAAATAGTTCCCTACCTCCGGCAAGGAAGGTTCTAACGGCTGTGGGATGCATAGCTTTAATAAACAGCGCCTCTGCAAGTATTTGGAGAACTCGCAGTCAAAGAATAAATGGCCGGCTGTTTCTTTAGTGCCGTTATTGCAAAGAATGTAGTTACCTGGGACGTTGGGAAGCCATTTGCAAAGATGCTCACCTATGAGGAGCTTGTCCTAAAACGCTCTGAGGGCTGTTTTTGAATTCTAAGGCTGACTAGGACAAGATAAATAGTGGCTGGGATTTGATCTTGGGAAATCAATGGTTGAGATTGGATTTTGTGAAAATTTTAGCGTGAAAGATTGTGGAGATTAAATTTGGGGAGAAAGTACATTGGGAACCTAAACTTTGAAATTAAAAGTGCCTTAAGAAAGATTGTGTAGATTAAATGGGAGGAAAAGTGCATTGAGAACCTAAACTTTGAAATTAAAAGTGTCTTGAGAAAGATTGTGGGGAAGCATGATCCATTAAATTAAACAAAATAAAAAATTTAGCGTAAAACAATTTAGCGGAACAACAAATTAGCGTAAAAATACCCTGAGATTTGTTGTTCCGCACCCGCGCCGGCGCCGGAGGCGCGGATGCCAAATTTGTTGTTCCGTGCCGAAGGCGCTTGCGCCAAATTTGTTGTTCCGCGCCGAAGGTGTCCGTGTCGCTAAATATTTTTACGCTTTTTTATTGTTCTGTTAAATTTTGGCTATGGGAATAATTATATATATATATATATATATATAATATATATATATATATATCTATCTATCTCTATCTATATATATATATCTCTCTCTCTCTCTCTCTCGTGTACAGTCTTTAAGCCAATATTTTACACCCGTTTCCCCCCAAACCCCATGCTTGGAATCTCACCTATCTCCAGATGGACCGAGAATTCCAGGTTATTGTTACGCTTAAAATCCTCACACTCATCTCATTAGTCATTTCCTTATTTCTTTCATGATTCGGCGGTCTCATTTACCACATTTATATTTCCGTTCCCTTTTGTAATTTCACCAATGTCATGTGTAACAACGACCATCGCATTACATTTCATTTCAACATCACTTGATTCTATCAATTCCACCCATGATTACATCATGTTCAATATGGACTTGGAACATGGCATTATAACATACAACTTGAACATAACATGCCAACTAATATACAAGAGGCTAACTCTATGGAACACAACCATATGGACAATAAGCATACAATGTGAACATGAAGCATATCATTAAGACCTAAAGCATGATATGCATAGCATGGAGTAAATTTGGTCATAAACATAAACATATGAAATATAAACATGGCATATTAGTATGGACCTTCGTATGGATATAAACTAACATACTAATACATCAACATGCTAGCATAAACTAGAGAGCATAGTCCATTTAGCATGTACATTAACTTATCAATATGGCCAAGAACACATTAGTGTTAACATATCCAAAATACTACTAATAATCATGGGACATGGCGTCATTTAACATAGCATTCACTTGGCATTAACATAGGGATAAAGCAAACCTAATATGAAGAATCAACATAACATGATACATATGTGCAGAATCTGTCCAAAAACTGAATCACTTAGCCGTAAATATCAGTTAATTTCAATTATCTACAGTAATAATCCTAATAAGGTCTCAACATGAAAGGTGTGGATAATTAAGTTAAAATTCCATATGGTTTTAAATCAAGTCATTTTGATAACTGGGGGAAAGTTCTTCGCTGTTCACTAACATGGTGCAGAATCTGCCAGAATTTGACACTACAACAGATCAGCAATTCAGCCTAAATACAGGCAGAATTTTACTCTAAGCTTTAAATAAAACTTGTAGGTAACTTCATGGTATTTCAGGTCATATTAGAACGTAGTTTTTGGAGAAGTAGGATAAAATTTATACGCATCACAATAACAGAAACAGAGCACCACAGTAAGGAGATTCTGCAAGAACTTAGTATCTAAATGGAAGTTGTAGCTAACTAAATTAGCTGTCCGAATATAAATTATATTAATTGATAATTAGCTTTCGGGTATGTTGGTGTTTTTGGCCTAGAGGAGGAGAAGAGGGTGGAGTCTATGGTGGTCTTGGTGGTGGGAGAGGAGGAGAAGGGGGAGGGAGAGGATGAAAACACTTGTATTTTTCCTTTTCCTTTTTCATTTCATTTCATTTTCTATTTTTTCTTTTTAAAACTTCCATCATCCTCATCATCACTTTGTTTACTAAGAGCATACCAAGTGTAACATTAGGTGGCAGGTTTAGGGCTAAGGATGGCTAAGTAAGTGACACCTCGTAGGCAATGTGTCATACTAAGGAAATTTCAATTTTTAAAGTTTAGAAAAAAATAGGAATACACTTGATTAATACCACATACCATTTAAATACTGAGTATTCCATCAAATATTTCAAATATAATCATGCCTAATGATGTTTAAAATTTTTTTAAATAGTTTTATTATTATAAAAATTAGGGAAAAATTTCTAAAAATACGTAAAAGTATACACGTATTAAATACGGCCAAAAATACCTAGTATAATACCCGTTCATATGGGAACATGGTAATACATCCTACCCACCTTAAAATAAAGTCCGCCCTCAGACTTTCTAAAGATAAGGGTCTAGGCTAATTGTGGCTCAGTCTAGACTCTAAGGTCACTACCCACCGTAAGACACAACTACCCCTACTTAGCATTATCCGCATTGTCTTTACACACGCCGCAGTGCGGAGATCTGCATGGGCCACCACCTGTAACGTCCTGCTCACCAGGATTCCCGGGAAGTACGTACGCCATCTCAGGTATTCCTGACGAGGTGAGGGTGATGAGAAAAGAAAGGAAGAGAGAGAGAGAGAGAGAGAGAGAGAGAGAGAGAGAGAGAGAGAGAGAGAGAGAGAGAGAGAGAGAGAGAGAACAAATGAAGAACATGCAGGCCAATACGCACGTGCTGGAAAATGCTCCAACTCAGAAACAACATCACAGAAGTATACATCTCAAAGACCACAGTACATATAAAACATCATTCATATTATTATATCACCATGGTACAACAACATATACAAGATACAATCCACTCTCATGTACACCACTACGCCCAATGCCCTAGGTACAACGACACAACTACAACCCAAACATCCCAACTCTATGCCATTCCCAATGGACTCCACTCTATCTCGAAGCTCGGGGGATCTCCTGAATCGAATCCTGCACCATCTGCTCTGTCTTTAATCCAGCGAAAAATTAGGACAGGAAAAGTCAATGCGTGACCTAGTAGGAAATCTAATTACGCTAGGTTGGGGCCAGTCTCGGAACTACTCTGCCTAACTAAGGTCTGGCTACTAGTAATAACCATGGCCGTAGAATTAAACGTATGAAGTAAAAACAAAGACATCACATGCATGCATTGAAAAGAAGTATTGCAGATCTGATATGCATAAGGATAGAAAAGCATACAAAAATTTCATGAATATCCATAGATGATAGCACAAATAAATTATAATGCATTAATCTTCAAGTTAGCAATTATAATTTAATATTTGGAAAACCCGGGTAAAACATAGGACGTAAGAAACTGGAATTCACATAGGGTGGGTGAAAAAGTGGTACCCTGCCAGTGGAACACAAGCACTGATCAGTGTAATGGGGCCTCTTGTAACTCCTCTTGTCGGAAGTGAGAATAATAGTGTCTACCTCATGATGCTTCACGAGTACACCAGGGGCCTCTCCAACTCTGCCAACTCACTTTGACAAAAGTGATGAGAGTGATATATATATATATGTTTTGGTGGTGTTAATTTTTGACTAGTCATTTTATTGTTCTAATGATTTTAGTGGCGGCTAGCCCTAAGTGAGAGAGCATCGAGGGTTCATCGAGCGGCATCACCGGTAAACAGCCGGGCTCCAACAGCTGCCTCTCCGGCAGGCCGGCGCGGGGATTGATCTCCTTCGTCAGATCAACCGAGGCCTATTCCGGCGCTCACGTTCATGGGCTCCGGTGCTTCGAGATCCGGCGAGATCCAGGGATCCGACGAGTCAAATCGAGGGCTATTCCGGCGCTCACAGGTTCAGGGGCTCCAGCGCTTCGAGCTCTGGTGCTTCGAGATTCGGGGATCCGGCGAGTCAAATCGAGGGCTATTCCGGCGCTCACAGGTTCAGGGGCTCTGGCGCTTCGAGATCCGGGGATCCCGTCCGAGACTGATCGGCAGTCCACCGTCTGAGATCGGAGTTTCCTGTCCGTCGGCGTTCTGATCCCGTCCGTCGGTGTTCTCGATCCCCTTCCGTCAGTCTGTGTTTCCCGTCCGTCGGTGTTTCCTCGATCCCATCTGACAGATTCAGGACGACCAGATCCGGCCTGCTCTGGCGATGAGGTCGAGGCCATCTATCCAGATCCGGCCTACTCTCAAGGTCCCGCGTGTAGATCATGAGCAGCAGATCCAATCCCGCATGTATTAACGCGGGAAACCCTTATCATCGATGTTCTCCATATTGTCTTCAAAAGATGTCCACATCTGCTGTAGCAAAGTCAACACCCAATTTCGTTGAAGAATATCCTCCATTACAACATAATTCTACTAATATTCGAAAGGAGAAAGCTGCTAGCCAATCACCTGCTCCTTTGAGGGTGGCGAAGACTGGTCGTGAAACCTGGAGTTCACTGTTTTCTGCAGGGTGCGCTGTTGAAGAGGCTAGCAAATGCTCTTACTATCCTCCTCGGGAGGTTCCTTCAGGCAAGACAGTCCCCTGGATTCTGCAGGAAGCAATCTCTACAAATGTTGCAAAATGGGGACGAACAGTAGCCGGTTATGTTGTGGGTGACAAACCTTTCTATTCTCATATTCGTGCTTGTGTCCATCATTTGTGGCAGACAAAGGGTACTCTACTGGTCCACTCTAGGGAAAATGGTTTTTTCTTCTTCGTGTTTGAGTTGGAGGAAGATTGCAGCAGGGTACTCCAAGGAGGGCCTTGGATGTTTGATTAAAGGGTTATAGTGCTGCGACGCTGGACTCCAGACCTCACAATGGACAGAGATCTTCTATCATCAATTCCAGTATGGGTGAGATTTCCTGACATGCCCCTTAAATTTTGGTCTACAGAGTGCATAAGTATAATTGCTAGCTCCATTGGGAAGCCTTTATTTCTGGATAAGGCTACAGCTTTAGGTGAAAGGTACACATATGCACGATGCTTTGTTGAAATTGATGCAAAGACCAAATTGCAAAACACAATAGAGATTGTTGTGGAGGACGAGGAGAATGTGATCTTTAAAGTTGAATATGAAAACTTGCCTCCAAGCTGTCCAAATTTCATCCTCTCAATGTCGTTTAAGAAGGTTTGGGTGGAAAAAGGCAAATCTAAACTGTCTGCGGATGGGAGTGTGTTATTTAATGAAGAGAATAATACGAGTAGAGGTTTTTCAGCTACTGTGGCCCAGACGTTAGAGGCTGGAGGCACTTCTGGTATAGAGACTTGAGGTTAATCAAATGGAAATGTAGATGTTACTAATGGTGAGGCAGCGGATATACATGTAATTCCAAAATCTACGAAAACTGGGGGCCCTTCTGGTAGTGATCGCGTTGATGACCCTGACAATGTTGGTGATGAAAATGCTGATGAAGATGAATATGAGGAAGAATGGGTGGAAGAATTTGATGGAGATGCTACAACGACAAACTAAGAGTGGGAGGACGAAATGTGCTGCTTAGCTCCTACCTTAAAGACACTTAAAAAGATTTGTTTGGATCCACCACGACGGAAAATCTCAAGGAATGCTCGGAATCCTAATTATCGTTATGATTCCTTGCTCTTTTAGAGTAGAAGGATTATTTATGTTTTAGCTTCATTGAGTTTTATGTTTGGCACTATTGTAGACCAATATTGTAATTTGTTGAGTTTATGAACAAAGTTGCTTACTCTTCATATATATATATATATATATATATATATATATATATATATATATATATATATTGAAGGAGTTTTCGCACGGTGTGAAAACATCTTTATTATTTTTTTGAAATTTCTTTTCAAATTTTTTTTTGATGTTTAATCCATACAATTATATACCCTAGTGAAAATAAAGGGTGAATCCGTTGGGGATTAGAGCACCCATCCACTCGTTACAAATTTAACGTTATCAAAACGTGCGAATTTGATGAAATGCCTTAATCGAAGGCCAAATGACATTATTTCTCAATGATTATTTTTTGAGGGGGGGTATACCAACATATGATAAAGGTGGGAAAAAGAATTTTTGAAATTTTTTTTCCAAAAAAACTAAAATCATTTCGCACGGTGCGAAATGTTCTCACATGAATATTTGCACACACACACACACACAGGCCAGTCCTTAATCCTATATTTTACACGTATTTCCCCCAAACCCCCTGCATGGACTCCCACCCTTCCCCAGATGGACCGAGAATTCCATGTTGTTACACTTAAAATCATCACCCTAAGTTCATCATTCAATTCCTCATTTCTTTCATGATTCGGTGGTCTCATTTATCGCATTCACATTTCTGTTCCCTTTCATAATTTCACCGATGTTGTGTGTAACAACGACCATCGCATTACATTTCATTTCAACATCACATGATTCTATCAATTCCAATTAAGAAATCAATCGTATGATTCCATCATGTTCAATATGGACTTGGAACATGGCATTATAACATACAACTTGAACATAACATGCCAACTAATATACAAGAGGCTAACTCTATGGAACACAACCATATGGACAATAAGCATACAATGTGAACATGAAGCATAACATTAAGACCTTAGCATGATATGCATATCATGGAGTCAATTTGGTCATAAACATAAACATATGAAAAATAAACATGACATATTAGTATGGACCTTCGTATGGACATAACATACTAATACATCAACATGCTAGCATAAACTAGAGAGCATGTTCCATTGAGCATGTACATTAACTTATTAATATAGCCAAGAACACACTAGTATTAACATATCTAAATTACTACTAATATTCACGGGACATGTCCTCATTTAACATAGCATTCACTTGGCATTAACATAGGGATGAATCATAACCTAATATGAAGCATTAACATAACATGAGACATAGGTCCAAAAACTGAATCACTTAGCTGTAAATATCAGTTAATTTCAATTATCTACACTAATAATCCTGATAAGGTTTCAACATGAAAAGTGTAGATAATTAAGTTAAAATTCCAAATGGTCTTAAATCAGGTCATTTGGAAAATTGGGGGAAAAGTTCTTCTCTATTCACTAACATGGTGCTGAATCTGCCAGAATTTGATACTACGACAGAGATAATCAAGTCAGGTTATATACAAACAGAATTTGACTCTAAAATTTAAATAAAAGTTATAGTTAACTTCAAGGGGTTTTTAGATCATATTAGAACTTAATTTTTTGAGAATTATAATAAAAGTAATACTCATCACGATAACAGAAACAAAGAACTATAGTAAGGAGATTCTGCCAGAAATGACACCATGTTAAAGATTATCAGTTAAGTTTAGTTCCAGGCAGATTTTGAACTTAGTATCTAAATGGAAGTTGTAGCTAACTAAATTAGCTTTACGAATAATATTAATTCATAATTGTTGGAGAGTATAATAAAATTTTTACCCAATTGAAATTACAGGACAGAACTAAAAACAGAGACAAAGCATCATCACATTAGCTCCCTACACAATTCTAAAATTCACATCCTAGCTAATGTGATTAGAAATCCTATACAATTCTAAGATGGACCCTATCTAGAGTGGCTAGAAATCCTACTTCAGTTGTCCTCCTCTGCAAGTTCTAGCCCTTTTACCTCCAAGCTCCAATCTTTTACATCCAAGCTCCAATCTTTTCTCTTCGAGCTTTCCTCCAACTCCTTCTTCTAGCCTTCTTCTTCAAACCAAGGTCCTCGGGTATGTTGGTGTTTTTTTTTTGGCCTAGAGGAGGATGAGAGGGTGGAGTGTTTGGTGGTCTTGGTGGTGGGAGGAGGAGAATGGGGAGGGAGAGGATGAAAACACTTGTATTTTTCTTTTTCTTAGTCTTATTCTTTTCCTTTTCTATTTTTTCTTTTTAAAACTTCCTTCATCCTCATCATCACTTTATTTACTAAGAGCATGCCAATTGTAGAATTATGTGGCATTATTAGGGCTAAGGATGGCTAAGTAACACCTATTAGGAAATGTGTCATGCTGAGGAAATTTCAATTTTTAATTTTTCAAAAAAAAATACGAATGCACTTCAGTAATACCACATACCATTTAAATACTTAGTATTCAATCAAATACTTCAAATATAATCATGCCTAATAATGTTTAAAATTATTTAAAAATAGGTTTATTACTATAAAAATTAGGGAAAAATTTCTAAAAAATATGTGAAAATATACACGTATTAATACCCGTACATATGGCAACATGGTATTATATCCTAACCACCTTAAAATAAAGTCCGCCCTCGGGCTTTCTAAAGATAAGGGTCTATGCTAATGGTTGCTCAGTCTAGACTCTAAGGTCACTACCCACCTTAGGACAACTACCCATACAGAGAACTATTCGCACTGCCTTTGCGCAGGCTGCAGTACGGAGACCTGCATGGACCACCACCTTAAAAAGGTAGTAACTCATAAACTTTCTCAACCGCACGCACATCCTTAAAAAGTTTATTTTGAAACTACAAATTTGTAAGTAAATGTAATGTGTGTGAAGTAAACGAAATGTCGGTGCAAACGACGTGGTGTTCCCAGGAAACCTCGTTCATGTTGTTCGCTTTATATGCTTTTTGCTGCGGATACCGGCATAAAATGCCTTTTTTGTTATGAATGAGGGAGGCCTTTGGCCTCCCCTCCTTCATTACCCACTTCATTAGTCCCCATTACTATGAGTAATGGGGACCCTTGGTCTCCTTGAGGCCCTCCATCTCCCCTCTCTACATGAATATATAGAGAACCATGGCCTAGTGCCATGGTTACTCATTCTTTTGCTAAGAAAGTTTGTCTCTCTCTCTCTCTTGAGTCCTATTACTTTCCACCACGTTATCAGCACATGCTCTTCCTTGAGCAAGAATCCAAGCCTAAAATCCCCACCAAATTGATCCCCTATGCGCAAGGAATCTTTGGTTGCTGAGGCAATTCGTTGGAGCGTTGCGGCATTCTCGAAGCTTTCGGGAGCTCGGATTTTTATTTCTACGGATCTTTTCTACGGTCGTCCCTAGATCATCGATCTAGAGGTATACTTCTTATTCCCGTAGATTACAACGGACTATACATAAAATTTTTTACCATGTTTGCAGACAAGTAAAAATTAAAATAATACAATGAAAAATTTGTTTTTACAAAGTAATTTCTTCATATTGCCATGAAATTCTTTTTTTCTCATCGGGAAGAAGAATCGGAACGACCCCCCCTTTGGATGGGGTCTAACGGGCACCTCCCGCGGCCGCACCCCCCTGCCGGAGGGGGGGGGGACTTCCCGCACACTGACCCCCCTGCAGGGGGGGCTCCTCCCGCGGCCGAACCCCCCTGCAGGGGGGCGCCTCCCGGCCGAACCCCCCTGCAGGGGGGCGCCTTGCATCCGATCCCCCCCTGTCGGGGGGGGGGCCTCCACGGCCGATCACCCCCCACCAATGAGGAAGGGGGGCTCTTTTCCCTTCAATTTTAGGGGTGGGGGGAGGCATCTTGCTCCGGCAATGCTCTCCCCCCTCCCTACACCATTGAGGAGAAGGTGAAGGGGCATGACGGCTGATCTCTAACCAGATGGTTAGAGGTTAGGGTTTTTCACAAAATAAACCCTATGGGCCATTGGGTTATAATTTCAGCGAGTTGGGCTTCAAGCCCATAAAATTACAAATTTATTTTTAAAAGCTAAAACTCTAAGTTGGCCCGAAGCCAAAATTTAGAGGCAAATGATTATGCGTAACTGAGGAATGGGCCACAAGCCCATATAATTAGAACTATTTTTTGGCCCGAAGCCACAAAATAATTTATAAATTCGACATTTGAAATATGAGAAATATTTGTACGGGATATAAAATTGGCATATTTAAACACGGAGAAAACTTTGTAAAATCACAATTAATTTATATAGTCCATGTTGAAAAATTTATTTAAACATCGCTCTTGCAAATTATTATCTATGGTTTACTAGGATTCTATTTTTCAAAATATAACTATCTTAAAGATCCTGAGACCGCTCTGCCGTTAGTCAACTAACCTAACGGTGTATGACGTTTCCACGTGGTCTACGAGATAATTATATTTTCTAGTTTCCTTTACCATATGCTATGCTTGAGATATATGCGTGGTTGTTTATTTTTATGCATGTAGCATATTTAGAACTGCGTGGATGTTTAAATAAGTAAAAAAGTGTTTTTCGGGATAGACCATTTCATACCTATTTACATTCCTTGCACTTTTATTTTCTTTTGAGAGAATTTTTAAGTGAGGAAATTTGTATAAAAAGCCAAAGCTCGGTGCAACAGCATATGAAGACGAAGGTTCAAAATGCAGATATATGGACCCAACTTGGGTTTTCGAAGTTGTATTTTCTTTTCTTTTATGGACTGTAAACGAACTTTGGACTGTGTACTTTTTTGGGTATCTGGCCGATCCCCGCATTTTTACTTGTTTATTTCTTTATGCGTGAATTTTTAATTTATATTAATTCATGCTTATTTTAAATTGCGTAGATAAATGGCTAAATTGGCAAGCGTCGATTTCGAAGTCCCTGACTATGCAGGGAAGAATTACCTGAGTTGGCGAGTGGACCTGAAGTTCCACTTGCGTTCGATGGCCCTCCTTGGGTCCATTTTGGCTCCTTCCTCGGCCCCAGCAGCAGCCGAAGCTTCTGCTACATCTAGCAGCAGCTCTCCAACCACTGTATCCGATGTAGATAAGGCGAAAGCCATAATCTACATTAAGAAACATATAGATCGGACCTTAAAGGCCGAATACTTAACGGTTGAGGACCCAAAGGACCTGTGGACAGCGCTGGAAGCACGGTATAAACATCAAATTGATGTTATATTACCACGTGCCAGTTATGAGTGGGAAAACCTCAGACCTCAGGACTATAAGTCAGTCGCTGAGTATAATTCTGCACTTCATAACATCACCTCACGCCTGAAGTTGTGCGATGAAGAAGTGACAGAACATCGCATGTTGGAAAAGACATTTACCTCGTTTCACGAGAAAGATGCAATCCTCATGCAGCAGTATCGTGAACGCAATTTCACGAAATTCTCCGATCTAATCTCATGCCTACTTAGGGCAGAGCAGAATTGAGACTTACTGCTTGCAACTCATAACTTATGTCTAGCTGGCACTGCCCCTATCCCTGAAGCCCACCACGTTTCTCCACAGAAGTGGAAAAACAAGAGGAAGGCTAAAAACACCAAAGGGAAAGCTGTAATGAAGCAACCAAGAGGTGCATCTCCCCAGACAAACAAAAACAATAAGGGAAAGCGAAACTTCACTTGGAAGCGAAAGAACACCGAGAAAGTGTCACTTCCTAAGAAGAACTGGGAGGATAAATGCCATAGATGCGGCATGACTGGCCATTGGTCCAGAAATTGTCGCACTCCTCGCCACCTCCAGGATCTATACCAGGCGAGCCAGAAGTCTCTACCTGAAACAAACTTGGCGGCTATTCAGCAGCCAACAATGTTTACTGCAAAAGACTTCGAGAACGACGACCTTCTCGATTGAGCATCATGTTTTATCTATGCATTTAGAATTCAGTGTATCTTCATCTTTTATTTGCTTTAGTACGAACTTTTATTTTTGAATGTTGTCTACATTTCGCTCAAATAAAATTTCGTTTTTGCTTATATAGATGAATTATGAGTGCCTAGTGGACAGTGCCTCGACGCAGACAATCCTTCGCGATCATAGCTATTTTGATAGCGTAAATAAATATGACGGTCCTGTTATCACAATTTCAGGACTGTCCCAAATAATCGAAGGATCTGGTAAAGCAATTATATTGCTCCCAAATAACATAAGACTTCAAATAAATAATGCATTATTCTCTCCTAAATCAAATAGGAATCTCGTAAGTTTCAAGGACTTTCGTTTAAACGGATATCAGTTAGAAACCAGAGATGAAAATAAGGTTGAATATCTGTATGTAACTCGTCAGAAAGATGACCAGAAGATCATCTGCGAGCGATTCAAGGGACTCCCGTCGGGTCTCTACCAAACATACATTCAACCAATAGAAGCCAATATGACTGAGCACCAGACGTGCCAACCACTGCCAGAGTTCCAACTCTGGCACAATAGACTTGGTCACCCTGGAACAGCAATGATGCGACGCATCATCACTGAATCCCGTGGACACAAATTGAAGAACATAAAGATTCTTCAAAAGGGTGAAATTCCTTGTCTCCCTTGTTTCAAGGGAAAACTTATAACGAGACCATCCCTCCTGAAATTGGTATTAGAGTCTCCTGGCTTTCTTGAGAGAATTCATGGTGACATTTGCGGGCCTATTCATCCCGCAAGTGGCCCATTTCGGGACTTCATGGTACTGATTGATGAATCAACCAGATGGTCTTATGTGTGCCTCTTGTCCACCCGCAACCTAGCTTTTCCAAAGCTATTGGCACAAATAATAAGGTTGCGTGCTCATTTCCCCGATAACCATATCAAGAACCTACGTCTTGATAATGCGGGAGAATTTACTTCACAAGTCTTCGAAGACTATTGCTGGGCAACGGGTATTGAAGTTGAACATCATGTAGCACATGTTCACACCCAGAACGGATTAGATGAGTCCCTTATAAAGAGACTCCATTGGATTGCACGTCCATTGCTTATGCAATCCCAGTTGTCGGTGGATGCTTAGGGGCATGCTATTTTACATGCCGCATCACTTATTAGGATAAGACCCTCTGGAGGTCATACTCTATCCCCAATGCAACTAGCATATGGCGCACCTCCGGATATCTCTCATTTGAGAGTGTTTGGTTGTGCGGTATATGTCCCAATAGCACCACCTCAAAGGACCAAAATGGGTCCTCAGCGTCGTCTAGGTATATATATTGGGTTTGATTCGCCCTCTATTATCAGATACCATGAACCCCTGACGGGTGACGCATTCAAGGCACGTTTTACTGACTGTGAATTTGATGAGAAATTTTTTCCTGAACTGGGCACACAGTCTAAGAAGCCAGAAGCTACTGAGACCATTAGTTGGGACCAGAAGTCTTTGTCCCTATATGATCCGCGTACTAATCTGTGTGAAGATGAGATCCTGAAGATCCTTCACATCCAGAATACAGTACATCTTTTACCGGATAAGTTCACGGACAACCAGAAGATTGTCCGTTCACACGTCCCTGCTGCCAATACGCCAGCTAGGATTGACATCCCCATAGATGGATGCAATCCACCGGCAGCATAATTGGCTGTACCTCAAATGAAAAGAGGACGCCCACCAGGTTCAAAAGATAAAGTTTCTCGAAAGAGGAAGACTCCTGGAGATAATAAGATTATCCCTCCACAGGATGCTGAGCTCAGACCAGCTACTTCTCCCCTCCTGATTTCCCGGGTAGAGGAAATAATAGGAGAAACATCATTAAATTGTGTACGTACTGGAGAAGTACTGGACAGAAATAGCTCAGTCTTCGACGACGATTTTGCGTTCGATATTGCCGTTCACGTCACTGAATATGACGATGACGTCAAACCACGATCTCTAGCAGAATGTAAACGCAGAGATGATTGGCCAAAGTGGGACGAGGCAATAAGAGTAGAGCTGGACTCACTCTTGAAATGCAAAGTCTTTGGATCAGTAGTCCAAACACCAGTAGGTGTAAAGCCTATGGGATATAAGTGGGTTTTCATAAGAGAAAGTGATGAAAATAATGTGATCATTCGCTACAAGGCACGCCTTGTAGCCCAGGGGTTTTCCCAAAGACCGGGGATTGAATACGAAGATATGTATTCCCCTGTCATGGATTCGATCACATTCCGATTTTTAATAAGCCTAACTTCTCTGGAAAGCATAGAAATGCAGCTCATGGACGTTGTGACTGCATATCTATATGGCGATATAGATAAAAATATCTATATGAGACTTCCTGATGGGTTTTAATCTACCCCCAGAGATGACAAAGATGTCTCAGGATGTATTCTCTGTAAGGCTACATAGATCATTATATGGTCTAAAATAATCGGGCAAGATGTGGTATAACAGACTTAGTGATTTCCTTGCACAGCAAGGATTCACGAATAATGAAGTCTGCCCATGTATCTTTATCAAAAGAACGGGAACATGATTCGTCATCATAGCAGTATATGTAGATGACTTAAATCTCATAGGATCTCCTGCAGAGATCAATGAGATATCTGAAAGCCTAAAACATACTTTTGAAATGAATGACCTGGGCAAAACAAAGTATTGTCTTGGCTTACAGATAGAACACCTAAGAGGTGGAATCCTATTACACCAATCTAATTATACAAAGAAACTTCTACGCAAGTTTTATATGGATAAATGTCATCCTTTAGGTACTCCTATGGTCGTAAGATCACTAGATGTACATAAGGACCACTTCCGGCCACAGGAAGAGGGGGAGGAGATACTGGATCCTGAAGTACCCTACCTCAGTGCCATTGGAGCACTTCTATATCTGGCTAACTGTACGCGTCCCGATATAGCGTTTACAGTTAATCTCCTAGCCAGACACAGTGCTGTTCCTACAAAGCGCCACTGGAACGGAGTAAAGCAGCTTCTGTGATACCTCCAGGGTTCAATAGATCTGGGACTTTACTACCAGAGAGGTGCCTCCCCCAAGTTATTTGGTTATGCTGATGCAGGTTATCTCTCAGATCCGCATATGGAAAAATCCCAGACAGGTTTTGTTTGAGGTACTATTATCTCCTGGAGATCGGTAAAGCAAACCACAACAGCTACATCTTCCAACCATGCAGAGCTCATCGCGATCCATGAAGCAAGCAGAGAATGTTTTTGGTTACGCTCCGTCGTCCAACACATTCTCCAATCCACTGGCCTGAAGACCGGTGATTTGGAGCCTACTGCCCTAGTTGAGGACAACGCCGCGTGCATTGCTCAGCTTCAGAAGGGCTACATCAAAGGCGACAGGACAAAGCACATTTCTCCCAAATTCTTCTGGACGCACGAGCAAAAGAACGACAAGCAGATTGAAGTTCGACAGATCCAGTCATGCAACAACTTAGCTGATCTTTTTACTAAGTCTTTACCGAAATGTACTTTTATAAAGCTTGTAAAGAACATTGGTATGCGACAATTGAAAGACCTGCAAGCCTGAAGCTTGTACGGATCAGGGGGAGTAACCTGTGGGTTGCACTCTTTTTCCTTAAGTTGTTGGGTTTTCCCACTAGGTTTTCCACAGCTAAGGTTTTAACGAGGCAAACACACTTACTCTGGATCCAGAAGTATCCACCCCTCTTTGCCTCAGATGCTGAGACCAAAGTGATGAATGGGTAAGGGGGAGTGTAATGAATGAGGGAGGCCTTTGGCGTCCCCTCCTTCATTACCCACTTTCACGACCCGCTTCCCAAAAATATGGAGGCGAGGCATGAGTAGGTCTGCTCAGACTTGAAGCTGTGAAGCTGCAAGTCTGATAAGCGTCAATAAACTTCAAATGGCAGGTCCTTGCAAATGCGATACGAAACAAAGATAATAATAAAGGAAATGAGACAAAAAAAACAATCTCAGAATATCCATAAAATAGGTTCCAACATCACAGAAAAGCCACCAGGCTGGAAGAAAAGAGTCTAAAGGCCCAAGCATGGCCAACAAAGTCAAACGTACAGAAAACAAAGTAATGGTGCTACGCACTGACAACTAACAGCAACCTAAAGCAAAGCAGCTCAGAACAGACTCTAGGACTGGTCTCCGATGTTCTCAAACTCCTCGACAGACGTGGGCTCAGGTTTAGCGTCAGCAAACACCACGTCCTCTGCAGTGGTCTCTGGCTCAGGTCTAACACGTGACACCTAAAAGAGCAAGGAGCACATGTCAGCAAGTCTACAAGAGACTTGTGCAAGGAAACTGAAAGTAAAAGTAAAGCAACCTAGCAGTTCTAGCATGATGCAATGACATGGCAGATATAGCATGAGTGCAACAAGTTAAGTAAGGTACGAGCATGGCATGGCAACTGGCATTTAAATCATGACATGGATATCAAGTTTGCAAGAACAATCACAAGGACAAGGACAAGTCTAGTAAGCACGTCGTGCACAGGGATTACGCCTTTTGGCTAGAGTGGCTGTACGGGCCAACTCTTACACTCAAGTGATCGCTTATCCCTACACCTCCACGTGTATCGAGCCAGGGCCTTACCCCCGAACACGGAATTCTCGCTTCTGGATCACGAGCCAGGAAGTGTATTTGGCATAGGGTTGTGCCCGCAAAAGCAGGTGCCTAGCCTGAACAAGGGTGTACAAGTATAGTAGCGTGTGCTACGAATGCAACACTCAAACATGGATGACATGGCATAGCAAGTTGTAATTTAAATGCGTACAGCTAAGGAATTTAAACGTGACAGGCAGAGTACAAGTAAAAAGCATGCAGTTACGAAAATTAAACGTGACATGCAGATATGCATGAATGGCATGGCATGGTGACAGATCTAGCTTCGTTGTCAAGCTAGATCTTAAAATTACATCTAGGCGAGTATCATTTCGTCGCCTAGTCTCTTTTATGCCTAAAGCAAGAAAATGGCCTAAGACATGGCCTAAAGCACTAATTGGCAAGTTTCACTTGCCTGCAAATCTGACGTGTGAAAAACACCGTCCAAAAGTCCACAAGTCACAAACAACCTATGTGCACAAGTCCACCAGCATATAGTCCCATTATTAATCTTGATTAGTGAATTTAAAACAATTTAAAAACATCAATTTTAGTCTTGATTAACAGGCAATGGGTTGGGGGTCCTAAGGGTGCAAAACGTTACCTCAACACGACGCGAGAGCTACACTGACGTCGGGTAGCGACACCAGGGGTTGGAAAATAAGATCGCGCTCCTAGTCCAAATTCCTCGCTCGTCAAGTCCGGGCAGCAACCAGAACGACGAACCAAGATTCCAACGCTAGGACGTGCGACGAAGGGCTACGACGTATCACAACGTCGTAATCGGTAAATCCACGAAGAGGAGACACCTAGGTGGGACCCACAGTAGTGCTAGGGGCCAATGGGGGATCCACAACACCTCTGAAGAACTTGGGGGGCCCACGGCAGCAAGCGTTGCGGAAGTTGCGACGTTGCGACGAAAGTCGCTCGGTCAGACCGAGAGAATCGTTCGGTCGTAGTGGCTGCGGGGCGCGTTGCAACATGGCAGTTGCAACGTGCGGTGATGCGGAGCGGGGCCTCGGTCAGACCAAGGGAAAATGAGGAATTCCGTCGGTCGGGCTAAGCGGCTGCGAGCTGCGGCTGCGAGCTGCGGCTGCGACGAACGTCGCAAGTTGCAATGCGAAGGTTGGGGAGAGATTTGTGACGGCTAGGGTTGATTGCTTGAGGGAAACGGGTATCCTAAGCCTCCTATATATAGTGTAGATGGGGTTGACTTGGTCTAGGGTTTTATTTGAATTAAAATTGATTTAAAAATCAATTTTAAACCCAAATATTCACCCTCTCTAACTCCCAAGCATGTGTGGGTGCGGCCAAGGCTAGGGGCTTGGGTCAAAAATAATTTGAAGTGTTTTAATATAGTAGAATTTATATTTGGCTAAAAATACTTGAAAACTTAGCAGTAAAAAAATATTATAAGCTTTGCTAAAAATGTAAACTAGGTCAAATGAAATCCAAAAATTGTGAAATAAATATTGGGGTGATCGGGACGACGGGAGAAAGAAAACTAAGAAGACGGATCTCAATTTCGACGTCGAGTGACGAAACTAAAAATAGAAACGTCTCACGTCAAAAGTGAAAATCACAACGTCTCTTCGAATAAGATCAAATCGTGGGAGAACGACCCGAGAAATGTCGTTCTAAATTAGCGCCACAATTTAATACTCTAAGAGACGATCACAACGACATATCACACTAAAGTGTTCACAAACAAACAGAGTCTAAAATAAATACGTGCACGGTCAAAAGCATGTGCACGAACAAAGTACGATCGGAAAGCGACCATTACATCCTCCCCACCTTAGAATAAAGTACGTCCTCGGACTTTCTAACTGTAAATATAACTCTAGCCAGACTAGTAGCTATCCCGATCATATCACACTATAATTCAACCAGGTATAGTCATTACCAATGCTTATACATGCACTAGGTAGTCAAACATTTAACACTACTAACATGTATATATATATTCACGCACATTATACACTTATACCTATCATAGTCAGTCAAATTTATACACGTATTTCAATCATATATATATGTGTGTGTGTGTGTGTGTGTGTGTGTGTGTGTGTGTGTGCATGCATCCCTTATATAACTACTACTTACCCAGCACAAAACAATAGTTCAGATACTCACATAAGAATAGTCTCACACTAACATATACAATCATTGCTCTACGTATAGATAACTACCTATGCATAAAACAAACATGGGTATACTACTCCCTAATATTTCCTAGTATACATCCAGTACCAAACACATCAACACATGTAGTCACACCATACCATTATTAAATCAAGTTTTACTATATCTAATATACATTCACCACTACTATAATTTCACAATATATAGTCATTCAACTGCATGCAAATATTTTACCATAACTTCACATCACATACGGCCCTATAACTATACTCACGGCATGCCACACATATCATAGTCACCAAAACTTATACTAGGCACATACTTACCCGTGCATGGTGTACGCCCACACACGCTAATCTAACATTCTTATATACCAATCATACCACTATAAACTCAGCACATCTACACACCTAGTTTAGCTAGCATACATACGTTCACACAGGCAAATCCTTAGTAAATAACTATACCACTAGACCAACACCTATAACTATATACTGGTATAACGACCCACAATCATGTGCGTAACACAACCAGGCACAAACAATCCTATCACTGTACATACATCATCCATCGCTATATTCATGGTACTACACGCAAACCACAGACATATGTAACAACATAATTAGAGTATACCAACTCAAGCTTGAGTGAGACTCGAAACACATATCAGAATACTCTATATACGTAACACGGTATTTATACCTATACCAATACCACTCCAATGTATACACATCTACCAATATACATACCATATGTCAATCACACTTAATATTTAGTCAGGTAACACCCACATAGTTCAATTACTTTATATACCATAATACAGACATCAGCACACTTATAATTATAATACCCTCCTTAATACATGCATTCACCGTATAGTCACACACATGTAGAACATATATTCACACCATATCCTACTACCTATAATTAGTATACCAACACATCTACTTCATACATAGTTAAGATATGCAATAGTCGTGTATACCTCATGGTATACACGCATACAACATCCCGTAAAAGCAAGCAATACCAATCAAAATTATAATCCTACCACCATAAGTATATCACCTATATACTCATGCAGCAAATACATAACTACTTACGTCTAAGCACAATACGTATCTACGTACGAGCACATACTCACACATACTAACATATAGGTCATATAATAGGCCTACTCACCTAACTATACATACACCTATTATTATCACACCTAACATACACATAGCTTTACCAACATATTATTTCAACTATTAAAGTATCTCTAACTACATACACCCCATTAGATATTCCAACACTGATTCTTATATACACAGACGTCCCTAGAGTGGTATAGCTATCCACACACATTTCTATAAATACTAACACACAAACAACTTCATAACATCATGATTAACTCTGAGTATGTATATATCACACAATAGGCAAACATTAATATACTACAGTGGAATACACTCTTTCAAGCCCACACACTCAACTTAGGTACATGCACCACGACAACATCACAAAGGTCCAAGGGCCTACTAACAAATTAGAGTTGACACAGTCATTGACAAGCACTAAAGCCTAAGCAATAGAGGGTGACCGAGGTCGATAGCGTAACGAGGGAAGGGTCGATAAGCACGGGTTCAGATAGGACGAATATAAGGAGACAGCTTGGTTAGGTGAAACAGTGACTCAATTGTGAATGTTTAGGTAGAGGAAAGAGAGATGTAGTGATACCCTTATAGGATACAGGAAGAAAATAGTGTAAATAACATAAGCTAAAATACGTGAAATTTGAAAACTGTTGTACTTCAAAAGTTGGAGTCCTCGTCTGTATAAAAATATTTGGAGGTCGATAAAACAAGTTGTTCGAAAAAGTTTTAGTCGAATATACATGATAAGAGAAAATGGTTTATTGGCTTATATAAAATTATCAGGAGGAAAGTAAATCATTTACACGAACATTAAGGACATAGGTTAGAAAATGCTATGCGGCAGTAATTTAATAATTTTGGCAAAAGTTTCAAGATTCAACGAATGAAATCAGATCAACTATAGTGTAGAGGATTTATGCTCATGCCAAATGTTTCCCAAGTATTAAAACTGGAGAGAAATTTCAAATGAACAATATTGGAAATACTTTTAGAGAAACCCGGGTTTGCCAACAGAAACTGATTTACACAAAGATCTTAACATACGAGCACAACGAGCCTGGTACGGATATATAAAAATAATTGAAATTCTATTTAGTTTAGAAATTATTCTAAAAGTATGTATGGTGAACGGAAAGATAAAAATAACTTAGTAGTAGAATTATCAAAATTGGTAATAAAGCTTTAAAACCGAATTATGGAGGGTCTAGATCAGGAAGTGGTTACGAAATAGTAATTTTACAAAAATCTGAAATAGGGAAAACGATGAGCATAAAATCGACTTGCTGAAAGCTGAAGTCCCATGTGACTTGAAAAGTATATTAAAAGTAAGCGTGATGTGTCATTCGAATGGCATAAATAAGAAAAGAAAATTATAAATCGAATTGGGCAAAATAAAAGTACGGTTCAGAATAAAATTAGTATATGAAGGGACAATGTATTTACATAGGTACGAAAAGTATAGGCTGGAAAAATATCATACGCTAGTATTCAAAAATCTCGACAAAAGTTTTAAAATTTTAAGTCAACAAAAGAGTAGGAAGTCTAAGTATATATATATTAAAATTTTCGAACAAATTTAAACTTACAGAAAGAGGAAATCGAAAAAATACTTTCAGAAGATTCAAGATTTGTAATGGAGAGATTCGAAAATTGACGACGATCGTCATGAGGCAATCTCGTGAATCGAGGCAAGGAAAATGGTCGGATGATCAAAACATACATACGCCTAGGATATGACCCAGGAAAACCTACGGGGAAACTCCTACGGTCGACCAACTAAAGATTAAGAAACTTGGCGCTATGACTTCTTAAGGAACAAGACTGTAATGAAATGCGTTCAGCTTGGCCTGAAATCGATGAACCCAAGCGAACTACTAAAGAAATTCTAGAAGTCTAATATGGTCAGAGTTAGGCAAAAACCACTAAGGTAACTCCTAAGACGATTAAATCAATTCCTAACATGGAGTCTATTTAACAATCAGGGACCTCTAACTAGCAGGCACAGACGTCTAACTAAGTCTTCTTACCTCCTAGTGGCATAGAAAAAACGATTAGAACTAGGCTCAAGGCTCATGACTCGGATGTTGCAATTTATTTACTGGACATTCCATAGTTATTATCGTTGTTCCGATAATTCACAGTTACAAGACGGACCTGCATGGGCCACCAACAAAACCTGTCATGACCCGCTTCCCAAAAATATGGAGGCGAGGCGTGAGTAGGTCTGCTCAGACTTGAAGCTGTGAAGCTGCAAGTCTGATAAGTGTCAATAAACTTCAAATGGCAGGTCCTAGCAAATGCGATACGAAACAAAGATAATAATAAAGGAAATGAGACAAAAAAAAACAATCTCAGAATATCCATAAAATAGGTTCCAACATCACAGAAAAGCCACCAGACTGGAAGAAACGAGTCTAAAGGCCCAAGCATGGCCAACAAAGTCAAACGTACAGAAAACAAAGTAATGGTGCTATGCACCGACAACTAACAGCAACTTAAAGCAAAGCAACTCAGAACAGACTCTAGGACTGGTCACCGATGTCCTCAAACTCCTCGACAGACGTGGACTCAGGTTCAGCGTCAGTAAACACCACGTTCTCTGCAGCGGTCTCTGGCTCAGGGTCTAACACGTGACACCCAAAAGAGCAAGGAGCACATGTCAGCAAGTCTACAAGAGACTTGTGCAAAGAAACTGAAAGTAAAAGCAAAGCAACCTAGCAGTTCTAGCATGATGCAATGACATGGCAGATATAGCATGAATGCAACAAGTGAAGTAAGGTACGAGCATGGCATGGCAACTGGCATTTAAATCATGACATGGATATCAAGTTTGCAAGAACAATCACAAGGACAAGGACAAGTCTAGTAAGCACGTCGTGCACAGGGATTACGCCTTTTGGCTAGAGTGGCTGTACGGGCCAACCCTTACACTCAAGTGATCGCTTATCCCTACCCCTCCACGTGTATCGAGCCAGGGCCTTACCCCCGAACACGGAATGCTCGCTTCTGGATCACGAGCCAGGAAGTGTATTTGGCATAGGGTTTTGCCCCCAAAGCAGGTGCCTAGCCTGAACAAGGGTGTACAAGTATAGTAGCGTGTGCTACGAATGCGACACTCAAACATGGATGACATGGCATAGCAAGTTGTAATTTAAATGCGTACAGCTAAGGAATTTAAACGTGACAGGCAGAGTACAAGTAAAAAGCATGCAGTTACGAAAATTAAACGTGACAGGCAGATATGCATGAATGGCATGGCAGGGTGACAGATCTAGCTTCGTTGTCAAGCTAGATCTTAAAATTGCGTCTAGGCGAGTATCATTTCGTCGCCTAGTCTCTTTTACGCCTAAAGCAAGAAAATGGCCTAAGACATGGCCTAAAGCACTAATTGGCAAGTTTCACTTGCCTGCAAATCTGACGTCTGAAAAACACCGTCCAAAAGTCCACAAGTCACAAACAACCTATGTGCATAAGTCCACCAGCCTACAGTCCCATATTATTAATCTTGATTAGTGAATTTAAAACAATTTAAAAACATCAATTTTAGTCTTGATTAACAGGCAATGGGTTGGGGGTCCTAAGGGTGCAAAACATTACCTCAACACGACGCGAGAGCTACCCTGACGTCAGGTAGCGACACCAGGGGTTGGAAAATAAGATCACGCTCCTAGTCCAAATTCCTCGCTCGTCAAGTCCGGGCAGCAACCAGAACGACGAACCAAGATTCCAACGCTAGGACGTGCGACGAAGGGTTACGACGTATCACAACGTCGTAATCGGTAATCCACGAAGAGGAGACACCTAGGTGGGACCCACAGTAGTGCTAGGGACCAATGGGGGACCCACAACACCTCTGGAGAACTTGGAGGGCCCACGGCAGCAAGCGTTGCGGAAGTTACGACGTTGCGACGAAAGTCGCTCGGTCAGACCGAGAGAATCGTTCGGTCGTAGCGGCTTCGGGGCGCGTTGCAACGTGGTAGTTGCAACGTGCGGCGATGTGGAGCGGGGCCTCGGTCAGACCGAGGGAAAACGAGGAATTCCGTCGGTCAGGCTGAGCGGCTGCGAGCTGCGGCGGTGACGAACGTCGCAAGTTGCAATGCGAAGGTTGGGGAGAGATTTGTGACGGCTAGGGTTGATTGCTTGAGGGAAATGGGTATCCTAAGCCTCCTATATATAGTGTAGATGGGTTTGACTTGGTCTAGGGTTTTATTTGAATTAAAATTGATTTAAAAATCAATTTTAAACCCAAATATTCACCATCTCTAACTCCCAAGCATGTGTGGGTGCGGCCAAGGCTAGGGGCTTGGGTCAAAAATAATTTGAATTGTTTTAATATAGTAGAAATTATATTTGGCTAAAAATACTTGAAAACTTAGTAGTAAAAATATATTATAAGCTTTGCTAAAAATGTAAAATAGGTCAAATGAAATCCAAAAATTGTGAAATAAATATTGTGGTGATCGGGACGACGGGAGAAAGAAAACTAAGAAGACGGATCTCAATTTCGACGTCGAGTGACGAAACTAAAAATAGAAACGTCTCACGTCAAAAGTGAAAATCACTACGTCTCTTCGAATAAGATCAAATAGTGGGAGAACGACCCGAGAAATATCGTTCCAAATTAATGTCACAATTTAATACTCTCAGAGATGATCACAACGACATATCACACTAAAGTGTTCACAGACAAACAGAGTCTAAAATAAATACGTGCACGGTCAAAAGCACGTGCACGAACAAAGTACGATCGGAAAGCGACCGTTACACCCACTTCATTGGTCCCCATTACTATGAGTAATGGGGACCGTTGGTCTCCTTGAGGCCCTCCATCTCCCCTCTCTACATGAATATATAGAGAACCATGGCCTAGTGCCATGGTTACTCATTCTTTTGCTAAGAAAGTTTGTCTCTCTCTCTCTTGAGTCCTATTACTTTCCAACATTTTTAGGCTTATTTGAAAATTATTTTTTGAAATAATTAATCGTTGGGAAGTAGAAATACATATAAGTTCCATAAATGAGTAGATTTTAAACAACGAATCATAGTCTGTCGCTATTTCTTGGGAAAGCATGTTGTTTTTGGAAGTCTCTAATGGGCTCATGATATGCAGTTAGGCCATAATTAGCAATAAATCTTAGAGCCAATGGGATATAAAGATAATTCCATGTAACTTCATATTGTTTTTTCTTAACATTTTTTAACTATTAAAATAAAAATAATAGACTGCTTGAATATTTTAATGATTCATTCAATAATTTGGTTTATTTCTATTTGAATTCGTTAGATAATTAAATTTATATTTGATATTTCTACATGTGATACAGATTTCGTGAGAATCTTTTCAAAATCGCCCACCTTGCTTAAAATTGTTCCTTTGATTCCAAGTATGATTTGGAATCTTTTCAAAATTATATATTACCATACGTTCTATCTCAAACTATTTGAATTCCTGCAGTTGTTTCAAGTTTTAACAATTCATGTAATTTTTTTCAAAATTATATATTACCATGTTGTCTTCAAAATCGCCCACCTTGCTTAAAATTGTTCCTTTGATTCCAAGTATGATTTGGAATCTTTTCAAAATTATATATTACCATACGTTCTATCTCAAACTATTTGAATTCCTGCAGTTGTTTCAAGTTTTAACAATTCATGTAAATTTTTTTTCACCAGAAAGCTTGGTTAAGTGCACGCAAAGGGACCGCAACACTTCGTGTAATTTATGAGGAGAGAAACTACTCTTTGGTTCTCTCTTTAGTTCTTTATTCTTTTTATTTTTTTTCTTGTTCTTTGTCTGGAAGCAAGTGGTTCTGCACTTTTAGATTTGAGTCAACAAATAACGAAATGTTACGTTTCATAGATTCTAAAAAGCCATCATGAGTTTGCCTTGTAAAACACGTGAACCATGCATGTAATTATGGAAGGACTTGGACATTTGCGGGTGCCAGTTGTTATGATTAATCAGATTCCATAATGAGAAAAGTCTAGGATGCTTGCATGTGGCACTAATGCTGCTGGCAATACATATCTTACATGTTATCTAGAAAAGTCTAGGATGTCTCGTGCATGCTCCAGCTGTGTAGGAAATAATGTAGAATTTCGTGGAAAATGTATTAGTCTAAAAGGAAAAAATAATTAAAAAATTTGGATCTCGTATTCGGATTCATACGTATATCATGGTGTATAAAAACTTGAGCTGTAATGAGCCACGATAAATCTATAACGTAGTTATTATATTAAATGTTAGCACAAGCACTAAATGATGGATATCAAAATATAATATATAAATCAAAATATTTTGGTCTTGGACTCGAATTCATATGAATATTATAGTATATAAAAACTCAAAGTGTAACTAGCTACAATCAATCTATACTATAGTTATGATATTAATATGTAGCAATATCACTGGATGATGGACTTTAGCCCATAACATAGATTGAAACGGGGCTCACAAATAATGATATTGGTAAAGCCATACGCCGGTAGTCAAAAACATATATTACTCAAAAACTTAAGCCGATAACTAGAGGTTTAATTACCAATTTATTAACATTACCTTCTTTCAATTTTTAATATGAAACTATTATTATTAAAAAGGGCAAACATTTAACTTTAGAAAAGTAAGATAGGTCATCGATGCAGATACTCTGTTAAAGAGCAAATAGTGAAAAATTCATGAAAACTACTGCAAACGTTAAGCAAAATATAAGGCTCAGTGAAGAAGTTGTCAGTGAAGACGTGTTTATAGCTGCACTAAAGAAGGGTGTCAGAAGTGAGGATCTTATTAAATCCTTCTATCACAAGCCTTTTCGCACTCTGAATCATCTCTTAACAAGAGCTAAGAGATATATGATGGCAAAAGAAGCCCTAACAAGCCATGTTATTAGCTCCTCAAAGGGGGGCCAATGAGTGAAAGAAGAGTAAATAACCGAATGAGGAAGATTGGTCAAGCTGAAAGGATAAGAAGTTACATAATCATAGCCCCAATAGAAGATATGTTAAGGCCGATTGAGACTTCACAAGGTTGGATGACCTCACAACTGAGATTATGATGTATGCTCAGAAGGATGTGTAATTCAATCAACCTCCTCCGTAGCTGAAGGGTCTTGAGAGAGAGGTGACGAGGAGAAATTTTGCAAGTATCACAAGACTATGATCGTAACACATATGACTATCAGTTGTTGAAAGAAGACATTGAGAAACTTGTTTAAAAATTCCACTTGAGAAGGTTTGTGAATAAACCGAAACCCTAGGCTGAGGAAGCAGTGACCAGAAGTGAAGAGAAAGGAAAATGTATCACTAACCTTACTCAAGACAATTCGTGCATCATACGTGTCAAAGTTAAAGGCCATGCCACTCCTAAATTCGATTGAGGCAGTCATCTCTCCTTTCAACTAGATGATCAAGTTTTAGAATCCGGAAGGGGTAGGGAGAGTCAATAGGAATCAAGCGCAGTCCCAACTATGTTACCTTATCTCCATAAAAATGAAGGGGCTGACCTCGTCATGTCCTCTTAGCCACCTCAACATCAGAGAAGACATCATCAACCAGCAACCTGCTCTTAAAGAAGAGGTCAAATAAGTACATATGATTGATGGAGATGATCATACAGTTGGTATTAGTCAAGGCTAGTCCTGAAGCTATAGAGGATTTGATCAACTTCCTTTGAGCTAACACTGACAATTTCTCTTGGTCTCTGAAGACATACCGAGGGTTGATCTCAGAGTGATCATTCATAATCTGAATGTTGACTCCTCTTTCAAGCCAATATTACAAAAAGAAAAGGGACATCGATGGTGAGAAAATGAAATCCATAATTGCGAAGTGCATTGACTTATGTAGGCTAGATTTATCCGAGAAGTTCATTACCCGAATGCTTTCTAGTGTAGTCCAAAACTATTTCGATGAAGGTCAGAATCACCACATTTTCGTCTCCAACCAGTGCCTTAGATGAATCACAGAATAAAGAATGCCTCTATGATTCACGAGCCCACCAAGAACTCAAACATCTCTCCAAGCTTTGCTAGAGCGAGGAAGAAGGAGAAGGAAAAACTTTTGATTTTTTTGCAAGAGATTCTTCCTCTGAAGAGGTACCATACAATGAGACTTTCCTAAGAGAGAGAGAGAGACTTTCTTAAGAGAGATTTGTGTGTTCTCAAGGGGCTGGGTAAGACCACATTTTATAGTACTAGGGAGAGTTGAATCTAATTCGGATTGAGTGTTTGTTTAAAACTCAACCTCATTTCAAATGCGCAAAGAAGAAGAAGTGTCATTTATAAGTTCTAATCGAATTAAAACTCTTGGATACGAATTAGATTTAAATTAGAATTGATTATCAAAACAAATCCCATGTCAAATCTCGAATTCAACGTCCCACCACGTCAGAGCTAGTCGACTAGTATCGTATACTAGTCGACTAGTCAGCTGCCTGGGCCAAGTTACACAGCTTGGCCTGACTAGTCGACTGGTGACAAAGCACTAGTCTAGTCGGACTAGTCACTGCAAAGTGACTATGTCTTCTTCTTTCATGCATCTGACCACAACTCCTTGTGATCTGTCATTGTATATCATATACACTCAAATTTTATTCCTTCGCTTTTCCTGACGAGTACATCATTAGTGTATAACTTGAATAGGACGATCCCTACTTTAGTAGTGACACGATCACATCATGTCACAGATCGGTAGCGGCTCTAGCTGAAGGATTTTCTTGGACCCTTAGGGCTTAAAATCGATGTCCGTCCTAAGTCGGCGGACGACGAAAACATAAAAGCAGCAGAAAGTTCAACTTAAAACCATTTGAAGTAACGCCCTAAGGAATTAAACCCTAGCCAGCATCTCTACTATCCTGGAGTTGGTTCTGACCAACTCCTAAAGATAGATCTATAAAAATTAACTGCAATTAAAACAGATGAATATTAAACTACTAACCTTTGCCTCATACGTTAGCAAGGCGCAGAATCTCACGAACCAATGTGACGTGCGTTTATATTTCATATATTTACGCGCGTTTTCTTCCATGTTTTTCCGTATTTACCGCCGTCTTTTATTCGTTTTCTCGTGTTTTCTTGTGTTTTCTTGTTTTCTTTCACTTTTCCGTATTTTCCGTGTTTTGCAGGAGTTTGCTGGCATTTGGGACGCAAAACGATGATATCATGTGTCCCCGGAGCAACGGGAGGAGTCACGCGTGATCCAGGGGGTCAAACGACGAAGATTACATCTTTCAGCCCCTCACCCGGTCGGTTGGTCATCTCCAACCGATCGGGTGATGCACGCGTGCACCACCTGGTCTCAGCTGGAGCTCAAGTGGATGTCACCCGACCGGTTCACAGGCCGGTTCAACAGGGCCGATTCTCTGTCTTTTCAAGCCAAATTCCAACCGATCGGGTGACTCTCACCCGATCGGTTCATCTGTAGCTGATGCTGAGGAGCCGAGACACGGGCACCCAACCGACCCCTTCACCCGATGGCGCCAAGATCCAACCGGTCACCCCAAGAACTCAACCGACCGGTTCATATGACCGGGTGAAACTCCGCCGTTTTCTGTTTATTATTTGTAACGGATCACCCGATAGGTTGACTTGTCAACCGATCGGGTGATACGAGATCCTATAAATAGGACCCCTAGGGTTCCAGAAACGGGGAGCTGTTAGTTTTTACTGTTTTCTCCTATTTGTGACGGCTGTAATTACTTTTCTATTGTAAGTTTTCGGATCTTTCTTAAACTTTAGTATTATCTTAATTGCTCTACTACCTTCGCATTCCTATCGTCTGATTATGATTTTAACGGTTCATTTTCGTTTAGATCGCTTTTTAATGAATATTTGTGAGTAGTTCCCAAATCTGGGATTTTGGCGGAAACCCCTTCGGGGGCTCTTCCCGATGCATCCATAGGGTTAGGAAATCGATAGGGATTAGGAATCTAACGGTTACGCGGGGTGTTTTATTGTCATCGGCGTGAAAAAGACCGCCTTTGACCGTTGGGCCAAGGGGGAATAAACTTGGCGGTTGACTCCCTAGCCATAGCTCACGCCCTTAGCGTAGACGCCGAATCCTAGCGCGCGGGAGCGGCAGGATGAGACGTTGGGAGTTATCGTTGCGAGCTTAGTGCTCCCGGAATCGATCAGTGTTAATGGACACGGGAGTGCCCACTGATCGAACCCGGGAAGTCCGGTGTATCATCCTGGGCACCGACCAGAATATCGGGCCCATGGGATGCCGGTACCACTTTTAGAGGCAACGTCTCACCATTAGACCCTAATTCCGATCGCCATCCTACCCGTAGGCCGTATCGGCGAGAGTCGCTCGTTGGAGTGGAAACCAAAGTCCCGGGTTTATTTTCTTATTGTTCATACCTTGCATTCCTTTCCCGTGACAACCCATCAACCGATCCGGGCTAGCTCGCCCACGGGGTGATTTCGGTCCTCCTTGACACAAGCACATCCTAGCCTCCCTGTGTTCGACCCCCAAGCCATACTACAACACCGTGCGCTTGCGGTTACAAATATCTAAACCCTCACGCGGGTCCCCCGGCCATTTGCTGCTAGCAGATCGGGGGCACGTCAATTTTATGGCGTCGTTGCCGGGGAGGCAACATGCTTGTCATTTTAGGATCTCTTGAACCCTAGTGTCTAGCTCTTATCCCAAGCTCGCGATAATTTTCGCATTCTTCTTTTTCCTTTTTATTTTCTTCGCGATAATTTTCGCGATAATTTTCGCACTCTACACTTTTCAATTTCACTTGGACATACTGTGGACAGTAATTGTATAGTGCTAATTGACTAATCGCCGTGCTTCCATCGCAACTTTCGGTTCCCGTTTATGCAACCCGTGCTTTTGACGTGTTTGCCACTTGTGCAGTTCTCCCTCTCTCCTTTCGTATAAGATCCTGGCCCCACGGCGAAGATGTTGCTTACAGTTTCAGGAGACATCTGGGATCACTCTCACCATATCCGCTGTTTGGCGCAGAGCTGACGTGCGTTTATATTTCATATATCCACGCACGTTTTCTTTTGTGTTCCTCCGTGTTTTTCGCCGTCTTTTATTCGTTTTCTCGTATTTTCTCGTTTTCTTTCACTTTTCTTTGTTTATCCATGTTTGCAGGAGATTGACCGTGTAGGGGACGTTTAACGACGATATCTCAAGTCCCCGGAGCAACGGGAGGAGTCACGCGTGATCCAGGGGGTCAAACGTCAAAGAATACATCTTTCAGCCCCTCACCCGGTCGGTTGGTCATCTCCAACCGATCGGGTGATGCACGCGTGCACCACCCGGTCTCAGCCGAAGCTCAAATGGAAGTCACCCGACCGGTTCACAGACCGGTTCAGCGGGGGCCTGTTCTCTGTCTTTTCGAGCAAAATTCCAACCGATCGGGTGACTCTCACCCGATCGGTTCATCTGTAGCTGATGCTGAGGAGCTGAAGACACGGGCACCCAACCGATCACTTCACCCGATGGCGCCAAGATCCAACCGGTCACTCCAAGAACTCACCCGACCGGTTCATATGACCGGGTGAAAGCTCGCCGTTTTCTGTTCATAATCTGTAACGGATCACCCGATCGGTTGACTTGTCAACTGATCGGGTGATGCGAGATTCTATAAATAGAACCCCTAGGGTTCCAGAAACGGGGGGAGCTGCTAGTTTTTACTGTTTTCTCCTATTGTGACGGCTGTAATTTCTGTTCTTTTGTAAGTTGTCGGATCTTTCTCAAATTTTAGTATTGTCTTAATTACTCTATTACTTCCGCATTCCTATCGTCTTATTATGATTCCAACGGTTCATTTTCATTTAGATCGCTTTTTAATGAATTTTTGTGAGTAGTTCCCAAATCTGGGATTTTGGTGGAAACCCCTTCGGGGGCTCTTCCCGATGCATCCATAGGGTTAGGAAATCGATAGGGATTAGGTTTCTAACGGTTACGCGGGGTGTTTCATTGTCATCGGCGGGAAAAAGACCGCCTTTGACCGTTGGGCCAAGGGGGAATAAACTTGGCGGTTGACTCCCTAGCCATAGCTCACGCCCTTAGCGTAGACGCCGAATCCTAGCACGCGTGAGCGGCAGGATGAGACGTTGGGAGTTATCGTTGCGAGCTTAGTGCTCCCGGAATCGATCAGTGTTAATGGACATGGGAGTGCCCACTGATTGAATCCGGGAAGTCCGGTGTATCATCCTGGGCACCGACCGGAATATCGGGCCCATGGATGCCGGTACCACTTTCGGAGGCAACGTCTCACCATTAGACCCTAATTCCGATCGCTATCCTACCCGTAGGTCGTATCGGGGAGAGTCGCTCGTTGGAGTGGAAACCAAGGTCCCGGGTTTATTTTCTTATTGTTCATACCTTGAATTCCTATATCGTGACAACCATCAACCGATTCGGGCTAGCCCGCCCACGGGGTGATTTTGGTCCTCCTTGACACAAGCACATCCTAGTTGTAGAGAAATGTATGCCCTCGTGGCTATTTATCATGATGAAACATCTTGTTCAATAAATGAAAGTATTCTTTCTGGTAAAGTATTGTCTGAGTTGTTCATTACTCGGATTATTCCCTTAGATTCATAGTTAGGTCACACATGTTTCGAAATGTAGATTACGATTATGAGAAATGTCTGACCTCTAATAGCTTGAATCTTAAAAGTGTTCATGGTCATAGATGTGTCGAGACAAGGGATATCAACGCATCAGACAGACCATTGCGTCCCTGTCTGGTTGGTCTCATAACCAAGCGACTTGGTGAAGTCGGAAACAGGACGCAGGTGCTCAGTAAAAGATGAGTTCACTGAACGACCCAAACAGGGAGTTATTAAATGGTTACACATTAACTAAACTATCATTAATAACTCTAATTGATAATAGGTAAGTTGGTCCTTAGGACTTGAGATCATTGTATGAAGCTATGTGTGGACAGTGTCACTTAGGTCTAAAGATCTAACTTCGAGGCTAGGCCTGATGACAGATCTTAGGCTGGGTGACACTCGAAACATATGAGCTAAGTAGTGATCAACATAGGATTCGTCTCTTCCGTTAATGGGAAGTTAGTGTCACAGGTCAGTACGGCTCTCGGTAAAACCTTGGCCAAGGTATGTTGTAACTTGTACAACCTGTATGTACCAGAGACCGATGTATACTGACCACTGCTAGCCAATGGGGTTGATAGTGTACCATACCCTAGACTAGCCAAGTGACATAGTCATGACGAAGGGACTAAAACTGCGGAAATTATCACAGTCACAGTCAGAGTGATTTCGTCGGCACTTTTGCCTAAACGAACCAATCACGTAATCGATGATCCCGAAACAGGGACGACACCTACTGCTAGTGGTCACTGTCGTCTTGAGATTTCGAGTCTCGGCCTGTAGTAAGGGTCAGGCTGTAGGGTCTCACACCGAGTAACATTCACGTCGTAGTAACAGATAGAATGTATAGAGGATATCATTAGATGTAAAGAGAATATTAAATTCACAAGTTGGTTGTGAAATCGGAGCATTTGGGAATGGAGGAAATTTCGTATGGAATCCAGAGGATCAAACCGTGTAGGAATCGGAGCTCGGATGAGCCCAGAAACGCAAGAAAGGCAAAAGGGGAAGTGGGATAAAACCCACTTAGCAAAACGGGCGGGGCCCGCTGACCCAGCGGGCCCGCCCGCTGGGTGCAGCGGGCGCAGCCCGCTGGTGACAGCGGGCTGAGCCCGCGCGAGCGTGCCCTAGCGGGCGCGCCCAGTAGCCTTAGGCGGGCGCGCCCGCTAAGCTTAGCGGGTCGCCCGCCACTTAAGTTATTTTAGGGTTTTTTATTGAAACCCTTGACGGCAACAAAATTTGGGTTTTTGCTCAACTTTGAGCAATTGTTTGAAGGGTCAAACGAACTCGGATTTCGTCGCCGTTTATTCCTACGCGTTCACCATCACTAGCTCTTCGAAATGATAATTTGTATCATCTCTAGAGCTCAACGATGAGTGAGGATTAATTGGTTGAAGGTTAAGGCTTTGTGTAAGCTACACTAACCAAAATTGAATTAATCCAAATCCCTCTTCCTAACATTAGTCCCTCATTGCTCATGACAAAAGAAGGGGAGCCGGCCTCCTATATAAATAGGTGGGCACTCCCTTCTTTGTTTCTTGCACCAAGTCTCTGATTAAGGAGCTCACGAATATTTTGAGCAAACTTAATCTAGACTAAATTTATTCTCTTCCTCTATAAATTTTCCTGTCCTCCAACCGAGTCCTAGCAAGACAACGAGGAGGTCCGAATCTGATTCGGAAGTCTACGACGCGGGTTTACTCAAGTGAAATCTTCTACGGCTTGTGATGGCTTCGGAGGCAAGGTGCGCTACGGGAGCTGATCCAGTCTGCGGTGAGGAGCGACGCAACACGGCTCGGAAGTGCGCTACGGGAGCTGATCCAGTCTGCGGCGAGGAGCGACGCAACACGGCTCGGAAGGCGGCTCAGATCATGGAGCGCAAGACGGTGCGGAACATCTTGCCTGCTCCAGGGCAAGATTCCGGGTGAGTCAATTTTATATGCAATTAGTTTAATTAGTAGTTAGAACTTTCTCGAGTTGGTCAGACCCAACTCGAGTCAGTAGATTTCCTGGCTTAGGGAATTTTTCCTTAGGGATTTATTTATTAAATAGTTTAATAAATCATTTCTTCCGCTGTTTTATTTATTTTGTTCGTCCGACTTAGGACGAATAGCAATAAATTAGCTCTAAGGGACCTTGAAAATCCCTACAGTGGTATCAGAGCCAGATCTACTCTGTTCTATACTGCTTTTTAACTGCATGTTTTAATTATGTGATAATTAGTTTAATGGCGCATTCTTGTTTTATTTTGATGTCACAAGAAAGACTTGCTAGGTTAGCCATTAATTGACTCTTAAACTTTATGTGATAAATTTTAACACCATGCTTAATAATTTTTTTTAAATTGTTTAAAAAATTACCTAATGGACGATTAGGTTAGCCATTAATTTTCCTCAAACCTTATGTGATAACTTTGAGACACTGCTATGTTTTTAAATTGTTTAAATTGCCTATTGGACGATTAGGGTAGCAACATATATTTTGAATCCTTATAGATGATAAGGACTTAATAAAAATCGTCTAACAAACCCATAAAATTTTGAATTTTAGGGATCCACTAGTTGATAAGGATTAACTAGTTGTAATTTAAAAAACATTTAGTTGTTGAACGAACATGGAAATGATGACAACACCTTCAATGGATCATGATGTCGGTCAATGTGCTTGGCTAAAGTTTTTGGACCAACCTAGCTAGACTGGGTAACAAGTGGTCCTGGCTTAGTCAATTCCCTGGCCGCGTCCGCTGGACCGCAAGGTGTCGATTCATAACTATGTAAGTCCATCGACTATACCTAAGTCAAATACGATAATAATCTTATTCAAGATAAATCGTAGCCCTCCTTGTTTTAGGAGTTGGCAACTGTAAGAAACATGTTTCGGTTGTTGAGCACACTCAAGCCGTAACAGGTCAATCTTATAGAAACCGATTTCTTGATTGACATCTTAACCTGACTGAAACCGTTGGCTCATCCCTAGAGCTTCGGCGTAAGTCTAACCAAGAATGTAGTCTTAAGCTCTGACCCAAACCGGCGTGTCGTGCATACACCGAGCAAAGGGGCAAGTCAGGCTTGACACGAAAACAAGGGTCCGACTAGGCTAGCCATTGTGATCCGGTTGAGCACACTCATGATCACAAATGACTAGGGGTAAAAACGAATAGGGAGTCATATTTTGATATGATCGACAAAGAGTTCGTCTACCTACAGCCGGGTCGAACGACTTGTTGAGCTACACTCAAGGTCGGGCGACTCAAGGCTGTTGGATTCCTGCTCCCATTTAATTTTAATCATGTTTTGGAGAAAAAACGATCTGTTTATTAATGGGAGAGTATAATTAGACAAAATCCATTCTAAGTATATTTAAAATTTTTTTGAACACTTGCTAATTAGGAGTTCTAATCTTTGCAGCATGATGAGTAAGATTAATAATATCCGAGATGAGAACTTATTAACTGGTTTTAATATTAACAATGGCTGGTTTAAGAAGTCTATAGCAGAAAGGGAAAAATTAAGGGAAGTCTATGCCTTAACCTCTAAAATGCAAAGTGTAGTTCTTTCAGTTAGTTCTACTGCATGGGTGTTAGACACCGGTGCAGGTTCTCACATTTGTAACCAGTTACAAGGATTGAGAATCGGTAGAAAACTTGTAAAGAATGAGATAATTCTCCAAGTCGGAAACGCAGCAAATGTTGATGTTGTAGCCATAGGAGATCTTAAACACACATTAGCTGGTGGAGCTAACTTGCTTTTGAAGCAATGTTACTATATCCCAAATTTCCTATGCAATATTATATCTATCTCAGCTTTGGCTAAAGATGGTTATAATTTTACTATCAGCGGAAATGTCATGAACATTGCCCTTAATGGTAAGTTGCTAGGATTTGGGACACTCAGCAATGGAATATACACTTTAAGCAATGAGGTGGTATTAAACGTTAATACTAGAAAACGTAAGGAATCTAGTTTTAATGAAACCTATCTTTGGCATTGTAGACTAGGCCATATCGGAGAGAATAGACTCAGCAAGTTACATAAAGAGGGGTTCTTGGGCCTCTCGAATTATGAGTCATTCGACACTTGCGAGTCTTGCCTCAAAGGTAAGATGGCCAAAACTCCTTTTGCCAGTCAAGGGGAGAGAGTTATCGAACTCTTGGGTCTAGTACATTCCGATGTATGTGGACCCATGTCTACGTTAGCCAAAGGTGGATTTTCATATTTCGTCACGTTTACTGACGACCACTCAAGATTTGGACATGTGTTCTTGATGAAACATAAGTCCGAAACGTTTGAGCGATTCAAAGAGTATCGTGCCGAAGTCGAAAAACAGACTGGGAAAAGTATTAAGACTCTTCGATCCGATCGAGGAGGAGAATACTTAAGCCATGAATTCCTCACTTACTTAAAAGAGAATGGGATTCTCTCTCAGATCACTCCTCCTTACACACCTCAACATAATGGTGTTTCAGAAAGGAGAAACCGAACCTTGTTAGACATGGTTCGGTCTATGTTAAGTGAGGCTGAGTTAACTACTTCCCTCTGGGGCTATGCCCTGGAAACTGCTATATACATTCTAAATAAAGTTCCGTCAAGATCTGTGCATTTGACTCCGTATCAGATATGTACAGGGAAGAAACCCAGCCTCAATCACTTGAAGGTATGGGGTTGTCCTGCTTATGTCAAAAGACAAAATCCAGACAAACTGGAAGATAGATCTATACTGTGTAAATTTATAGGGTACCCAAGACATTCATTAGGTTATGTCTTTTACCATCCAGAACAACAAAAGATTGTTGTCTCTAGACATGCCACCTTTCTAGAAAAAGAATTCCTTGTGAAGGAATCCACTGGCAAGGTAATTGATTTGAATGAATGCTCGGAAGAAGTACCCACACAGCAACAAGTGTCGGAACCAGTGGGAGAGTCAGAACTTGACATCTCCCAACCAGTCAGTAGGAAGTCAAGTAGGATTCCTCGAGCACCCGAAAGGTACTACTGTTTTCTCGTAGACGGGGGAATCGAGGATAGCATCATAATTGATGATGACCCTATTAACTTCCAGGAAGCCATAAATAGTATAGACTCTGACAAATGGCTAGATGCAATGAAATCCGAAATAGATTCCATGCACGTAAATAAGGTATGGACCTTAGAAAACGTGCCCAAGGGAAATGTTCCCATAGGCTGCAAATGGATCTTCAAGAAGAAGATTGGAGCAGATGGAAAGGTAGAGACGTACAAGGCTAGACTGGTTGCAAAAGGATATCGTCAAATTCTAGGAATAGATTATGACGAAACCTTTTCGCCAGTAGCCATGCACAAGTCTATTCGGATAGTGCTCGCTATTGCTGCCTACTACGACTACGAAATCTGGCAAATGGATGTGAAGACTGCATTCCTAAACGGTGATTTGGAAGAGCAGATTTACATGACTCAGCCAGAAGGCTTCGAAGTCAGTGGAAGCAATGGAAAGGCGTGCAAGCTGCACAGGTCCATTTATGGACTCAAGCAAGCATCAAGAAGTTGGAACATCCGTTTCGACAAAACAGTCAAAGAGTTTGGTTTTGTCAGAAATGAGGATGACCCATGCATCTATAAAAGAACCAGTAATAAAAATTCTTTAGTCATCCTAGTTCTATACGTAGATGACATTCTGATAATAGGCAACGACATAGAGATGTTAAAGTCTGTTAAAAAATGGCTATCAACAAATTTCTCCATGAAGGACTTGGGAGAAGCATCCTACATACTGTGTGTGAAGATCCATAGAGATAGATCTAAACGGATGCTAGGACTCTCCCAAACGAGGTACATTGAAACCGTGTTAAAACGTTTTAACATGGAAAACAGTAAGGGTGGTTCATTGCCAGCCAATCATGGGATAGCCCTCACCAAGAAGATGTCTCCACAAACCGACTTGGAAAGGGCAAAGATGACCAAGATCCCATATGCTTCTGCTGTGGGATCTATCATGTACTCCATGATTTGTACCAAACCCGATGTCGCTTATGCACTAGGTATAGTAAGCCGATATCAGTCTCACCCGGGAGAAGAGCACTGGAAAGCAGTCAAGACAATTCTTAAGTACTTAAGAAGAACTAAAGACTTGGTCTTGGTTTATGGAAGTGAACACCTGAATGTTGAAGGGTTCACAGATTCAAGCTTTCAAAGTGATATGGATGATAGCAAATCGATCTCAGGATATGTTTTCACTCTCAACGGAGGAGCAGTCAGTTGGAGGAGTTCCAAACAAGTCACTATTGCATACTCCACAATGGAAGCCGAATACATAGCGGCCAACGATGCAGCAAAGGAAGCAGTCTGGATGAAGAAGTTCATTAACCAGCTCGGGATGGTTCCTGCCGTTGAAAGTCCAATACCGTTGTATTGCGACAACAATGCAGCCATCAGCCTGGTTCAAGAACCTAGATTCCACAAGAGATCCAGACATATTCTTCGCAAGTATCACCAGAATCGGGAGATAGAGCAGAGGAAAGATATAGAACTTCTTAGAGTCTCTTCAGAAGACAACTTAGCAGATCCATTCACGAAGGTGCTGGCACGTGATCGTTTAGAAAAACTAGCGTGTAAATATGGTATGAGATACCAAAATAAATAGGCCTGAGTGCAAGTGGGAGATGTAGAGAAATGTATGCCCTCGTGGCTATTTATCATGATGAAACATCTTGTTCAATAAATGAAAGTATTCTTTCTGGTAAAGTATTGTCTGAGTTGTTCATTACTCGGATTATTCCCTTAGATTCATAGTTAGGTCACACATGTTTCGAAATGTAGATTACGATTATGAGAAATGTCTGACCTCTAATAGCTTGAATCTTAAAAGTGTTCATGGTCATAGATGTGTCGAGACAAGGGATATCAACGCATCAGACAGACCATTGCGTCCCTGTCTGGTTGGTCTCATAACCAAGCGACTTGGTGAAGTCGGAAACAGGACGCAGGTGCTCAGTAAAAGATGAGTTCACTGAACGACCCAAACAGGGAGTTATTAAATGGTTACACATTAACTAAACTATCATTAATAACTCTAAGTGATAATAGGTAAGTTGGTCCTTAGGACTTGAGATCATTGTATGAAGCTATGTGTGGACAGTGTCACTTAGGTCTAAAGATCTAACTTCGAGGCTAGGCCTGATGACAGATCTTAGGCTGGGTGACACTCGAAACATATGAGCTAAGTAGTGATCAACAGAGGATTCGTCTCTTCCGTTAATGGGAAGTTAGTGTCACAGGTCAGTACGGCTCTCGGTAAAACCTTGGCCAAGGTATGTTGTAACTTGTACAACCTGTATGTACCAGAGACCGATGTATACTGACCACTGCTAGCCAATGGGGTTGATAGTGTACCATACCCTAGACTAGCCAAGTGACATAGTCATGACGAAGGGACTAAAACTGCGGAAATTATCACAGTCACAGTCAGAGTGATTTCGTCGGCACTTTTGCCTAAATGAACCAATCACGTAATCGATGATCCCGAAACAGGGACGACACCTACTGCTAGTGGTCACTGTCGTCTTGAGATTTCGAGTCTCGGCATGTAGTAAGGGTCAGGCTGTAGGGTCTCACACCGAGTAACATTCACGTCGTAGTAACAGATAGAATGTATAGAGGATATCATTAGATGTAAAGAGAATATTAAATTCACAAGTTGGTTGTGAAATTGGAGCATTTGGGAATGGAGGAAATTTCGTATGGAATCCAGAGGATCAAACCGTGTAGGAATCGGAGCTCGGATGAGCCCAGAAACGCAAGAAAGGCAAAAGGGGAAGTGGGATAAAACCCACTTAGCAAAACGGGCGGGGCCCGCTGACCCAGCGGGCCCGCCCGCTGGGTGCAGCGGGCGCGGCCCGCTGGTGACAGCGGGCTGAGCCCGCGCGGGCGTGCCCTAGCGGGCGCGCCCAGTAGCCTTAGGCGGGCGCGCCCGCTAAGCTTAGCGGGTCGCCCGCCACTTAAGTTATTTTAGGGTTTTTTATTGAAACCCTTGACGGCTACGAAATTTGGGTTTTTGCTCAACTTTGAGCAATTGTTTGAAGGGTCAAACGAACTCGGATTTCGTCGCCGTTTGTTCCTACGCGTTCACCATCACTAGCTCTTCGAAATGATAATTTGTATCATCTCTAGAGCTCAACGATGAGTGAGGATTAATTGGTTGAAGGTTAAGGCTTTGTGTAAGCTACACTAACCAAAATTGAATTAATCCAAATCCCTCTTCCTAACATTAGTCCCACATTGCTCATGACAAAAGAAGGGGAGCCGGCCTCCTATATAAATAGGTGGGCACTCCCTTCTTTGTTTCTTGCACCAAGTCTCTGATTAAGGAGCTCACGAATATTTTGAGCAAACTTAATCTAGACTAAATTTATTCTCTTCCTCTATAAATTTTCCTGTCCTCCAACCGAGTCCTAGCAAGACAACGAGGAGGTCCGAATCTGATTCGGAAGTCTACGACGCGGGTTTACTCAAGTGAAATCTTCTACGGCTTGTGATGGCTTCGGAGGCAAGGTGCGCTACGGGAGCTGATCCAGTCTGCGGCGAGGAGCGACGCAACACGGCTCAGAAGTGCGCTACGGGAGCTGATCCAGTCTACGGCGAGGAGCGACGCAACACGGCTCGGAAGGCGGCTCAGATCATGGAGCGCAAGACGGTGCGGAACATCTTGCCTGCTCCAGGGCAAGATTCCGGGTGAGTCAATTTTATATGCAATTAGTTTAATTAGTAGTTAGAACTTTCTCGAGTTGGTCAGACCCAACTCGAGTCAGTAGATTTCCTGGCTTAGGGAATTTTTCCTTAGGGATTTATTTATTAAATAGTTTAATAAATCATTTCTTCCGCTGTTTTATTTATTTTGTTCGTCCGACTTAGGACGAATAGCAATAAATTAGCTCTAAGGGACATTGAAAATCCCTACACTAGCCTCCCTGTGTTCGACCCCCAAGCCACACTACAACACCGTGCGCTTGCGGTTACAAATATTTAAACCCCTTGCCTGCCACGCGGCGGGCACCGGTCAAGTTTATGGCGCCGTTATCGGGGAGGAAACGTGTTTGTTATTTTAGGATCTCTTGAACCCTAGTGTCTAGCTCTTATCCCTACCTCGCGATAATTTTCGCATTCTCCTTTTTCTTTTTAATTTCTCTTATTTTTATTTCTTATTTTATCTGTTTCTTTCCCACTTGTCGCTTCACGGGTGTTTGTTGTTTTTCATGCGCAGGAGTTCAAGAAGTCTCGACGACTTGATTCCCCTCGATCCAGAGATTAACGCCACCCTTAGGCGTTTGGCCGCCGAGAAGCAAAGAAGAGAGGATCCCGAATCTATGGAGGAGAACACCCCGCCGCACAAGTCCCTATTGGAGTACTCGATGCCATCCATTGATTCGACTTCCGCCATCCGTTCTCCAGCTATTGCGGCCCAAAGCTTGGAGCTAAAGCAGTCTCTGGTGACGTGGATCCAGCAGGATCAGTTTGCGGGTGCACCCATGGAGAGCCCGTTCGAGCATCTAGACTCCTTCTTGGAGAAATGTGACACCTTCCGGATTAATGGTGTCACGACTGAGGCGATCCGTCTGAAGCTGTTCCCCTTCTCTTTGCGAGACAAAGCCAAGCAATGGCTGGGGGGGAAGGACCCCAACACTTTCAATACCTGGGAGAAGCTCTCCAACGCTTTTCTGACGAAGTTCTTTCCTCCGGGGAAGACCATGAAGTTGAGGAGTGAGATCTCCTCCTTCTCCCAGGCCAGCCACGAGTCCTTGTATGAAGCTTGGACGAGATATAACGAAATGCAAAGAAGATACCCTCACCATGATCTTCCGAAGTGACAAATTATTAATCTGTTCTACAATGGGCTGAGGGATGACTTGAAATCTTCTATGGACGCCGCGGCTGGGGGTTCCTTCATGTCTAGGAGCGAGGAAGATGCCGGACATATTCTAGAAAATATGGCATCCAACAATGAGCGGTGGTGTGACGAGAGGGCCACACCCAGGTCTGGGGGTATACACAGAGTCGAGGACGTCGACAAACTTTCAAGCAAGTTCGACTTGCTTTCGACCCAGATCTCCGCACTAATGGTAGGAGCCGGTGGGGCCGGTACACAGCAAATTTCAGCGGTAGAATCCGAATTCTTTGGGGAATTCGACGATGGTGACATCTCACCACCGTTGGATCAGGCGAGCGCACTATTTTACAACCCCATGCGCCGTATCCGCCAAGGACCAATTCCAACCCGGCCTACTCTCCAAACAACAGGAACCACCCTAATTTTGGTTACCGGCCACCATTTCAGCCCTCACCGCCTCAGCAGCCGCAGCAACAAACATATCAGCCGGCTTGGCCACAGCAGAGTCAGGTTCTGCAGCAACCATTTCAGCAGCAACCTCAGCAACAATTTTACGCCCCGAGGAATCAGCAGCCAATCCAGCAGCAGCAGCAGTATGGCCAACAGAGGGCCATCTCTCCGGTTGAGTCTCTCTTGACTCAATATATAACCAACCAGTAGAAGATCAACCAAAAGCTGGAAATGGGTCAGCGGGCCCTCACGGACCAAGTAACCCAGCTGGGGTTACAAGTGGCGAACCTCTCAAGGTCGTAAAACCAATTGCCGCCACAACCGGAGGTGAACCCGAGGGGAGCAACCCAAACGTCGGCACTCGTGCACGAGCACGCAAATGTGTCTGCTATCGTTCTGAGAAGCGGGACACAAATCCCTACTAGAGTGCCCCCTAACAGACCGGAAGCACCGTTGGTCGTTGAGCGACCGATCGAAAAATCAAACGACGCCGGTGCTTCGTCATCAAGTCCCATGACTCCGGAGGGAGTCTCTGAAGAAGAGAAGAAGAAGGAGGAGGAAGGGAGCCCGAAAGTGTTCAAACCCGTTGTGCCATTTCCACAACGGTTAGCTCAGGCCAAAATCGACGAGAAATATGGCAAGTTCTTCGCCATGGTCAAGGACATGAGCTTGCAAATCCCCTTCCTAGAAGCAATCGAAACAATCCCATCCTATGCGAAATTCCTGAAAGATTTGGTGACTAGAGGGTCTAGGAAGGAGAAAGTAGTGCTGACGGCGGAATGTAGCGCTCTCATCCAGAGGGCAAATCCACCGAAACTCAAAGACCCGGGGAGCTTCTCAATTTCTTGCACGATCGGGGCAGTAAAGATTCATCGTGCACTCGTCGATCTCGGAGCGAGTGTAAGTTTGATGCCCTTGTCGATGTATAGAAGGATAGGAATGGGTGATTTGGAGCCCACCGGTATGACCCTACAACTAGCTGACCGGTCGGTCAGATATCCGGTGGGGATTGTGGATGACCTCCCCGTTAATGTAAAAGGGGTGCATGTGCCAGTGGACTTCGTAGTCATGGACATGCCTGAAGACGCACACACCCCCATCATCCTGGGACGGCCTTTCATGGCCACTGCTGGCGTTTTAATTGATGTGAAGAACGGAAAACTTTCTCTAAACGTCAGTGGAGAAAGAGTTGAATTTGATCTCGGGTTGTCCATGAAGTACCCCGATCCCCCAGATGACCCTCGGTGTAATTTGCTGGAGGTAGAAGAAGAAAAAGCTGATGAAGAGAGCTCCTGGGAAATTCTCTTAAGAAACCCTCCCGATGACTAGGAGGATTCAGAAGACCAAGACGGCCCCAAGAGCAAAGATGCTGTTGGGAAAGCGAGTGCAGCAAGTACGACCCCTCCCGGGTTCCCCAAGGCTCCTCCTGCGAGGAGAACGGGGAAAGAACCAATGGGCCTCACTAAAGACGAGGTCCGGGTCCTAAAGAAGATGGCGGGAAGCGCCAATACGAAAGAGAAGCCCCCGGATCCCAAGAACAAGGAGAGGGTAGTCGAGCAAATATTTCTCCAGCCGCTGACTACTCCAAAGGCCTTCAGCTCCAATGAAGAAGAGATGCCGAACTTCGGGCATCACCCGTATCAACAACCGTGAACATCTCTTGCGGGCGTCGAGCCAACGACGTTAAACAAGTGCGCTTCATGGGAGGCAACCCATGCTCTAAACTTTTCCCCCATTTCTATTCCTCTCACCACCGCCTTGATCGCCTTCCTACCACCACCACCCACCTCCACCGACACCCCTCCCATTGTTCACACCACCGCTGCACCTATTCCTTCGCCTTATTCCCCACTTCTCCGCACACCCCCAACCTCCCCCGACCACCCAATCCCACCCTCTTCCGAGGAGGACGAGGACTCACCTTCTCTCGCTTTCTGATTTCACCTTATTTGTTTTTGACTCCCCCTTGCATATCTCTGCATTTCATTGATCATATCATTTTGCTAGCACTGTCAGGTCTAGCTTGGGGGACGTCTATTTTGGTGTGCTGTCGTGTTTTGTTTGTTTTTCTTATTTTTGTGTGTGTGCTTGTTTTTCCCCTTTTCAGTGTCGTGTCGTGTGGTTTTATTTTTATTTTCGTGTCGTTTGATTTTGATTTTGATCTTTCTTTATTTTCAGTTTCATCTCTGTATTTTCCTCATTTTCATTTCTTTTTGTGTCAATGTGTATTCCCCCCATCCTCATTGCCCTCCCGTACTCGCTCATATTGCATTGGGGGCAATGCATGCTTCAGCTTGGGGGAGTCGCACTGTGTGCGTCATTTGAGTCCTTCTTTTTCGTTTTTGTGTCGTTTTCATCGTGTTTTTTATTTTTTCTTTTTTTTCTCTCTCTTCTCTTCTTTTTAGCTTTTTCTCCTAGAGATGAACCCTATGATGAATCGCCACAAAATCACACACACCTAGCATTGCATCGATAATCACACTCACTAACCCTAGGATTTCGAGCCCTCTTGCATTTCACGCATCGTGGGTCCACTTAGCTTTTTTGTGAGTCGTGCGTCGTGACTAGCTATTTGATGTGCTTCTACTTGGTGATTTTACTTTATATACCTGTCCAGGAATGACCCCTAGATTATCATGCTTTGATTTGAATATGCGGTACTTGCTTACATTATATGCATGCTATATTTATATCGTATATTTCAATTCGCATGCGTCGGGATTCCACAATTAAGGACTAGGATAACCCACTTAGCCTATGCTCTATTTAGCGAGAATAGTTTCCTTTGCCCGAGTGTTTAGATTTCGACTTCTTTTTTGTTTTACTTGGTGCAAATCCCCTCGTCGTGTACCGTTCTCCCACTTGGGAGAGTGCACATGTGTATAGCCAAAAAACCCAAAAATCAAAAAAAAAGAAGAAAAAAGAAAAGAAAAACCCAAAAAGAAAAGTAAAGAAAAATTTTGTATAGCCAAAAAGCAAAAAAAAAATACAAATGCCCAAAACCCAAAAAAATTCCAGTGTGAATATTTTTTCCTACTTACCGAGAATAAAGGGAAGGCGAGAATTTGCACCGAGTGTTCTACTCCACACCATCTCAACCCCCATCGTTTTCGAAAACACTTGGCTTAGGAACTTTTTAGCTAGTATCTAGGCTATAGTGGCGTGATTTCCTTAACCCTAGTTGTGGAGTCCCCGATGCATGATACGCTTCTATTCTTACTCTTCTCATGCATGCTTGAACTAATATTCACCGCAATTTCAAATTCGAATCGGTATTTGGGTCATTTCCTGGATTTGCGTATATGAGCTCATAGCACATTGTAGAAAGCGACACCATTTGCTAGCACACGACCGCACTCACTCGCGCTTCACCGCGTGGGCCCACGACACTTATTTGGACTCGTTTTCCTAGGTTTAGTGATGTGATTTGACGTCTGCTTGCTTGGTGTGTCTTTTTTGATTTTGTTGGCTCTGACGGACGATCTAGGATATAGAGTTTTCTTTTTCTTTCTTCCTCTCTATTTTCTCCCTCCGAGCTCCTACTCTCACTCGTCTTCCTCGAGGACGAGGAAGAGTTCAGCTTGGGGGATTTTGACGTGCGTTTATATTTCATATATCCATGCACGTTTTCTTTTGTGTTCCTCCGTGTTTTTCGCCGTCTTTTATTCGTTTTCTCGTATTTTCTTGTTTTCTTTCACTTTTCTTTGTTTATCCATGTTTGCAGGAGATTGACCGTGTAGGGGACGTTTAACGACGATATCTCAAGTCCCCGGAGCAACGGGATGAGTCACGCGCGATCCAGGGGGTCAAACGTCAAAGAATACATCTTTCAGCCCCTCACCCAATCGGTTGGTCATCTCCAACCGATCGGGTGATGCACGCGTGCACCGCCCGGTCTCAGCCGGAGCTCAAATGGAAGTCACCCGACCGGTTCACAGACCGGTTCAGCGGGGGCCTATTCTCTGTCTTTTCGAGCAAAATTCCAACCGATCGGGTGACTCTCACCCGATCGGTTCATCTGTAGCTGATGCTGAGGAGCTGAAGACACGGGCACCCAACCGATCACTTCACCCGATGGCGCCAAGATCCAACCGGTCACTCCAAGAACTCACCCGACCGGTTCAAATGACCGGGTGAAAGCTCGCCGTTTTCTGTTCATAATCTGTAACGGATCACCCGATCGGTTGACTTGTCAATCGATCGGGTGATGCGAGAGTCTATAAATAGAACCCCTAGGGTTCCAGAAATGGGAGGAGCTGCTAGTTTTTACTGTTTTCTCCTATTGTGACGGCTGTAATTTCTGTTCTTTTGTAAGTTGTCGGATCTTTCTCAAATTTTATTATTGTCTTAATTACTCTATTACTTCCGCATTCCTATCGTCTGATTATGATTCCAACGGTTCATTTTCATTTAGATTGCTTTTTAATGAATTTTTGTGAGTAGTTCCCAAATCTGGGATTTTGGTGGAAACCCCTTCGGGGGCTCTTCCCGATGCATCCATAGGGTTAGGAAATCGATAGGGATTAGGTTTCTAACGGTTACGCCGGGTGTTTCATTGTCATCGGCAGGAAAAAGACCGCCTTTGACCATTGGGCTAAGGGGGAATAAACTTGGCGGTTGACTCCCTAGCCATAGCTCACGCCCTTAGCGTAGACGCCGAATCCTAGCACGCGGGAGCGGCAGGATGAGACGTTGGGAGTTATCGTTGCGAGCTTAGTGCTCCCGGAATCGATCAGTGTTAATGGACACGGGAGTGCCCACTGATTGAATCCGGGAAGTCCGGTGTATCATCCTGGGCACCGACCGGAATATCGGGCCCATGGGATGCAGGTACCACTTTCGGAGGCAACGTCTCACCATTAGACCCTAATTCCGATCGCTATCCTACCTGTAGGTCGTATCGGGAAGAGTCGCTCGTTGGAGTGGAAACCAAGGTCCCGGGTTTATTTTCTTATTGTTCATACCTTGAATTCCTTTATCGTGACAACCATCAACCGATTCGGGCTAGCCCACCCACGGGGTGATTTTGGTCCTCCTTGACACAAGCACATCCTAGCCTCCCTGTGTTCGACCCCCAAGCCACACTACAACACCGTGCGCTTGCAGTTACAAATATTTAAACCCCTTGCCTGCCACGCGGCGGGCACCGGTCGAGAGCTTAGCGGAATCCCTGAATACTTCGAATATACTATCCCTCCTGTCTGCCGCCGTGGAAAGTCAGAGGAGATATCGAGATACGCAGGAGCACCTTGCCACGGCAACTCTCTTTCCTCATGGTGAAGTGGCGTATATCGACAACCCTGGTCCCAAATTCAGTGAAGAAGAGTTATCCGCGGAGTCTTGTCAGGAAAACCATCCGACTGGGTTTGTAGGCTACACTGGACAGGAATCAATCTATCCCTTGCAGACTTCTATTGAGCGTCCCCGATCTTTGGACAATGAGGAAGCTAGAAACAGTTGTGGGGAACCATCGACAATTGAAACCTGTTTTCACTTAGAAGCCTTCTTCCCGGACAATTATTATGAGCTTGAAAGAGACCCGGTGCCTTCCTCGATCGTTCCCACTATACCTTGCAAAACTTTGCCATGCGGAACCGCGGCCGAGGATGAGGTTCCGGATGCTGGCTTCCGAGAAATCCACGAAGAACTCCTTTCCCTTGAGGATGCTTAGCTTGAGAAGTATGCATCGGGGCCTCAAGAAGTTGAGATGAAAGAATTACCGCCGGGGCTAAAATTTGAATATTTGGGGGCTGGCTCGACCCTTCCGGTCATAGTCAACTCTTCACTGCCTGAAGACCAAATGACCAAACTTCTTGGTGTTTTAAAAAGGTTTAAAGGAGTTTTCGGATATGCAATTGAGGATTTAAAAGGGGTTAGCTTAGGCCTCTGCTCACACAGAATTCTGCTTGAAGATGAGCAAGCCTCCTCGATTGAGCCACAGCGGAGGATAAATCCCATAATGATGGAAGTTGTAAAAAATGAGATTGTTAGGCTTCTACATGCCAGTATTATATACCCTATCTCCGATAGTCACTGGGTTAGCCCGGTGCACGTCGTACCCAAGAAAGGAGGAATGACGGTGGTTCGCAACGAGAAGAACGAGCTAATACCAACGAGGACCGTCACGGGGTACATGATGTGCATTGACTATAGAAAGCTGAACAAGGCTACGATGAAGGATCATTACCCTCTCCCCTTTATTGACCAGATGCTCGAGAGACTGGCGAAGCATAATTATTTCTGTTTCATGGACGGGTATTCAGGATTTCTTCAGATCCCTATTTATAACGATGACTAGGAGAAGACGACTTTCACTTACCCATTCGGGACATATGCCTATAGAAGAACGCCGTTCGGACTTTGTAACGACCCTGCTACATTCCAAAGACGCATGTCCGCTATCTTCTCCGACTACTCCCAAGACATCATGGACGTTTTCATGGACGCCTTCTCCGTCTATGGAACTAAGTTTGACTCGTACCTCAGTAATCTAACTAAGGTCCTGGAGAGATGTCAGGAAAAGGGACTAGTCCTAAACTGGGAGAAGTGCCACTTCATGGTCCAAGAGGGAGTTGTGCTGGGGCACATCATCTCTTCGAGGGGGAATCGAGGTTGATAAGGCTAAAGTTGAAGTGATTGAAAAGCTTCCACCACCGCTCAATCTTCGAGGAGTCCGTGGTTTCTTAGGACACGCGGGATTCTATCGCTGCTTCATAAAAGACTTCTCGAAGATTTCCAGGCCGCTAAACCAACTCCTCGTGAAGGACGTGCCTTTCGTCTTCAGCGAGGAGTGTATGGAGGCCTTCCACACTTTGAAGCAAGCTTTGATTCCCGCGCCCATAATACAGCCACCGAACTGGAATCTACCCTTTGAGCTGATGTGTGACGCTAGTGATTATGCGGTTGGTGCCGTTTTGGGGCAGAGGAAGGATAAAAATCTTCATGTCATATATTATACAAGCAAAACCCTTGATGCCGCCCAAAGAAATTATACTACCACGGAAAAAGAATTGCTCGCGGTCATCTACGCCATGGATAAGTTCCGACAATATCTCGTTGGCACCAAGGTGATCGTGCACACAGATCACGCGGCTCTTAAATACATATTGAGCAAGAAAGAAGCTAAGCCACGACTCATTAGATGGATTCTCCTCCTCTAGGAATTCGACCTGGAAATCAGAGACAATAAGGGGGCGGAGAATGTTGTTGCCGATCACCTGTCCAGGATGCCTACTCTCGATTTAAATGCTACGCCGATCGATGATTCACTCCCTGACAAGCATCTCTTCTCTGTCTCTTCCTCCTGGACCCCCTGGTACGCCGACATCGCAAATTATCTGGCTTGTGCCATCGTCCCCCACAATGTGAGCTTTCAGCAGAAGAAGAAATTTTTCCCTGAGGTCCACAAATTTTATTGGGATGACCCCCACCTATACAAAACCTGCAATGATGGGGTGATACGAAGATCCATCCCTGAAACTGAGGCAACCTCCATCATTTCCCACTGCCATGGGCAACAATGTGGAGGGCACGCAAGCACCTACAAGACCACCGCAAAAATTCTCCAAAGCGGATTCTAATGGCCTACACTCTTCAAGGACACACATGTTTATGTCCAAGCCTGCGATAAATGCCAAAGAGCTGGGAATATCTCCAAAAGGAATGAGATGCCTCAACACTACATCCTGGAGGTAGAAATCTTCGATGTATGGGGAGTGGACTTCATGGAACCGTTCCCTTCCTCCTCGGAGAACCAGTATATCTTGGTGGCTGTAGACTATGTGTCGAAATGGGTTGAAGCGATGGCCAGTCCAACCAACGATTCCAGAGTGGTGGCCAAGTTCTTCAAAAGCAACATCTTCCCGTGGTTCAGTGTACCTCGTGTCCTGATCAGTGACGGAGGGAGCCACTTTATAGAGAAGAAATTCGAGGCCCTCTTAAAAAAATACGGGGTACAACACCGGGTGGGGCGTGCCTACCACCCGCAGACCAGCGGTCAGGCGGAAGTCTCTAACCGGGAGATTAAAAGCATACTAGAAAAGACGGTGGCCAATTCTAGAAAGGACTGGTCATCAAAGCTTCCTGACGCGCTTTGGGCCTACAGGACGGCATTTAAAACTCCTATCGGCACAACTCCCTACCGGCTTGTCTATGGGAAAGCTTGCCATCTTCCTGTGGAATTGGATCATAAGGCATTTTGGGCAATTAAGAATCTGAACTTCGACACCAAGGAGGTAGGAGTGCACCGACAGTTACAACTCAACGAGCTCGACGAAATCCGGCTCAATGCCTATGAGAACGCCAAGATCTATAAGGAGAAGCTGAAGCGGTGACACGATAAGCGAATCTTGAAGAGGGAATTCAAAGAAGGGGACCTAGTTCTCCTATTCAACTCAAAGCTGAAGCACTTTCCTAGAAAACTCAAGTCAAGGTGGGCGGGACCGTTCCGCGTCACCAAGGTTTTCCCGCATGGGGCTATTGAGATAATGGGAAGGGATGAGCCGTTTAAAGTCAACGGACAACGTCTGAAACACTATGCAGTTGGAGAACCAGAATTCTCTCTGGTCGGATCCCCAACGAGCGACAACTCTTCCTCTAACCCTCCGGATCTTAATTGACCACCGCTAGAGGCGTCGAGCTAAACGACGTTAAACAAAAGCGCTTCATGGGAGGCAACCCATGCTCTAAAACTTTTGCCCCACTTTTTAGTGTTATTTTTGACTTTATTTTATCTATTTATATAAATAAATCCAGCCGAAACAACTTCCGTGAAGGAACTTAGGCGATTTTTGGGTTTTGCAGAAAACAAGGCCTCAACCGATCGGGTGAGTTCTCACCCGATCGGTTGGGATGTATCAGATACAAGCCGCATCTGTCCCCAAATGAACCGATCGGGTGAAGAATGGAGAGACCGTGTGACAGACCGGGTGATCTGGGGAGAATTCTCGGGAAATTTTTGGGAAATATCAACCGATCGGTTGAGTTAGAGCGCGATCGGTTGAAGAGACCGGGTGAGAAACCCCCAGTTCTCGGGAAAATGAGTGGAGCGGCCAACCGATCGGTTCGCCTGTAGCACTTCTTCGACAAGAATTTTCGACCTAACAATCAACCGATCGGGTGACAAGTCACCCGATCGGTTCGACTTAGCCCCTATAAATACCCCTACCGCACGATGACCGCCACCCGACCCCCGAAAATCCCCTTCACGCAGTTACACACCCTCCAACTGTCGAATCGACCTCCTCCACCCAACATACTGCCCCTAAACCCTCATCCCCACTCACTCCCGTACTTCCCCACCCTCGCCACCTTGCCATCGTCGACATTCCATCATCAAAACACCCAAACCCTAACCCTAGCCCCCAAAGTTTTCGAAAACCTGTTTCTTGCCGGATCAGCGAGCGGCGGCTTCCAGAATTGCTTCCTCCTACTACGCGAGTCCCCCGGGTGCTTGATCTTGCTACATTGATGGGTAACACTTTTCCACTCTACACATCTCTTACTTTATCTGTAATATCCTGAATTGGTGTTGTACCTGCTTCACTTGCTTTATATTCATCATAGGCACGCCCCCACTTTCCTTTTCACCACCCACATAATCACCATGTCTAAGAAGGGGAAAGAGATTGCATCATCTTCGCGTCGTGATCCGCTCTACGGCCCCTTTTCCCCCTCTTTCCTTGGCATAAACCCTTCTACGGAAGAACAGTCTGACCGTTTGCGAGCACTACTTCATCGCCCGATGAGACCTACACTCTTCGCAGATCGCCCCACACTAGAAGCTCTAGGGCTTTCAAACGGCGTCGCCAGAATTTTCAACTGTATCGGGTGCCATACCCTCTCTTACATCCATGCTCACACACACACAAATCTCACGCTTGAATTCCTCAGTTCCCTCGAGGTGTTTGATGGGGGTTTCTCCTTCCGCGCTTTCAACTGCGATTTTTCTCTGGGTTTCATCGAGTTGAACAATATCCTCAATCTCCGTCACCCCGATCTTAATACTGAACATTCCACCCACGATCGAACTGACGTCTACTCTCAATTTCGGGCTGATGGTGTTTGGCAACGATTTACCCGGTACACCACCTTTCCACCCGAGGCTCTTGCCTCCTACATTATTCACCCGTGTTACCGCCTCGCCCATTGCATCCTTGCCAACACTGTTTTCGCCCGCGTGGATGTGTCCACTGTATCTAGGGATGAGCTCTTCTTTCTCTATGCCATGTCCGATGACAGGATCCTTGGGCACATCCCTATGCCCATAAACACCGCTCATTGGATCATCCACGAAATTTTTGCTGTTAGCCGCGTCAATTCTGTATCCATCTGTTGTGGTGGGATGATCACTCTTATTGTCAGCTGTGTTTTGAGAGTGCCACCCGACCTCCCTATTTTGCCTGGACGTAGCCGTATTGATCGCAATTACTTGATCGATATCAATATGCTCACTCCCTTCGGTGAAGACCGTGCTGTCTACCTCTATGGCCCCGCCTGCGCACCTTTCACGATCCTGCCACCTTTCGCCCCTTTGCGGCTACCCTACCCCCCATCTCATCTGCCTTGGGAGTTTTACCCCGATCCTTGGTATTCTCCATTAGTGCATCTACCACCCTTGGATCCTCCCGATTGGCACCCAACTGTCGGCCCACCTGGTACGATCTTTCTCCACCACAGCCCCCTGGTGCACATCGATCCTCCCGTGCTCCAGCCTGTCGCCCCTCCTTCCCCCATAGGCATGCCCTCCTCTTCCTCTTAGGATTCTTTCATTCGCTATTCCCCACCCTCCTCTCCCTCCCCCTACCATTCTAGTACCAGCGAATCCAATTGACTCCCCCTTGCATATTTCTGCATTTCACGATCACATTTTATTTGCTAGCACTGTCATGTCTAGCTTGGGGGACGTCTATTTTGGTGTGTTGTCGTGTTTTGTTTTTTCTCATTTTTGTGTGTGTGCTTGTTTTTCCCCTTTTGAGTGTCGTGTCGTGTGGTTTTATTTCTATTTTCGTGTCGTGTGGTTTGATTTTGATTTTTCTTTATTTTCAGTTTCATCTCTGTGTTTTCCTCGTTTTCATTTCTTTTTGTGTCAGTGCATATTCCCCCCATCTTCATTGCCCTCCCGTACTCACTCATATTGCATTGAGGGCAATGCAAGCTTCAGCTTGGGGGAGTCGCACTGTATGCGCCAGTTGAGTCTTTCTTTTTCGTTTTTGTGTCGTTTTCATCGTGTTTTTATTTTTTTTCTTTTTTCTCTTCTCTTCTTTTTATCTCTTTCTCCTAGAGATGAACCCTATGATGAATCGCCACAAAATCACACACACCTAGCATGGCATCGATAATCACATTCACTAACCCTAGGATATCGAGTCCTCTTGCATTTCATGCATCGCGGGTCCACTTAGCTTTTTGTGAGTCGTGCGTCGTGCCTAGCTGTTTGGTGTGCTTCTACTTTGTGATTTTACTTTATATACCTGTCCAGGAATGACCCCTAGATTATCATGCTTCGATTTGAATAGGCGGTATTTATTTTCCCTGTCTGCTTCTGCATGCTATTTATATATATCGTGTACTTCATTTCGCATGTGTCGGACAATTAAGGACTAGGATAACCCATTTAGCCTATGCTCTATTTAGCGAGAACGGTTTCCTTTGCCCAAGTGTTTAGATTCCGACTTCTTTTTTTCGTTTTACTTGGTGCAAATCCCCTCGTCGTGTACCGTTCTCCCACTTGGGAGAGTACACATGTGTATAGCCAAAAACCCAAAAATCCAAAAAAAAGAGAAAAGAAAAGAAAAACCCAAAAAGAAAAGAAAAGAAAAATTTTGTATAGCCAAAAAGTCAAAAAAAAAAAATACAAATGCCCAAAACCCAAAAAAAAAATTCCCGTGTGAATATTTTTTCCTACCTACCGAGAATAAAGGGAAGGCGAGAATTTGCCCCGAGTGTTCTACTCCACATCATCTCAACCCCCATCGTTTTCGAAAACACTTGGCTTGGGAACTTTTTAGCTAGTATCTAGGCTATAGTGGTGTGATTTCCTTAACCCTAGTTGTGGAGTCCCCGATGCATGATACGCTTCTATTCTTATACTCTTCTCATGCATGATTGAACTAATATTCACCGCAATTTCAAATTCGAATCGGTATTTGGGTCGTTTCCTGGGTCTGTGTATATCGAGCTTTATTGCACATTGTAGATAGCGACACCGACTGCTAGCGTACGACCACACTCACTCGCGCTTCACCGCGTGGGCCCACGGCACTTATTTGGACTCGTATTCCTAGGTTTAGTGATGTGATTTGGCGTTTGCTTGCTTGGTGTGTCATTTTTGATTTTGTTGGCTCTGACAGACGATCTAGGATATAGAGTTTTCTTTTTCTCTCTTCCTCTCTATTTTTTCCCCTCCGAGCTCATACTCTCACTCGTCTTCCTCGAGGACGAGGAAGAGTTCAGCTTGGGGGATTTTGACGTGCGTTTATATTTCATATATTTACGCGTGTTTTCTTCCATGTTTTTCCGTATTTACCGCCGTCTTTTATTCGTTTTCTCGTGTTTTCTTGTGTTTTCTTGTTTTCTTTCACTTTTCCGTATTTTCCGTGTTTTGCAGGAGTTTGCTGGCATTTGGGACGTAAAACGATGATATCATGTGTCCCCGGAGCAACGGGAGGAGTCACGCGTGATCCAGGGGGTCAAACGACGAAGATTACATCTTTCAGCCCCTCACCCGGTCGGTTGGTCATCTCCAACCGATCGGTTGATGCACGCGTGCACCACCCGGTCTCAGCTGGAGCTCAAGTGGATGTCACCCGACCGGTTCACAGGCCGGTTCAACGGGGCCGATTCGCTGTCAACCGATCGGGTGATACGAGATCCTATAAATAGGACCCCTAGGGTTCCAGAAACGGGGAGCTGTTAGTTTTTACTGTTTTCTCCTATTTGTGACGGCTGTAATTACTTTTCTATTGTAAGTTTTCGGATCTTTCTTAAACTTTAGTATTATCTTAATTGCTCTACTACCTTCGCATTCCTATCGTCTGATTATGATTTTAACGGTTCATTTTCGTTTAGATCGCTTTTTAATGAATATTTGTGAGTAGTTCCCAAATCTGGGATTTTGGCAGAAACCCCTTCGGGGGCTCTTCCCGATGCATCCATAGGGTTAGGAAATCGATAGGGATTAGGAATCTAACGGTTACACGGGGTGTTTTATTGTCATCGGCGTGAAAAAGACCGCCTTTGACCGTTGGGCCAAGGGGGAATAAACTTGGCGGTTGACTCCCTAGCCATAGCTCACGCCCTTAGCGTAGACGCCGAATCCTAGCGCGCGGGAGCGGTAGGATGAGACGTTGGGAGTTATCGTTGCGAGCTTAGTGCTCCTGGAATCGATCAGTGTTAATGGACACGGGAGTGCCCACTGATCGAACCCGGGAAGTCCGGTGTATCATCCTGGGCACCGATCGGAATATCGGGCCCATGGGATGCCGGTACCACTTTCAGAGGCAACGTCTCACCATTAGACCCTAATTCCGATCGCCATCCTACCCGTAGGCCGTATCGGTGAGAGTCGCTCGTTGGAGTGGAAACCAAAGTCCCGGGTTTATTTTCTTATTGTTCATACCTTGCATTCCTTTCCCGTAACAACCCATCAACCGATCCAAGCTAGCTCGCCCACGGGGTGATTTCGGTCCTCCTTGACACAAGCACATCCTAGTCTCCCTGTGTTCGACCCCCAAGCCACACTACAACACCGTGCGCTTGCGGTTACAAATATCTAAACCCTCACGCGGGTCCCCCAGCCATTTGCGGCTAGCAGATCGGGGGCACGTCACAATGCCCCGTTTAATAATTGCTTCATATTCTCCTTTCACTCTTCTTAGTTTTCTTCTCTTCCTTTTAATTTTCTTTTTTGTCGGCCCACTAATCCATCCCACTAATCCCCTTTATTCCCTCTCTTCTCCTTCCTTTTTCCTTTCACTTTACTAAAGCCCAAGCCCACCTAGGCCCAATGTCATAAAAGCCATCACCATCTTCTAATTTAACGCCACCTCACCCAATATCAAAGAAACCCTCTCCCTCCACGAAACCAATCACAGCTTGACCGACGCAGCCCCTTCTCTCAGTCCAAAAACCATAAATCGCACGGCAAACTCCAATTCGAATTCGAAATCTCTATCCGAAATGAATTCTGCTGTTACCCTCTCATGTGGTTTCTCTCGTCTATACACATATATGTATGATATGTATCAGTGGAATATCAGATATCGATCGCGTATCGGCCTAGGAAATTTGATATTGGATTGCGAATATCGGGGATATTGACTAAATATTAGGGTATCATATCGGAGGCTTAAAATGATGACATATACAAGCATAGATGTATCTAAGAAGATGTAAAATATACTAATTCAAATAAAATTCTAATTTGTTTATACCTCGTTAAACATGAATATCGTGAATATTGACTAAATATCAGAGTGTCATATCAGAGACTAAAAATGATGTCTAATAAACCCAAAAGTGGAAGGGAAAAAAATCAAAAAACCGGAAAAACTGAAAAACTGAAAAACATGGCTCAATTACTCACCTTGATCGGAAAACACTCTCATGCAAAGATTGAATGCCGGACGACGAAGCTCAATCGATTGTCGCTGGAAATTTTCGTCGGACGGAGCTGAGCAAAGTGGTATAAGGACCAGAGTCGAGAGGAGCGGAGCGGCGTGATTAGATTTAGGGCAAAGCAACGATTATCCCTCAAAAAATATCGATGCCTCATCATTTTAAGTAAATGATTTGGGTTGGCAGACTCGGGTCGGATCCACTTTTAAGTGTACCGACCCGCTAACTTTATACAAAAATAGTGATTTACGACGATATTTCAAAGGGATATATCTAATTCTATACGGGCAACCAGTGCTTGGCAGTTGGCACACATACCGAGGATTTTTTAAAATTCATTTTTACTTTGTACACACCTTTCTATCACCAGACTATTCTTCTCTCTTTCTCTCTTTGAAACCATAGCCCCCTCCTCGATTAGGGATGGCAACATGCGGGGATGGGCCGGGCTCGGGCTTTTGCATGCCCAGTCCTGGCCCTACTTGACAATGGGCCAGGCTCGGGCCCGGGCTTGTGAGAGGCGGACTTTCGAAATACCGGCCCGTTTGGGCCTCGAGCTGGGCTCATGCTTGCTCGGACGCCAATTCCATATATATTCATTGGGTTCCGTATGTTCCATGTTTTAGATACATTTTACGTTATTTTGGTTTCCTTAGGACCCCTATTTCAAATAAAAAATATACTTAAGTTTATATGCGAATTTGAGTCTAGAAAAATTTAGGTATAATGCAATGTAGACTAATCCCCAATATGAGTTACAAGTTCATTTTCTCTTTCCCGAATGTAGTCGACATCAGCTAAATGTTTATTATTATTATTATATTTTGTTAAAGATACTTAACATAGATCCATCTGGAACAGTTATGCTACTTAACATGACATACACAAATTATTATATGGGCGTGAGCATAAAGATGCTTAGTTATATAATGCAATTCACGATTTTGTTATATTCTAATCACATTTATATAGTAATTTAGGGTGTGTATATAGTAAATATATACACACTGCCGGGCCGGGGCGGTCAAATGTGGTGTCCAAGCCCGACCTGAGCTGTAAAAAATACACGGTACAGGCTTGAGCCTGGCCCGAAGCCCAGCTAGAGCAAAAAAAGCCCAAGCCCGTCGGGCTGGACCAGGATGGGCATTCGTGGGCTAGGGCTTTTTTCCATTCGTATCCTCGGTAGCATAGCTTATGCTGGCTACTCTTGTCGCCTTTTGTCCCCTTTACTCCTCCGTCTTCTACTTCACGTCGGAGGCATTCGTACAAAGTTAAATTTTTTTTATTTAAAAGGATGAAGAAGATGCACAAAGATGAAGAGGATGAAGAGGATGAAGATGAAAATGATTAAAATGGCGAAGAACATGAATATGATGAAGCGGCGACAGAGGTGGTGGTGTGTTAGTGTTAAGTTTTTGTGAAATTAATAAAATTAATGAATATGCAGATGCCAATGATGAAAATGGAGGTAAAGGCAGTGGGTGTCTGAGTGGTGGTGAATTTGACGACGGACTTGAAAATTCACTGCAGGCAGGCTGGAGAATGCGAGAAAATTTTGTGAGGTACAAGAAGAGTAAAAAAAGAATTCAAAAAATACTGATGGGGCAGTTTGTAACTGATGTTGGGACCAGTGTTGGCCCCAACCACATGCAACCCCCTACCAAACATGCCCCAACCCCTCGGTTTATGGGTTGGGTTGTTGCATTGATCCGTGCACGAAACAATCCATTTTAGGTGGGATTTGAAGTGTTAGCAATTCAGCAAATAGCTGTGGTCGACGTTGCATCTATTTATTTTTTTTTATTTTTTGATTGAAATTAAAACAAAGAATTTTTATACAAAAGAGGACATTTGTCCTACTAGGACAAACCCACTAGGAAAAAGGATGGTCTAGGCGTTGCCACCTCATCTTGGTGGGGGGCCACTTGGGGTTGAGTGTGATTTTGGGCTTGCTTTGGGGTGTGGCTTTAGCGAGTTGGGTTAAATTCCACCAAATTCCCTTTATTTGCAAGCTTGGGGCCACTTGGGGTTTAGTGTGATTCTGGGCTTGCTTTGGGGTGTGGCTTTGGAGAGTTGGGTTAAATGCCCCCAAATTCGCCTTATTTGCAAGCTTGACATTTCTTCTTCATCAAACCCATATACCCATCCACTTCCACATATTTATAGGTTTGCCATTGGTATTGTTGCACTTTGCATCCCATGTGTTTATCGCAATTTATCCTTCGGTTTCCCCTTTTACTCCATCCGATTCTCACACCCCCACACGTCACTCTCCTTCTTGGTTTTGCACGTGTACTACATCCTTTCCATGGTGGTTTTTTCGACGTGCATTTTGTGCACTGGTTATTTCTAGTAATTTACATTTATCTATAAACTAAAATTTCTCATACCCACACCACAACTCAACACCAATTGCTAAACAATAAAAAATGTACTAACTCATACACTTTCGTAACCTCAATTTCAATTTCAAATTTCATCCACACTACAACTAAGGATGTTAATAGGCATGCCCAAAGTCGATTATGCTTCCGTTGGGCATGCCACATTGCCATCCCTACTAATCCTTCATTAGATTAGATACTAATGAAGGATTAGTAGGGATGGCAATGTGGCATGCCCAATTGGAAGCCCAATCAGGCTTTGAGCATGCCTGTTACCATCTCTAACTACAACTCACACACCTATCGCTAAACATCCTTAAAAAGTTAATTTTGAAACTACAAATTTGTAAGTAAATGTAATGTGTGTGAAGTAAACAAAATGTCGGTGTGTACGAGGCGGTGTTCCTAGGAAACCTCGTTCATGTTGTTCGCTTTATAGGCTTTTTGTTGCAAATACCATCATAAAATGCCTTTTATATGCTTATTTGAAAATTGTTTTTTGAAATAATTAATCGTTGGGAAGTGGAAATACATATAAGTTCCTGTTGAATAATTAGGAAAAGTGAGTAACCATGGCACAAAACCATGGTTCTCTATTTATTCAAATCATAGAAGCCCAAAGGCAATGGGATACCAAAGGTCCCCATTAGTAGGGATAATGGGGAGTAATGGGGGAATAAAGATGAGGGGAGGCCAAAGGCCTCCCTCATTCATAACACTCCCCTTTATCCATCCATTACTTTGGTCTTAGTGTAAATGCTAAGGGGGTGGATACTTCTGGATCCGGAGTAATCGTGTTTGCCTCGTTAAAACCTTAGCTGTGGAAACCCCAGTAGGAAAAACCAACAGCTTAAGGAAAAAGAGTGCAACCCACAGGTTACTCCCCCCTCATCCGTACAAGATTCAGCCTTGTAGGTCTTTCAGCTGTCTCATACCGATTCCTTTTACAAGTTTTACAAAAATACATCTCGGTAAAGATTTAGTAAACAAATCAGCTAAGTTATTGCAGGACTGGATCTGCTGAATGTTGACCTCCTCGTTCTTCTGTAGATCGTGCATCCAGAAGAATTTGGGAGAAATGTGTTTTGTTCTGTCGCCTTTGATGTAGCCCTTTTTGAGTTGTGCTATGTATGCAGTGTTATCTTCAAACAAGGTAGTGTGCTCAAGACCACCAGTCTTTAGGCCAGTTGCATCAAGGATATGTTGGATGATAGAGCAGAGCCAAAAACACTCTTTGCTTGCTTCGTGGATCGCAGTAAGCTCAGCATGGTTGGATGATGTTGTTGTAGTGGTTTGCTTTATCGATCTCCATGAGATAGCAGTCCCTCCGTAGGTAAAAACAAAGCCAGTTTGTGATTTTGCTCTGTGGGGATCATATAGGTAACCTGCATCAGTATAACCAAGTATCTGGGAGGAGGAACCTCTCTCGTAATTTAGTCCCAGATCTATAGAACCCTGGAGGTAGCGTAGAATATGCTTTACTCTGTTCCAGTGGCACTTTGTAGGCGCAGCACTGTGTCTGGCAAGTAGATTAACTGCGAACGCTATATCAGGACACGTACAGTTTGAAAGATATAGAAGTGCTCCAATGGCACTAAGGTAGGGTACTTCAGGACCCAGTATCTCCTCCCCCTCTTCCAGCAGCCGGAAGGGGTCTTTATGAATATCCAGTGATCTCACGACCATAGGAGTACTTAAAGGATGACATTTTTCCATTCGAAACTTGTTTAAAAGTTTCCTTGTATAATTTAATTGGTGTAACAGGATTCCACCTTGTAGGTGTTCAATATGTAAGCCATGACGATACCTCGTTTTGCCTAGGTCTTTCATTTCGAAGGTATGCTTTAGTCTTTCAGATATCTCATTGGCGCAGGAGATCCTAAAAGATTTAAGTCGTCCACATATACTGCGACGATGACAAATCACGTTCCTGTTCTCCTGATAAAGATACACGGGCAGACTTCTTTGTTTGTGAATCCTTGCTGTGCAAGGAAAACACATAGTCTGTTATACCACATTTTTTCCGATTGCTTAAGACCATATAATGATCTTTGAAGCCTTACTGAGAAGACGTCCCGAGGTCTCTCTTTGATTTCTGGGGGTAAATTAAACCAATCTGGAAGTCTCATATAGATTTCTTTATCTATATCGCCATATAGATATGCAGTCACAACGTCTATGAGCTGTATTTCAAGACTTTCCAGAGATTATAGGCTAAGCAAGAATCGGAAAGTGATCGCATCCATGACCGGGGAATATGTATCTTCATAATCAATCCCCGGCCTTTGGGAAATCCTTGTCCTACAAGGCGTGCCTTGTAGCGAATGATCACATTTTCTTCATTTCTTTTTCTAATGAAGACTCACTTATAGCCCACAGGTTTAACACCTACAGGTGTTTGGACTACTGGTCCAAAGACTTTGCGTTTCAAGAGTGAGTCCAACTCTACTCTTATTGCCTCGTCCCACTTTGGCCAATCATCTCTGCGTTTACATTCTGCTAGAGATCGTGGTTCGACGTCATCGTCATATTCAGCGATGTGAACGGCAGTAGCGAACACAAAATCGTCGTCGATGACTGTGCTATGTCTGTCCAGTACCTCTCCAGTACATACGTAATTTAATGATGTTTCTCCTATTGTTTTCTCTGCAGGAAAAATAAGGAGAGGAGAGGTCGCTGTCTGAGCTCAGCATCCTTGTAACGACTGGTTTTCATGTATCTGGATTAATTATATTATATATATGTTTTGGTGGATTTTCTCCTCATGTGTGGTTTTCGTCTCCGTAGCTTTCATTTTCGATCGTTTCGTCGTGATTTTCTAGCTTCTTCCTTGGAATCGTCGATTTTGGAGTAAGTCATTCGTGACGGGCTTCATATCGGTCATATCTTATTGTTATATCAAGCCTAGGAGTCTTAGGAATTGATCCCGGAGCTTCGCGCTCCATTTTGGAAATTTCTGTGCACGTTAGCCGGTACAAGAAGGGGAACCGACCGACTAGATGACGATTTAGTTGGTCGGCAATCCTTCATGGACCGACAAGTTAGCTTTGTTAATTTCTCAGGAGTTACTGTTTATCGTTAGTCGGTCTAAGAATGTTCGTCGACCGACTAGGTTGCAAACTAGTCGGTCAGCAATCGTTCTTTAACCGACTAGCTCTATGATCATTTTTGATACCAAGTACTATTCATTCTTAGTCGGTCTAAGAACGTTCATCGACCGACTAGATGACAAACTAGTTGGTCAGTAGTTGTTCTTTGAACGACTAAATCTAAATCCTATTTTTGTACAGGAGTTACTGTTTGGACTTAGTCGGTCTGCGTTGGTCAACCGACCGACTAGTTCCCAAACTAGTCGGTCAGTGGTTGCTCTTTGACCGACTAATTAGTGTCGAAACCTGAATTTTTGGACAGCCGTCAGCACTTCCTATTTAAACCCCCCAAACGTTTTTCTTTTCTTCTTTCCTTTCTCCTGAGCCTCCTTCTTCCCCAAATCATCATCCATCTAACCCTAGCCCTCCTCCTTCATCAAGAGCCTCTCCCCCTCTCCATTTTGGCCGGCCACCACCTCTTGATCGCCGAAAAACCCCCAAAAATCCCCAAAACCCCATTTCTCCAGATTTTCCCCATCCATTCCAGATCTGAACCCTAGGTTCCCCGGATCGTTTCTTCCGTTGCCGTGCTTGCTCGGCATCATTCTTCCGCTCCGGTACGGTAATAAATCGATCTCTTAATGTTTTCATAACCCATTGTGTTTTTGTGAAACCCTAATAAAACTAGGTTGGATGTTATTCTAATATTGTTTTGCCATGGCAGCGATCTCATCGTCGTAGTTAGCATTTGTGTGACGGCCTCGTTGATCGTCATCCTCGGTGCTAGGCAAGTGAAACTTGCATCTCTTGATTTGGGCCATGTCTTATGCCATTGCCTTGCTTTAGCGTAAAAGAGACTAGACGGTGAAAGGATAGCCGTCTGGACGCCATTGACCTAGCTTGACAACGAAGCTTGGTCCGTCACCCTCATTATGCTTGTATGTTACGTTTAATTTCAATTAACGGTACGCGTATTAACTGTTCATGTCATCCATGCATCTTTAACTGCCATGTTTAATTTAAATTAACGGTACGCGAATATCTGTAAATTTCATTGCATTTCACCTGTCATGTTTAAATTCAATTAACGGTATGCGAATATCTGCTCATATCATTGCATGCTTGAACACTCATCGTGATTGCGTAGCATCGCTACATACTAGTGCTACTTGTTCTGGCTAGGCACCCGTTTTGCGGGCACAACCCTAGGCCAATTACAAATCTGGATCGTGGTCCAGAAATCGAGCTCAATACAGCCTGCGGGCAATAGGGCACTCGCCTGTGTGTGAGTGATCCCTTGTACTTGAATACAGCCTGCGGGCAATATGGTGCTCATATGTGTGTGGGTGATCCCTTGTACTTGTTACTTGGCAATACATGTCACACCTACCACTTGTTACTTGCTACTTGTACTTCGCTTGTTACTTCCATACGATACTTGCCATGCCATGCACCATACTTTAACTGCTAGGTTGTTAGTTTACCTTTCTTTCAGTTTCCTTGCACAAGTCTTTCGACTTGCTGACATGTGCCCCTTTTCTCTTTTGGGTGACACATGTTAGATCCCGAGCCTGAGTTTGTCGCTGAGGACGTGGTGTTTGCTGACGCTGAGTCAGAGCCCGCGTTGATCGAGGACTTCGTGGACACTGGAGATCAGTCTTAGTGTCCTCGTGGAGCTTTCCCTTCTTCCTTAGACTGCTTTTAGTTATCGGTGCGTAGCACCCATGCTTTGTTGGTGTTTGTTGTGTTGGCCGTGTGTTAGGCCTTTAGACTCTTTCTTTTAGCCTGGTGGCTTTTCTGGATGTTGAACTTAATTTTAATGTTGGACAAATTCTGAGATTTGAGATTTTACTTCTGTCTCTCCTTGTGTTATTATTGTTGTTCCGTTTGTGGTTACATGGACCTGCTTATGTTTTATTGACGCTTATCGGGTTTGGGGCTTCACAGCTCCACTCCCGTGCGGACCTTTTCACGTCTCACCTCCATTTTAGGGAAGCGGGGCGTGACAGGTTTTGTTGGTGGTCCATGCAGGTCTCTTCTGTAACTGCGATTATCGGAATAACGATAATAATATTAGAATGTCCAATAAACTAAGTTCGACATCCGAGTCATAAGCTATGAGTCTAATCTGCTTCGTTTTCTGTGTCATTAGATGGCAGAAAGGCGATTCACCCGAGGTGGAGGTAGTGGTGCGCCCCCTCATGACGAGGAGCCTGAGCGGGAACCCACCAATGGAGAGATGATGCGGATGATGCTTCAGATGATGCAAGTGCAGCAGGGCGTGCTCTTGCAAGTCCAGAACGCTCCACTTGCTCGAGCTGGTCGGGCACTCCAGGATGCCCCTCGCTCCGAGCCGGGAGCGAAGCAATTTCGGGAGATGGGTCCCGTATATTTTGATGGGTCTGAGGGTCCTCTGGCTGCCGATGAGTGGATTCGAAACATTGAGGATAACCTGGTGATGGCGAAGATTAACCCGGCTGGATGGGTTGATTTGGCTAAGAGGCAGCTGAAGGATAATGCCAGAAACTGGTGGGATGCTGAAGAGAAGATGCTGGTGGAGCCGATAGTTTAGGCTACCTTTAAGTCCAGATTTGATGGAGAGTTCTTCCCGAAGGTTGCTAGGCAGGTGATGCTACAGCGCTTCATAGATCTGAAGCAGGGGAGCTTGTCGGTGGATCAGTACTACAAAGAGTTCACGAGGCTCAGTCGGTTTGCACCAAAGATGGTGCAAGATGCCGATGAGAAAGCGCAGCGGTTCCTCCAGGGACTTGCCTTGGAGCTTCAGAGTTTTGTGACCTCTTCTGACCTGGAGACATATCAGAATGTTTTGGTCGCTGCGAGGAGGCAGGAGTTGAACCTGAGCCAGAGGAAGGGACATGTTTCAGGAGCTGGGAAGAGGCCTGTGGAGCAGGTCAGAGCGGCGGTTAGACCTGGATTCAGGCCTATCCAGCCTGTTCAGTTCAAGAGGCCAGGAGGGCCTATTCTGAACACTTGCCATTTCTGCGGCAAGACCGGGCACCTCAGGGATCAATTTAGGAGGTTCCTGGGGCAATGTATTGTCTGCGGAGATCCTGCCCATACCATCAGGGAGTGTCCCAAGTCGAAGCAGCCTTGGCGGGCACCTATTGCGGCACAGCCATTGCAGTAGCGTGCTCCTGTGCCCGCTGGACGTGGAGCACCCCTTGTTCCACAGAGACAGGCCTTTCAGCAGGCTGTTCTGCCGAGAGGGCAGGCTTTCCTGATGACTGAGGAGGAGAGCATGGCCATGGATGAGGTTATCACAGGTAACTTCCCTCCTAGCTGTTTCTTCCTTAGTTATGTTTGATTGTTAGATTATGTTTGGTTGCTTGCTCATGTTTGTTGCTAGACTAGGGCTTGATTGTTAGACTGTTTGTAGGTGTGATTTTGGTGTGCACATTTCATGCACGAGTTCTCTTTGACTCTGGTGCATCGATGTGCATTATTTCTCGGAGCTTTATGGAGAAGCATTCCTTGTCGACATCCCCTCTTTCCAAGAGTTGGAATATCGTTACAGGGAATGGCGTGGTCTCGGTGCATCTTGGTTACAATTCTTGCTCGTTGGTGGTTTGTGGACATGAGCTTTACGCTGATTTCATTGTCCACGACATCATCAACTATGATGCAGTTCTTGGGATGGACTGGCTTGCGAGCTTCTATGCTACGATCGACTGTCAGAGGAAGAAGGTCGTGTTCGAGATTCCCGGACACCCAGTGTTTGAGTTCAGCCGTGGTAGCAGTTCGCTTGGTCCTGTCAGATTTCGGGCCAGACCAGTGGAGGTTGTGGCTATGCAGATGGAGTTGGAGAGGCCAGCTGTGGTGCGTGATTTTGATGACGTCTTCCCCGAGGAGATGTCTGGATTGCCACCTGATCGGGCTTTGGAATTTTCTATTGATCTTATTCCAGGAGCGAGCCCATTTCAAAGGCACCATATCGTATGTCACCAGCAGAGTTGGAAGAGTTGCGTAGGCAGTTGGATGAGCTTATGCAGAAGGGTTATATCAACCCTAGTGTGTCTCCATGGGGAGCACCGGTGCTGCTGGTGAAGAAGAAGGATGGTTCGCGTCGCATGTGCGTGGACTATCGAGAGTTGAATGCGGTGACCATCAAGAATAAATACCCGTTGCCTCGCATCAATAATATTTTTGATCAGCTCGGAGGTTCGAGGGTGTTTTCTAAATTGGATTTGAGAAGTGGTTACCATCAGTTGAAGGTGAAGAAGGATGATGTTTCGAAGACGGCGTTCAGGACGAAGTATGGACACTACGAGTTTGTGGTTATGCCTTTCGGTATAACCAACGCACCCGCAGTTTTCATGAATCTGATGAACCTTATTTTCTACGACTTTTTGGATAAGTTTGTCTTTATCTTTATTGACGACATTCTGATCTATTCTAAGTCGGAGGAGGAGCATGCATCGCACTTGAGGACGATTCAGATCTTGGAGGACATGCTGAGGGCGTGCATGTTGGATTTCAAGGGTTCGTGGGAGGACCATCTACATCTGGTAGAGTTTTCTTACAACAACAGCTTCCAGGCAAGTATTGGCATGGTGCCCTTCGCCGCTCTTTATGGGAGGAAATGTCGATCGCCATTGAGTTGGGATGACGTTGGCGATAGGGAGCTGTTGGGACCTGAGATGATTGTGGAAGCTGTGGATGTTGTCAGGAACATTCGGGAGAGGTTGAGGATTGCTCGGGACCGTTTTAAGCATTGGGCGGATGCTAAACGTCGTCCTTTGGAGTTTCAGCCTGGGGATCATGTGTTTCTGAGGATTTCCCTGAATCGTGGTGTGATTCGCTTTGGGAAGCGAGGGAAGTTGAGCCCGCGATACATTGGACCGTTTGACATTCTGGAGAGAGTTGGCGAAGTAGCCTACCGCTTAGCCTTTCCGCCATCTTTGGAAGGAGTTCACAATGTTTTCCATGTGTCGCAGCTTCGTCGATACATTAGCGATCCATCTCATGCTGTGGATTTCTCGGAGATTACCGTTCGCCCTGATATGACGTATGACCAGCAGCCAGTGCAGATTCTGGACAGGCGTCAGAAGTCACTTCGGAACAAGGTTGTCAATCTTGTGAGGGTGATGTGGCGACACGGCTCGCCTGGGGAGTCTACTTGGGAGAATGAGGATGAGATGCGAGAGCGCTACCCACTTTTGTTTCCGGACACGTGAGTGTTGGGAAATTCCGAGGACGGAATTTTTCTTAAGTTGGGGAGGATGTAACAACTGGTTTTCATGTATCTGGATTAATTATATTATATATATGTTTTGGTGGATTTTCTCCTCATGTGTGGTTTTCGTCTCCGTAGCTTTCATTTTCGATCGTTTCGTCGTGATTTTCTAGCTTCTTCCTTGGAATCGTCGATTTTGGAGTAAGTCATTCGTGACGGGCTTCATATCGGTCATATCTTATTGTTAGATCAAGCCTAGGAGTCTTAGGAATCGATCCCAGAGCTTCGCGCTCCATTTCGGAACTTTCTGTGCACGTTAGCCGGTACAAGAAGGGGAACCGACCAACTAGATGACGATTTAGTCGGTCGGCAATCCTTCATGGACCGACTAGTTGGCTTTGTTAATTTCTCAGGAGTTACTATTTATCGTTAGTCGGTCTAAGAACGTTCGTCGATCGACTAGGTTGTAAACTAGTCGGTCAGCAATCGTTCTTTAACCGACTAGCTCTATGATCATTTTTGATACCAAGTACTATTCATTCTTAGTCAGTCTAAGAACGTTCATCGACCGACTAGATGACAAACTAGTCGGTCAGTAGTTGTTCTTTGACCGACTAAATCTAAATCCTATTTTTGTACAGGAGTTACTGTTTGGACTTAGTCGGCCTGCGTTGGTCAATCGACCGACTAGTTCCCAAACTAGTCGGTCAGTGGTTGCTCTTTGACCGACTAATCAGTGTCGAAACCCTAATTTCTGGGCAGCCACCAGCACTTCCTATTTAAACCCCCCAAACGTTTTTCTTTTCTTCTTTCCTTTCTCCTGAGCCTCCTTCTTCCCCAAATCATCTTCCATCTAACCCTAGCCCTCCTCCTTCATCAAGAGCCTCTCCCCCTCTCCATTTTGGCCGGCCACCACCTCTTGATCGCCGGAAAACCCCCAAAAATCCCCAAAACCCCATTTCTCCAGATTTTCCCCATCCATTCCAGATCTGAACCCTAGGTTCCCCGGATCGTTTCTTCCGTTGCCATGCTTGCTCGGCATCATTCTTCCGCTCCGGTACGGTAATAAATCGATCTCTTAATGTTTTCATAACCCATTGTGTTTTTGTGAAACCCTAATAAAACTAGGTTGGATGTTGTTCTAATATTGTTTTGCCATGGCAGCGATCTCATCGCCGTAGTTAGCATTTTTGTGACGGCCTCGTTGATCGTCATCCTCGGTGCTAGGCAAGTGAAACTTGCATCTCTTGATTTGGGCCATGTCTTATGCCATTGCCTTGCTTTAGCGTAAAAGAGACTAGACGGTGAAAGGATAGCCGTCTGGACGCCATTGACCTATCTTGACAACGAAGCTTTGTCCGTCACCCTCATCATACTTGTATGTCACGTTTAATTTCAATTAACGGTACGCGTATTAACTGTTCATGTCATCCATGCATCTTTAACTGCCATGTTTAATTTAAATTAACGGTACGCGAATAACTGTTCATGTCATTGCATTTCGCCTGTCATGTTTAAATTCAATTAACGGTACACGAATATCTGCTCATATCATTGCATGCTTGAACACTCATCGTGATTGCGTAGCATCGCTACATACTAGTGCTACTTGTTCCGGCTAGGCACCCGTTTTGCGGGCACAACCCTAGGCCAATTACAAATCTGGATCGTGGTCCAGAAATCGAGCTCAATACAGCCTGCGGGCAATAGGGCACTCGCCTGTGTGTGAGTGATCCCTTGTACTTGAATACAGCCTGCGGGCAATAGGGCACTCACATGTGTATGGGTGATCCATTGTACTTGTTACTTGGCAATACATGTCACACCTACCACTTGTTACTTGCTACTTGTACTTCGCTTGTTACTTCCATACGATACTTGCCATGCCATGCACCATACTTTAACTGCTAGGTTGTTAGTTTACCTTTCTTTCAGTTTCCTTGCACAAGTCTTTCGACTTGCTGACATGTGCCCCTTTTCTCTTTTGGGTGACACATGTTAGATCCCGAGCCTGAGTTTGTCGCTGAGGACGTGGTGTTTGCTGATGCTGAGTCAGAGCCCGCGTTGATCGAGGACTTCGTGGACACTGGAGATCAGTCTTAGTGTCCTCGTGGAGCTTTCCCTTCTTCCTTAGACTGCTTTTAGTTATCGGTGCGTAGCACCCATGCTTTGTTGGTGTTTGTTGTGTTGGCCGTGTGTTAGGCCTTTAGACTCTTTCTTTTAGCCTGGTGGCTTTTCTGGATGTTGAACTTAATTTTAATGTTGGACAAATTCTGAGATTTAAGATTTTACTTCTGTCTCTCCTTGTGTTATTATTGTTGTTCCGTTTGTGGTTACATGGACCTGCTTATGTTTTATTGACGCTTATCGGGTTTGGGGCTTCACAGCTCCACTCCCGTGCGGACCTTTTCACGTCTCGCCTCCATTTTAGGGAAGCGGGGTGTGACAATCCTGTGGAGGGATCATCTTGTTATCTCCATGAATCTTCCTCTTTCGAGGAACTTTATCTTTTGAACCTGGCGGGCGTCCTCTTTTCAATTGAGGTACAACCAATTCTACTGCCGGTGGATTGCATCCATCTTTGGGGATGTCAATTCTAGCTGGCGTGTTGGCAGCAGGGACGTGTGAACGAACAATCTTCTGGTTGTCCGTAAATTTATCCGGTAGTAGGTGTACTGTGTTCTGAATGTGAATGACCTTCAGGATCTCATCTTCACATAGATTAGTACGTGGATCATAAAGGGACAAAGACTTCTTGTCCCAAGAAATGGTCTCAGAAGCATCAGGCTTCTTAGACGGGGTGCCTAGTTTTGGAAATGATTTCTCATCGAATTCACAGTCATCAAGACGTGCTTTAAATGCGTCCCCGTAAGAGGTTATAGGTATCTAATAATAGAGGGCGAATCAAACCCAATTTACATACCTAGACGACGCTAAGGACCCATTTTGGTCCTCTGAGGTGGTGATGTTGGGACATACACCGCACAACCAAATACTCTCAAATGAGAGATATCTGGTGGAGCGTCATATGCTAGCTGCATCGGGGATAATTTATGGTCACCAGAGGGCCTTATCCTAATGGGCGATGCGGCATGCAGTATAGCATGCCCCCAAACCTCCACAGGCAACTGGGGTTGCATGAGCAATGGACGTGCAATCCATTGAAGTCTCTTTATAATATACTCTGCTAATCCATTCTGGGTGTGAACATGAGCTACATGATGTTCAACTTCGATACCTGTTGCACGGAAATAGTCATCGAAGACTTGTGAAGTGAATTCGCCCGCATTATCAAGACGTAGTTTCTTGATATTGTTATCGGGGAAATGAGATCACAACCTAATTATTTGTGCCAATAGCTTGGGGAAAGCTAGGTTGCGGGTGGACAATAGGCACACATGAGACCATTTTGTGGATGCATCAATCAGTACCATGAAGTACCAAAATGGGCCACTTGCAGATTGAATGGGCCCGCAAATGTCACCATGAATTCTCTCTAGGAAGCCTGGAGACTCTAATCCCACTTGCAGGAGGGATGGTCTCGTTATTAGTTTTTCCTTAAAACAAGGGGGACAAGGAAATTCACCCTTTTGAAAAATCCTCTGGGTTTTCAAATTATGTCCATGGGATTTAGAGATGATGCGACGCATAATAGCTGATCCAGGGTGACCTAGTCTATTGTGCCAGAGTTGAAACTCTGGCAATGAAAGGCACTTCCGGTGCTCAGTCATATATGCTTCTATTGGTTGAATATACGTGTGGTAGAGACCCGACGGGAGTCCCTTCAATTGATCGTAGATGATCTTCTGGCAATCTTCTTTGTAACGGCTGCTTTCCGACCGTTCGTATTTTTGCGCATACTTTCCTCTTTCGTACGCGTATTTTTTTGACCTTTCTTCTATCCGAAACATGCGTTGTGATATGTCATTGTGACCGTATGGAAGAGTAGTTATTTGTGGGTTTTTTAGTGAACGTCATTTCACGGCTCGTTCTCCCACAAATTAGCTTCGTTTGTGGGGGTGTTTTGAACCTTCGAGTAGCGATGATGCGTTCTATTTTATTTATCTTTCTCGGTAGGTGTAGCACGTGACCAGACCCCGTACCCTAGAGCCTCTCGTCGTTGTGATCGCTCCGATATTTTCGGATTATTTTTCCGATGCCCGTAGGACGAGCTATACCCTAATTACTTTTCATCCCCTAATGACCCTCAATTAAATTCAAATTCAAATCCTAATCACTTTTAAAAAACCCCCTAAATCTCTCCTACGTATCATGGAAATGATATTTTCTTTCTATTCTCACCCTCCTTTCCCTCTCTTTGCACTTCCCCTATCTCTATCCCCCTCTCAACTAACCCTATATTCCAAAGATGTTTAGCAAACTTTCCTCCTTAAAAACACAAGTCGCACAACCCAGCCCTAGGGCATGCGCAACCTTCCAGCCGCCATCCTCTTCATTTTTGCGCCCCTCTCACCACCGGCGAGGAGCCACTGGACCCCCAAGAACTCCGGCCACCTTCTCCTCCTTCCTCTCTCCTCTCTCTCTCCCCTCAAAACCGCAACAAAACCGTCGAGGCCCAGATCTGTGCGCACCCGCCGGAAAACCCGCCGGCCACCCCTCTCCGGCGACCCCCTCCGGGCAACTCTGCCACCCTCGGACTCCCATAGAACCCCCATATCACCTGCAACTCTCCTTCCCCTTTCCTCTACTCTCTATCTCCCTCGAAACACCTCTCAAACTCATCTAAACGGCAGTTTTTGACAGCCTGCACACCGCTAGAAAACATGGCCGGCCGCCGTCCTCCGACCACCCCCTCCAACCAACTCCACCACTGCTCGACTCCCCTCGATCCCCCCTATCAACTGCAAATCTCCTTCCTCACTTCTCTCATCTTTATCTCCTCGAAATCCCCTTGAAACTAAGCCCTAACGGTAGTTTTGACAGATCTGCGCGCTGCCGTTCAACGTCATCACCTGGCCACCTCCGGCCCCTGTCGACGACCACTCCACCACCATCAGATCCTCCTTGAACCCCTTTAACTACTGCAAGTCCCCTTTGACCCCTCTGGTCGCCGCTTTTCCACTGCGACGCACGACAACGACCGTTGTGCAAATCTGTCCTCTTCGTCTTCTCACGGCCGCCCACCGCCGTGCGCAGACACCGTCGGCCACCCACCAGGCCGATCAACCCCCCATCGACCACCTTCAATCCTCGGCAGCCCTCTTTGCTCCTAGGAGTTCATGCGCATCGCCGATCTCGCATGTTTTTCTCCGACGTTGCCGCCGTCGTGTAGATCCGTTACGCTACCTGCAACGGGAGAGAGATCGACGCTTGATCACTGTTTATGCCTCCACCTCACTGGCTAGACGTGTCTTGCCTATGCTACCTGTGGTCGAGACATTACTGACGACATAGATCCATCACCGTTCAGACCCGATATCTGCTCTACGATCGAACGTCAAAAAGGTTAGCCCTCTAACACGTAGTAAGAACCCACACCGTAGCGAATCGAAAACTTAATCTAAAAATCATCAACGATAACTAAATTTTACTTTCTACTCCTTTAAAACGTTGTTCAACCTTAGACATCGACGAACGGACTCCATATTTGTGCACATAGGATAGTCGTCCATTAGGCGTAACGAATCAAAACGATGTGACTTTTGACCGTTAAGGTAGTTCCGCCAAACTTAGAAAATTACCATAATAGGATTGATGAAAAGCGCGATCTGACATCGTCATTGTCCCGTTACAGATGGACCCTCGCTGACGCACCGCTTTGACGAGGCGAACCCGACCGACGACGCACCCGCCACCGCAGGCAAGTGTTTCTCACTTGCGTACTTTCGGCCACGTTTAGGCCATCTTTCCTTGAACTGTAAAAGTACGATTAAAGAGAACCGGACATGAAATGATAGCGTTCGGGACCTCCTTGTCATCTTAGACTTGACGACGAAGTCTAAGCACAAACAACAACAACAACTGACACCCTAGGTTCTATCTGTGTGTGTGTGTGCGTGTGGACCCCCTAGAATGAACAATTCCTTGTTACTTGCCATGTCATGAAATGTTACAAAAATCCTTCAGGCATCTTAGATGCTCTCCAATCTAGAGGGAGTGATCTCTGTTACAGTTTCACCTACGGAACGTTCGTCACTCACCAAGGGAGTGAGAGATATGCTACAGAATGTGGGGATAGAGGCACTCATCAAGCTAGAGCGAGTGGTCCTATGTTATGATTTCACCTACGGAATGTTCGTCGCTCACCAAGGGAGTACTGGATACGCTACAGACCGTGGGGATAGGGGCACTCGTCAAGCTAGAGCGAGTGGTCCTATATTATCTTGTCTTGAGCACTCGGGTTTGGGGTAGGGTTGAGCGGTCGCACGGGGAAAGGGTTTGATCCCCCTCAAACCGTAAGGCGTGAACCCTTTTTGACACACACGGTACTTTTTGTCTTATCTCGAGTTATGTACTAGGTTGAGCATTCCCTCGGTACAAACCGAAAGGCGTGAACCTTAGTGACACACGTTCTTGTCTTGTCTTGTCCCGTGTACTTAGGTTGAGCGTTCCATCGGTATGGACCGAAAGGCGTGAACCTTCGTGACACTCACTTTACTTCTTGTCTCTTCCCATCTAGTCTAGTCCTGTAGCCAGTAGCACACGCTACGGCTATTGTCTGTCTCATTTACTTTCCTGTTCCGTTTCTTGTATAATTGTTTAACTGCCATAACATCACAACAGCATATAATTCAACAAGTAAAACGTTGTTTAATAAATTTGTTTCGTACTTGTAGTAGAGTCTAACCTTTCCTTGTAGACTTTACCTGACGTACAGATTCTTTTCTCTTGGGTGTTATATGTCAGATACCGAGCCAGAGCTACCTGAGGACGTGGAGCCGGAGGACGTTGAACCGGAGTACCTTCCTGACGAGGACCAGTCGTAGAGCTACTTCCCTGGTGCTGATCCTCAGAGATTTTTACTGCTTTTTAGTTTGGGTGCTTGCACCATTAGTTTCCTTTCTGTAGTTGTTGCCATGCTGGGCTTCTTTTTAGACTTTTGTACTCGCTGGATATTATCCTCTTATATTAATGAATGCAGCTTTCTTTTTGTACTCTTATTTCCTTGCTCAGAACTTTATATGCAAGAATATGTACTTCTTCATGGTTACCCTACAAACGCTTATTGGGTCTGGGCTTCTCAGCCCCGACCCATGCGGACCTTCGTCACGTCTCGCTTTCGTCGTTTTGGGAAGCGGGGCGTGACAAGTTTTAGTGGTGGTACATGCAGGTCATGCAAAAAGTTTGGAACAATAAGACTACCGCATTCATTTAATATCCATGTACAAGTCTAAATTAGGTTTTCCTAGTCCTAGATGGTAGGAAGACTTAGATAGACATCCAGGTTTGATAGTCAGGCACATTGGTTAAGAATTAGTCATACTCGTCTTAGGATACCCTAGTAGCCTCTCACCCGGCTCTGACCATGTTAGATTTCTAGAGTCCTTCTTTTGGTTGTTTGCTCGGGTCCATCAACTTCTGGCCCAGCAGAACGTAATCTTGATTCTCTTAGAACCTTTCCCTGAGATCTCTATTGCAGTCTAGTTCATTAGGAAGTCATAGTACTGAGTTTTCCTGATCTTTAGATGGCCCGATAATTGGAAACCCTGATTTCTAGCATCTTTCCAATCATTACACTACTGTGTCATCTACTGTAGAATTCCATCGTAGCTTTCATGAATCATATCCTAGGCATGTTCATCATGCGATCATTTTTCTTGCCCTCGACTTACGTGATCACTTCATGACGATTATCGTTAATTCTTCAGATCACCCCATTGCAAATTCCGATTCCTCAAATTCTGATTCATCTAAAGGTATTTTCAAAATTCCTTATTAAATTCTTCGCTCGGTTTAATTTCTTTGAAAACCCCTTATTATATATATTTTAATTTCTCGCTTTTCGATTGAGTTAAAATTCTTTCACAGCTTTTGAAACCTTCTTGGTCGAAATTTTTAGTTACTATCTCGTAACCATTTTCTAACCAGTATCTTTCGCATTTTAGTTTTAAAACATTGTTACCATTTTGAAAATTCAATGTATCACCTTTTTTCTAAAACTACGAAATTTATTTTTAACCACTTACCGTACGTACTTTTAGAATATTTTCTAAACTAAAGAGAACTCCAATTTTTTTTATATATCGGTCTTATGTTCATCGTGCTCATACTTCAAAAATCTTTGTATAAACTTATTTTCATTTGCAAAACAATCGCTGCCTCACCCTATTCTTTATTTCCTTCGTCTAACTCTTTTTTTGAGTTGCAATATTTTACCATCTGCTCGCTACTTCTGTATATTTTTATAAGTATAAATATATTTGACACCATATTTTACACGTAATCCTTCTTTCATCTCTTTAGTTATTTTGAGCAATATCTTTGTCCCGCCCAACCAGCTATCTTCTTATCCCCGCCTTATCCGAACTCGTTCTTTCGGATCTTGTTTCGTTTCGCTTTTGGTTTCGGTTTCGTTTCTATTGTTTAGACATTAGAGCTTGTCGTCGCCTGTGTCAACTCTAGTTTAGTAGTGGGCCATTGGTTTTTGTGATGTCGTCGTGGTGTATGTTTATAGATAGAGTGTGTGGACCTGTATGAGTGTACTATCCTTAGGATGTTAATGATTGTCTCTTGTGTCATGTATGTATACTCAGTGTTACTCGTGATATATGCATGAAGTAGTATGAATGGGGGTATTTATATATGTGTGGATAGTGTCATTGCAGGTAATTCCTTAGCCTAAGTCATTCATATTATAGTATAGCTAATTTTTTTGGCTGCATGTGATTGTATCAAAAAATTTGTTTTCTTTTAAATCAAATCTTTAAAGTTTTGAGACTAGCACACAAGATCACAATTCCATGTCTCCCCTCATCCAATACCACAACTCCACATGTTTTCCCACATGTTTTTAAACATTCTTTCCTTCTCTTTCCCTCTTTGGGAGTGTTATTTTTTTATTGTTATGATATTGTTAGTACTAGCTATTATTGTTATAGGGTTATGTTTGCGGGTAGGCATAGAGTGAGATGAGATATGTTGTATCGGTGATTAGTTGATTTTGAATACAAGGATATTAGATTAGATTTCTTTCGGATGAAAGGAATGGGGTGTCCAAGACTTATCCATTTACTTTTAATTATACCAATATGTAAAGGACTCAATGAAAAATTCTAGTTGGATGAAATTGTACACAGGGAGATGAGTACTTATCAGATCTGAAACTTGGATGAGTGGTAGATATGAGTATCTATGGAGGTATGGTATGATTTAGAGTGATCATGAAATGAGTAGGGCATTTAAAGCATCAAGACTTGATTATAAAGTTGACGTGAGAAGACATTGGAAATAACATGACATGTTGAGATGAATGGATGGTTAAGTAGACGGTTTTAGTATGGTTAGGAGATTAGATGTTAAGGGTAATGATAAGATGTGGCTTGAGGGTTCATTGATTTTGGAGAATGGATTTATGAGTTAATATGATGAGTGATATATTGGAGACGAGATGATTGTTGAATTGTAGACGGTAATGTGGATCTATAGCTAGGTGCTAGGATGTGATTCTAGTTGTAGCTTATTCAGTGGAGAGACGAGTTATGATGAATTGTTGAGGGACACTGATTAAAAGTTATAGGGTTAGCGATCCTTATGTGGAATATGGGAGTTGTAGGCATAAGTGTATATATATATTATTAATATTAGTATAAGTGATTCCGAGGGCGGAATCATTTCTAAGGTGGGTAGAATGTAACGACCGCTTTCCGACCGTTCGTATTTTTGCGCATACTTTCCTCTTTCGTACGCGTATTTTACTTTGACCTTTCTTCTATCCAGAACATGCGTTGTGATATGTCGTTATGACCGTATGGAAGAGTAGTTATTTGTGGGTTTTTTAGTGAACGTCATTTCACGGCTCGTTCTCCCACAAATTAGCTTCGTTTGTGGGGGTGTTTTGAACCTTCGAGCAGCGACGATGCATTCTATTTTATTTATCTTTCTCGATAGGTGCAGTGCATGACCAGACCCCGTACCCTCGAGCCTCTCGTCGCTACGATCGCTCCGGTATTTTCGGATAAATTTTCCGATGCCCGTAGGACGAGCTATCCCCTAATTACTTTTCATCCCCTAATGACCCTCAATTAACTTCAAATTCAAATCCTAATCACTTTTAAAACAACCCCTAAATCTCTCCTATGTATCATGGAAATGATATTTCCTTTCTATTCGCACACTCCTTTCCCTCTCTTTGCACTTCCCCTATCTATATCCCCCTCTCAACTAACCCTATATTCCAAATATGTTTAGCAAACTTTCCTCCTTATAAGCACAAGCCGCACAACCTAGCCCTAAGGCATGCACAACCTTCCACCCGCCATCCTCTTCGTTTTTACGCCCCATCTCACAGCCGACGAGGAGCCACCGGACGCCCAAGAACTCCGGCCACCTTCTCCTCCTTCTCCTCCTTCCTCTCTCCCTCCTTCTCCTCCTTCCTCTCTCCTCTCTCTCTCCTCTCAAAACCGCAACAAAACTGCCCAGGCCCAGATCTGTGCGCACCCGCCGAAAAACCCACCGGCCACCCCTCTCTGACGAGCCCCTCCGGCCAACTCCACCTCCCTCGGACTCCCCTTGAACCCCCTATCACCTACAACTCTCCTTCCCCTTTTCTCTAATCTTTATCTCCTTCGAAACACCTCTCAAACTCATCTAAACGGCAGTTTTTAACAGCCTGCGCACCGCCGGAAAACACGACCGACCGTCGCCCTCCGGCCACCCCTCTGGTTAACTCCACCTCCAATCGACTTGTAACGCCCCGCTTCCCAAAAAACACCGGAAGCGAGAGCGTTACGCGGTCCGCTTGAACTGGAGCGGCGAAGCTCGAGTTCAATAAGCGTCTGTGATTAAAACACAGATGAGGTCCTTGCAACTACCATTCAGAAATAATAAGAAAACACATCCAGAAAAGATATAGCCACATCCAGAAATAATGTTCGTACACAGAGTTTAACAATGCCACAGCTGGGCCAAAGGTAGCAACAAGAATAGCAACGTACTCGAAAGTAACTACAACGACAAAAGGAACTAAGAAAGCAGTAAAGGTGTCGGGGTCCATTAGTCCTCTGCTGGGAGAGGCACTGCGTCAGGTGCAAACTCCTGACTCTCCAACTCAGGCGTCTCGTATTGGTCCTCCTGGTACTCAAGCTCTGAACCTGACATACATCCACAAACATGAATGTATGTCAGCTAGGGGTCTGCAAGAAAGAGTTAGCATCCCAAGGCGAAGTATATAACAAGTACATGAAATTTAGAAGCATTTAATATTTCGAAATGAAACGACTGCAGCAATTTAACGATTAACAATTTCGGAGCAGAGAGAAACAATCCTAGCATGCAGTTCTAGTCGATGGCAAGTTTAAAAATTAGATTCTCTGAGTTTGTTAGCATTTCAATATTCACGATGACCAAGTTAGCGTTACAATGACCATGTCAAGACTTCACATCTAATCTAGGGTTCTCGCCTTTAATTCATGATGAGAAGGTCGTTCCTCTCACGGGGGCTTACCGTGATTGACACTAACCCACCGCGTCGGGTGGTGCTCTTGAGGAGAGTACCTTTCATACGCCCAGTGGCCGCTCAACCCTAACCCCACCCAAAAGTTTTGCCGGAACACGAGCCGGCCTAGTCGACTCACACGACATCACGATATCACGTTACCGCATTCGAGGCGTACGATCTCACGATGTCCAAATTGTTAAACATGTCAGGACTCACTGAATTTCACTGTTATTAATATTAGTGTTTTATGGTGACAGTTCTGCAAAGCGGAAACGGGTCGGACGACCGGTTCCGTAATTTCAAATAATGACGATTTCGTCCTTTCAGTTCAACTTGCTACAGAAACGACTTCTTTATCTAGTTGTTTAAATTGGGGATATATCGTATGATATACCGTTGGATCCCAATTTTCGTCCTAGTCATTATGGTGTCAGTTTTGTACGTCATTTTACGCCTACTTTTTGAGTTACACAGCAAAACATGAAGGCGGCGTAAACGTGCCGAAACTTCTAAAAATCATAACAAATTATATACTGGCCTGTTTTTGGCGTTCTTGGTGTCGTTGGATTCGTCTCGACGAATACTATGATGTGGAAGGTTCGGTTCGCTGTTTTGGCAGAAAATAAAATCAGAATTGGTGTTTTTCAGTTCAGGTCAGATTCGCAAAAGCTCCTACGACGTCTAATCAACATGTTTTATTAGGTTTCTCTACTTTACGGTGGGGGTTATGAGTTTTAAGGGGTAGATCTACCAACCTGGAGTGAAGCGAAGGATCGGATGACGTCCACGGGCAGTGGCGACGTGTACGGTGCTGAAACTTCGACGTTCGGCTCTGAACTTGTTGCGGTCAGTGAGTAGACGACGGACGGCGGCTGTCAACGAGCTCCAGGGCTGTGGACGTCAGATCTGAGCGATTGGATGAAAGCGCGGGCTGTTTTGCTGCCGTGAGTGTTGCGAAGATGGAGTAGGAGATGAAGTGGCTGTGGGGGCTGTTTTGCGGGAAGATGATGGCCTGGGGATGGTAGTTCTCGGCCTGGGGTGAGTTTCCGTGGGTTGTTGGAGTTGGGAGGTGGCCGTGGAGGAGAACTCGGGCTGTGGTGTTTGCGTGGGGGCAGCTTGTTGCGTGAACGAAGAAGGAGGAGAGGGATAAGTCGGCGGCTAGAGGTGTTTGCGAAAAACTCCTAGGGTTTGAATGTGCTTCGGCTGTGAAAGGCCCTCGGGGTTGGGGTTCTCGTGACCTAGGTTTTATAAACCTAGGGTTTTATTTGATAAAGAAGCTAGGGTTAGTAGTAGAGGGCTAGGTCAATATTTGTTAGAGGAAAATAGGGTTCTGCGGAAGTAGGTTAGGGTTTGGCCTTTTGTTTCTTTTTTTTTTATATGTGTAACAGGCTGTGCGTGAATAGGGTTTATAAGAGTTGGGCTGTGGGGTTTTGATCAAATAGGTAGGCTAAGTCTTAGGGTTTGAATAAAATACAGGCCTAGGTTAGATGGGTTATTTGTAAATGTGTAATAGCCTAGTAGGTGGCTGCGGCTGGAGTGGTATGTTAGCCTTGGGTTCATACTTGCGTGAGTGTATAGGGTTTTATACAATAGACTTAGGGTGGCTGGGGTTTTAGTCTCATAGGCATTTCCGAGTGAAGGTGGCTGCGGTTTCAGGAGATATATGGTTCATAGGCTGTGTAGGGTTTGAATAAAAGAGAGTAGGTTATAATATATATATATAGGATGTAGGCCTAGGTTGAAATTTAAAAGATTGCTAGTGTGTGTGTGAAGGATGTGTACAGGCAATGCGTGAGCTAAAACATATAGGTTACTATGTTTAAAAAAAGAAAGTTGGAAAATATTAAAATAGGAGATACAAAAAGATAAAAGATAATAACAATAATAACAATAATAATAATGATGAATAACCAAGGGTCACAACAATGATAATAACAATAATAGTAAAAATAATGATAAGGAATAAAACTAATTAAGGCTAAATATAAAGATATGAAAAATTACAGATACGGGCAAAAATAAATCAGTAGGGAAATACAGATAATATCATCCAAAAAGACTGGTCGTTACATCCTACCCACCTTAAAGAAAATTCCGCCCTCGGAATTTCTAACAATCACTGATCAGGGAACAGGTGGGGGTAACGCTCTCTCATCTCGTCTTCTCTCTCCCAGGTGGGCTCTCCTGGCGAGCCGTGTCGCCACATCACTCTAACAAGATCGACAGTCTTGTTTCGAAACGACTTCTGACGTCTGTCAAGAATCTACATTGGCTGCTGATCATACGTCAGATCTGGGCGAACGGTGATCTCAGAGTAGTTAACAACGTGAGATGGGTCGCTGATGTACCGACGAAGCTGAGACACATGGAAGACGTCGTGAACACCTTCCAAAGATGGCGGCAAGGCTAAGCGGTATGCTACCTCGCCAACTCTCTCCAGAACATCGAAGGGTCCGATGTATCTCGGGCTGAGCTTACCACGTTTCCCAAAGCAAATCACTCCTCGATTTGGGGAAATCTTCAGAAACACATGGTCTCCCGGTTGAAACTCCAGAGGTCTCCGTTTGGCATCAGCCCAATGCTTATAACGGTCCTGAGCAATCCGAAGCTTGTCCCTGATATCTCGAACAACGTCCACAGCTTCGACAATCAACTCCGGTCCCAATATCTCTCTATCTCCAACGTCGTCCCAACTCAGGGGTGAACGACACTTCCTCCCGTAGAGAGCATCAAATGGCACCATGCCAATGCTGGCCTGATAACTGTTGTTGTAGGAGAATTCCACCAGGTGTAGATGATCCTCCCACGAACCCTTGAAATCTAACATGCAAGCTCTCAGCATGTCCTCCAGAATCTGAATGGTCCGCTCTGACTGGCCATCCGTCTGCGGGTGATACGCAGTGCTGAACTTCAGACTGGTACCAAGATTGGTCTGCAGACTCTTCCAGAACTGAGACGTGAACCTCGTATCACGATCGGACACGATGCTCACAGGGACTCCATGCAGACGCACGATCTCCTACACAACAAATTCACATCACTATTGGCACTAGGAAGGAAACACGAAAGAATGAGTCAGATCATTACCTCCATATACTTCCTAGCCAATATTTCCGTGGATTGTCCTACTCGGAACGGTATGAAGTGCGCAGACTTGGTCAGTCGATCGACGATGACCCAGATTGCGTCATTCTGTTTGGTGCTCCGAGGTAAGCCAGTCACGAAGTCCATCGTGATGTGCTGCCATTTCCACTCCGGGATAGGCAGGGACTGTAGTAGTCCGATGGTGCGATGATGTTCAGCCTTCACCTGCTGACACACCAGACATTTGGCAACACTCTGTGCCACACTTCTCTTCATACCATGCCACCAGAAATTCTGACGAAGATCCTGGTACATCTTCGTACCTCCAGGATGAATGGAATAAGGCGAGCTGTAAGCCTCATTCATCAACTCTTCTCTGATATCTCCTGCAGGCACGCAGATCCTATTGCCATACCTCAAAGATCCATCCTCGTGAATCAGAAAATCTGTCCGGAGTCTGGCTTCGACTTGTTCCCTGATCTTCATTAACTTAGCATCCCCCGCTTAAGCACTCTTGATCCGATCAACAATCATCGATTGAATCTGCATGTTCATCAACGACGAAGTGACTCCCGGAAGAACAGCTTCAACATCCATCTCTCGCAGGTCCTGCTGCAATCTCCACTGAGCTGTAAGAATCATCACCTCCGGCAGTCAGCTCAAGGTGTCCGGTACGACATTCACCTTTCCTGGGTGGTACTGAAGGTCGATGTCGTAATCTGCCATCAACTCCAACCATCTGCGCTGCCTCATATTCAGCTCCTTCTGAGTAAATATGTATTTCAGACTTTTGTGATCAGTGAATATCTTCACTTTCTCACTCAGTAAGAAATGACGCCAAATCTTCAGCGCAAAAATGACAGTGGCGAGCTCCAAATCATGAGTCGGATAATTCTTCTCATGGACTTTCAGCTGTCGCGAAGCATAAGCGACCACATGGCTGTGCTAGTGCAGAACACAACCAAGTCCCTTCCCTGATGCATCGCAGAAAACCTCAAAGCCTCCGCTTCTGTCCGGAATAGCTAAGATCGGTGCAGTCGTCAGTCTCTCCTTCAAGGTGGAAAAAGCCTGCTCACAAGGATCTGACCAACTGAACTTGACATCCTTCCGGGTCAATCTCGTCATCGGCTCAGCTATCCTCGAGAAGTCCTTGATAAATCTGCGGTAGTAGCCAGCCAATCCGAGGAAACTCCTGATGTCTGAAGCCGATCTCGGTGTAGGCCAATCACTGATTGCTCTGACCTTCTCCGGATCCACTGAGATGCCGGCTCCTGATACTACATGTCCAAGAAATGCAACTCTGTCAAGCCAGAATTCGCATTTGCTATACTTGGCATATAGTCGATGATGGCGGAGCGTCTCCAATACTAATCTCAAGTGCTCTGCATGCTCTTCCTCGCTCCTCGAGTACACCATGATGTCATCTATAAAAATCACCACGAACTTGTCGAGGAAGTCGTAAAAGATGAGGTTCATGAGGTTCATGAACACAGCAGGAGCATTGGTCACACCGAATGGCATGACAACGAACTCATAGTGCCCGTACTTGGTCCGAAAATCTGTCTTGGGCACGTCATCCTTCTTGACTCTGACCTGATGGTATCCGCTCCGAAGATCCAGCTTCGAGAACACCATCGATCCACCAAGCTGATCGAAGATATCGTCAATACGGGGCAGCGGGTACTTGTTCTTCACAGTGATTTGATTCAGCTCCCGATAATCGATACACATCCTCCTCGATCCGTCTTTCTTCTTCACTAGCAAGACGGGTGCACCCCAGGGAGACACGCTGGGATGAATAAAACCTTTCTGTAGCAGCTCGTCCAACTGCTTCCTCAGCTCCTCTAACTCAGCAGGAGCCATGCGGTACGGTGCCTTAGAAATCGGTTGAGCTCCTGGCATCAGATCAATGCCGAACTCCAATGCTCGATCAGGCGGCAAACCGGAAATGTCCTCAGGGAAGACATCCTCGAAGTCTCGCACTACAGCTGGCTTCTCCGGCTCTGCTATCATGGATGCGACTGTCAATCTGCACGGCTGGGCCCGGAACTTGACAGGTCCAAGCGAACGTCCTCCGCTGACAAACTCAAACACTGGGTGGCCAGGAATTTCAAACACCACTTTCTTCCGGTGACAGTCGATCGTGGCGTAAAAAGTCCCTAACCAATCAATGCCGAGAATCGCATCGAAATTGGGTAGGTCGTGGACGATGAAGTCTGCATACAATTCGTGTCCAATAACCACCAATGGGCAAGGTCTACAACCAAGCACAACCTTCACTACACCATTCCCAGTCGTGATGTTCCAACACTTGGGAAGTGTGTAGGTGGGTATCGAGTGTTCGACTACGAACTTCCGTGACAGGATGCACATGGAAGCTCCAGAGTCGAACAGGGTCAGAGCGGGGTGAGAAGAAACTAGGATAACACCTAAGGGGTAACAAGCAACTATATCAAACAAGGAAACTAATTAATCAAACATAAATGCAGAAAAGGAAAGACTAGGTCAAGGGTTACCTGCGATCACGTCGTCATCAGCTTCAGCCTCAACGGCTGTCATGGTGTAAGCTCGACGCACCGGGGGTTTGGCCTGCTGAAAGGCTTGCTCCTGCGGTACCAGAGGTGGTCCTCGCTGTCCAGGTGCAGGCACTAGTCTCTGAGCGGGTCCAGGTGCAGGCGCTGTCCGCTGAACAGGTCCAGGTGCTCCAGCAGTCATAGGTCGAGAACCTCGGGGGCAATCCCTCGCAACATGAGCAGACGATCCACAAACCAAACACTGATTCAGCATCTTCCTGCAGTCCTTCTTCACATGGCCAAGCTTGCCGCAGAAGTGGCAAGTCAGCTCAGCTCGGTTGAAAACAGGTGTGGCTGGCCTCTTGAACTGGGTGGTCTGGACTGGACATACACCAGGCCTAGGTGCACTCCTCTACATCTCCATCGGGCACTTGCCCGCCTGTCAGGCCTTCTTCAGATTGGCCACGTGCTCCTGATTCGTCGCAGCCACCAGGACATCCTCATGAGTAGAAAAAGTATTCCCAGACAGCACACTCTGGATGTCCAGGTCCAAGCCCTACAGGAAACGGTATGCACAGTCCTCAGGTTCCTTCACCATGGCAGGGGCATAGCGGCTCAGCATAGTGAACTCTGCCTCGTACTCGTCAACGGTCATAGTACCCTGCTCCAGGTTGATGAAGCGAATCTCCATCATTCGCTTCGCCGACTTGGGAAAATACTGGGCGTCAAATCTCTTGCTGAAGGTATCCCATGAAATCGGCTTGGTCAGCCTAGCCTCCTCCGCAGTCCACCAACTGCGGGCATTATCAGTCAACTGCTTCCTCGCAAGATCCACCCATTCATCTTTATGGATTTGGGCAAGGCCCAAATCATCCTCAATGCTCTGACGCCACACTTCGGCCGCAAGCGAGCCCTCTCGTCCAGAGAAACTCTTCGGACGCATCTCTCTGAACTGCTTGGCTCCAGGAGCTGGTGCAACTGGTGCAGCTGGCGCAGCTGGTGCAGCCTGGCGTCCCTGCTGGACTAGATGATGCTGAACCTCCAGCATATCTCTCATAACTCCCAGCATCTGGCGGATGTCGTCGTCTCCGCCTCCAGGAGTTCCGGTTCCAGTTCCGGCTCCGGTCCCGTGTCGGGTGATGCGTCTTCCGGACATCTTGCAAAAGAGGAAGAAAGCCCAAGTTAATCCCGTGTATACGATTACTCTAGATGTTTGGCTAACGATAAGCGTTCTCATTATTCTGAATTTCGCAGTTGCAATGGACCTGCATGGGCCACCAATAAAACCTGTAACGCCCCACTTCCCAAAAAACACCGGAAGCGAGAGCATTACGCGGTCCGCTTGAACTGGAGCGGTGAAGCTCGAGTTCAATAAGCGTCTGTGATTAAAACACAGATGAGTTCCTTGCAACTACCATTCAGAAATAATAAGAAAACACATCCAGAAAAGATATAGCCACATCCAGAAATAATGTTCGTACACAGAGTTTAACAATGCCACAGCTGGGCTAAAAGTAGCAACAAGAATAACAACGTACTCGAAAGTAACTACAACGACAAAAGGAACTAAGAAAGCAGTAAAGGTGTCGGGGTCCACTAGTCCTCTGCTGGGAGAGGCACTTCGTCAGGTGCAAACTACTGACTCTCCAACTCAGGCGTCTCGTATTGGTCCTCCTGGTACTCAAGCTCTGAACCTGACATACATCCACAAACATGAATGTATGTCAGCTAGGGGTCTGCAAGAAAGAGTTAGCATCCCAAGGCGAAGTATATAACAAGTACATGAAATTTAGAAGCATTTAATATTTCGAAATGAAACGACTGTAGCAATTTAACGATTAACAATTTCGGAGCAGAGAGAAACAATCCTAGCATGCAGTTCTAGTCGATGGCAAGTTTAAAAATTAGATTCTCTGAGTTTGTTAGCATTTCAATATTCACGATGACCAAGTTAGCGTTACAATGACTATGTCAAGACTTCACATCTAATCTAGGGTTCTCGCCTTTAGGTCGTGATGAGAAGGTCGTTCCTCTCACGGGGGCTTACCGTGATTGACACTAACCCACCGCGTCGGGTGGTGCTCTTGAGGAGAGTACCTTTCATACGCCCAGTGGCCGCTCAACCCTAACCCCACCTAAAAGTTTTGCCGGAACACGAGCCGGCCTAGTCGACTCACACGACATCACGATATCACGTTACCGCCTTCGAGGCGCACGATCTCACGATGTCCAAATTGTTAAACATGTCAGGACTCACTGAATTTCACTGTTATTAATATTAGTGTTTTATGGTGACAGTTCTGCAAAGCGGAAACGGGTCGGACGACCGGTTCCGTAATTTCAAATAATGACGATTTCGTCCTTTCAGTTCAACTTGCTACAGAAACGACTTCTTTCTCTAGTTGTTTAAATTGGGGATATATCGTATGATATACCGTTGGATCCCAATTTTCGTCCTAGTCATTATGGTGTCAGTTTTGTACGTCATTTCACGCCTACTTTTTGAGTTACACAGCAAAACATGAAGGCGGCGTAAACGTGCCGAAACTTCTAAAAATCATAACAAATTATATACTGGCCTGTTTTTGGCGTTCTTGGTGTCGTTGGATTCGTCTCGACGAATACTATGATATGGAAGGTTCGGTTCGCTGTTTTGGCAGAAAATAAAATCAGAATTGGTGTTTTTCAGTTCAGGTCAGATTCGCAAAAGCTCCTACGACTTCTAATCAACATGTTTTATTAGGTTTCTCTACTTTACGATGGGGGTTATGAGTTTTAGGGGGTAGATCTACCAACCTGGAGTGAAGCGAGGGATCGGATGACGTCCACGGGCAGTGGCGACGTGTACGGTGCTGAAACTTCGACGTTCGGCTCTGAACTTGTTGCGGTCAGTGAGTAGACGACGGACGGCGGCTGTCAGTGAGCTCCGGGGCTGTGGACGTCAAATCTGAGCGGTTGGATGAAAACGCGGGCTGTTTTGCTGCCGTGAGTGTTGCGAAGATGGAGTAGGAGATGAAGTGGCTGTGGGGGCTGTTTTGCGGGAAGATGATGGCCTGGGGATGGTAGTTCTCGGCCTGGGGATGGTAGTTCTCGGCCTGGGGTGAGTTGCCGTGGGTTGTTGGAGTTGGGAGGTGGCCGTGGAGGAGAACTCGGGCTGTGGTGTTTGCGTGGGGGGAGCTTGTTGCGTGAACGAAGAAGGAGGAGAGGGAGAAGTCGGCGGCTAGAGGTGTTTGCGAAAAACTCCTAGGGTTTGAATATGCGTCGGCTGTGAAAGGCCCTCAGGGTTGGGGTTCTCATGACCTAGGTTTTATAGACCTAGGGTTTTATTTGATAAAGAAGCTAGGGTTAGTAGTAGAGGGCTAGGTCAATATTTGTTAGAGGAAAATAGGGTTCTGCGGAAGTATGTTAGGGTTTGGTCTTTTGTTTCTTTTTTTTATATATGTGTAACAGGCTGTGCGTGAATAGGGTTTATAAGAGTTGGGCTGTGGGGTTTTGATCAAATAGGTAGGCTAAGTCTTAGGGTTTGAATAAAATACAGGCCTAGGTTAGATGGGTTATTTGTAAATGTGTAATAGCCTAGTAGGTGGCTGCGGCTGGAGTGGTATGTTAGCCTTGGGTTCATACTTGCGTGAGTGTATAGGGTTTTATACAATAGACGTAGGGTGGCTGGGGTTTTAGTCTCATAGGCATTTCCGAGTGAAGGTGGCTGCGGTTTCAGGAGATATAGGGTTCATAGGCTGTGTAGGGTTTGAATAAAAGAGAGTAGGTTATAATATATATATATATATATGATGTAGGCCTAGGTTGAAATTTAAAAGATTGCTAGTGTGTGTGAAGGATGTGTACAGGCAATGCGTGAGCTAAAACATATAGGTTACTATGTTTAAAAAAAGAAAGTTGGAAAATATTAAAATAGGAGATACAAAAAGATAAAAGATAATAATAATAATAACAATAATAATAATGATGAATAACCAAGGGTCACAACAATGATAATAACAATAATAGTAAAAATAATGATAAGGAATAAAACTAATTAAGGCTAAATATAAAGATATGAAAAATTACAGATACGGACAAAAATAAATCAGTAGGGAAATACAGATAATATCATCCAAAAAGACTGGTCGTTACACGACTCCCCTCGATCCCCCCGATCAACTGCAACTCTCCTCCCTCACTTCTCGCATCTCTATCTCCTCGAAATCTCCTTGAAACCAAGCCTTAACGGCAGTTTTGACAGATCTGCGCGCTGCCGTTCAACGTCACCGCCCGGCCATCTCCGGCCACCTCCGGAGACCACTCCATAACCATCAAATCCCCCTCAAACCCCTTTAACTACTGCAATTCCCCTTTGGCCCCTCTGGTCGCCGCTTTTTTGCTGCGACGCACGACAACGACCGTTGTGCAAATCTGTCCTCTCCGTCTTCTCACTGCAGCCCACCACCGTGCACAGGCGCCATCGGCCACCCACCAGGCCAAGCAACCCCCCATCGACCACCTTCAATCTCCAGCAGCCCCCTTTGCTCCTAGGAGTTCACGCGCGTTACCGATCTCGCGTGTTTTTCCCCAACGTTGCTGTCATCGTGTAGATCCGTTGCGCTACCCGCAATGGGAGAGAGATCGATGATTGCTCGCTATTCGTGCCTCCACCTCACTGTCTGGATGTGTCTTGCTGTGATACCCATGGCCGAGATGTTGCTGACGATGCAGATCCATCCTCGTTCAGACCCGACATCCGCTCTACGATCGAACGTCAAAAGGTTAGCCCTCTAATGCGTAGTAAGAACCCACAATGTAGCGAATCGAAAACTTAATCTAAAAATCATCAACGATAACTAAAGTTTACTTTTTACTCCTTTAAAACGTTGTTCAACCTTAGACATCGACGAACGGACTCAATATCTGTGCACATAGGATAGTCGTCGATTAGGCGTAACGAATCAAAAAGATGTGACTTTTGATCATTAGGGTAGTCCTGCCAAACTTAGAAACTTACCATAATAGGATTGATGAAAAGCACGATCTGACATCGCCGTTGTTTTGTTTCAGACGGACCCTTGCTGACGCATCGCTTTGATGAGACGAACCAGATCGACGATGTACCCGCCACCGCATGCAAGTGTTCCTCACTTGCGTACTTTCGGCCACGTTTAGGCCATCTTTCCATGAACTGTAAAAGTACGATTAAATAGAACCGGATGTGAAATGATAGCGTCCGGGACCCCCTTGACAATTTAGACTTGACGATGAAGTCTAAGCACAAACAACAACAATAACTGACACCCTAGGTTCAATCTGTGTGTGCGTGCGTTTGGACCCCCTAGAATGAACAATTCCCTGTTACTTGCCATGTCATAAAATGTTACAAAAAGCCTTCGGGCATTTCAGATGCTCTCCAAGCTAGAGGGAGTGATCTCTGTTACAGTTTCACTTACGGAACGTTCGTCGCTCTCCCAGGGAGTGAGAAATATGCTACAGACCGTGGGGATAGAGGCACTTGTCAAGCTAGAGCGAGTGGTCTTATATTATGATTTCACCTACAGAATGTTCGTCGCTCACTAAGGGAGTGAGGGATACGCTACAGACCGTGGGGATAGAGGTACTCGTCAAGCTAGAGCCAGTGGTCCTATATTGTCTTGTCTTGAGCACTCGGGTTTGGGGTAGGGTTGAGCGATCGCATGGGGAGAGGATTTGACCCCCCTTAAACCGTAAGGCGTTAACCCTTCGTGACCCACACGGTACTTCTTGTCTTGTCTCGAGTTGTGTACTAGGTTGAGCGTTCCCTCGGTACAGACCGAAAGGCATGAACCTTAGTGAAACACTTCTTGTCTTGTCTTGTCCCGTCTACTTAGGTTGAGCGTTCCCTCGATACAGACCAAAAGGCGTGAACCTTACTGACACACATTCTTGTCTTGTCTTGTCCCGTGTACTTAGGTTTAGCGTTCCCTCGGTACAGACCGAAAGGCGTGAACCTTCGTGACACTCGCTTTACTTCTTGTCTTGTCCCGTCTAGTCTAGTCCTGTAGCCAGTAGCACACGCTACGGTTATTGTCTGTCTCGTTTACTTTCCTGTTCCGTTTTTACTTCCCTTGTATAATTGTTTAACTGCCATAACATCACAACAACATGTAATTTAACCAGTAAAACGTTGTTTAATAAATTTGTTTCACACTTGCAGTAGAGTCTAACCTTTTCTTATAGACTTTACCTGACGTACAGCTCCTTTTCTATTGGGTGTTGTACGTCAGGTACCGAGCCAGAGCTACCTGAGGACGTGGAGCCGGAGGACGTTGACCCGGAGTACCTTCCTGACGAGGACCAGTCGTAGAGCTACTTCCCTGGTGCTGATCCTTAGAGGTATTTACTGCTTTTTAGTTTGGGTGCTTTCACCATTAGTTTCCTTTCTGTAGTTGTTGCATGCTGGGCTTCTTTTTAGACTTTTGTACTCGCTAGATATTATCTCCTTATATTAATGAATGCAGCTTTCTTTTTGTACTCTTATTTCATGTCTCGCTTCCATCTTTTTGGAAAGCGGGGCGTGACATTCTTGACGAGTCATATACATATATTCAATGTTTTCTTCATCTCTAGTTTCTATGTGATATCCGTTAAAATGAATATCTTTGAAACTTATGAGATTTCTATTGGATTTTGGAGAGAATAGTGCATTTTGTATTTTAAGTCTTGTGTTAGTTGGGAGTAATATGATTGCTTCCCCAGTTCCTTCGATTATGCTGTACAGTCTCGAAATTGTGATTACAGGACCGTCATATTTGTTTAAGCTATAACAATAGCATGGATCGCAAAGGATAGTGTGCGTTGAGGCACTGTCCACTAGGCACTCATACTTCATCTATATATAAGCAAAATAAAATTTATTTAAGCAAATGAAAAACTGACATTCAAATAAAAGTGCTTTTAATGCAAACTACACATGAAGCGACATAGATTTAAATGCATAGATATAAAGATAGGGCTCAATCGAGCATATCATCATTCTCTAAGTCTTTTGCGGTGAACTTGGTTAGCGGTTGAATAGCCGCCAAGTTTGTTTCAGGCGGAGACTTCTGGCTCACCTGATACCGATCCTGGAGGTGGCGAGGAGTGCAGAAGTTTCAGTACCAATGTCCAGTCATGCCACATTTATGGCATTTATACTCCCAGTTCTTTTTAGGAATTGACACTGGACCAGTGTTCTTATGCTTCCATGTGCAGTTTTTATTCCTCTGGTTGTTGTTGTTCTGGGGTGGTACCCTTGCCGGCTTCATTGCAGCTTTTCCTTTGTTCTTTCTAGCATTCTTCTTGTTTTTCCACTTCTGGGGAGAAACTGTAGGAGAATATATGCTCATAAGGCAATTTATCCGAAAGTATACGTCTTGTTCATACTGTATATGGTACCTATTATTCTAAGTATAAATAGTTCGTATTAATATACTTAGATAATATCCATAGACTTATAGTTAGGTCCTTACGTATCTAGATGAGATCTCGATTATGAGTAAGTAAGTGACCGAATAGAACATAAGTCTTAAACGGTTCGTGGTCATAGATGTGTCGAGAACTGGATATCGACACATCGGATAGACCATTGTGTCTTAGTCTTACCTTAGGGTAATGACGATCTCATAGTCATTCGACTTGGTGAAGTCGGAGACGAGACACAAGTGCTCATTAGAGAATGAGTTCACTGAACGACCACATAAGAGTTATTATATGGTTGACTTTAACTTAACTGTCTTTAATAACTCTAGGGTGATGATAGGTTAGCTGGTCCTTAAGACCTGAAGTCATTTGTACAAACCTATGAGTGAACCGTGTAGCTTAGACCTATGATCTAGCTTCGAGGCTAGGCCTGTTGAAAGATCTTAGGTTGAGCTGCACCCGAAGCTCTCGAGGCGAGTAGATGACTAAGATGGGATTCGTCACTTCCGTTAAAGGGAAGTTAGCGTTACAGGCTCAGTACGGTCTTTATGTTAATCCTCGGCCGGGGTGCGTTGTAAGAAGTACAACGTGTATACAATAAAGACCGCCGTATACTGACCAATGTTGTCTAATAGGGTTCACAGTAAACCATACCCTAGGCCAACAAGAACACAGTCTTGACGAAGGGACTACGGCTAACGAAGTTCATCACTGACACAGCCAATGTAAACCCAATGATGCTTTTGTCAAAGGGTCGATCACGTTATGATGATTCTAAAACAGGGACAATATCTACTGCTCGTAGTGGCAGTCGTCTAGGGGTTCCGAGCCCCAACCTGTAGTAAGGTCAGGCTGTAGGGTCTCACACCGAGTAGTGTTCGTGTCTTAGTAATAGGAAGATAGAATAGAGAGAGATATCATTTGATGATATTCACAAAGCCTGTTGTGAAAGTTAGTCGCAATAGCAATAGGGACAAACGTTGCATTTGATGCAAACTATGATTAAACGAGTCGTAAATTGGTTACGACAAATTTAGTAGGAACAAATATATTGGAAGGGGTTACCTGGATGACGGGATCGTCCCGATCTAAACACAGGTTCGAATCATGTCCAAATCGGAGCTCAAACGAGCCCGGAAACGCGAAAACAGTCCAAGGCGAAGTGGGTTAGACCCACTGGCCAAATAAGCCCATAGACAAAGGCAAATGAGCGCAGCCCGCTGGCTGCAGCGGGCGTACGCCCGCTGTAGTAGGGGGCGTGGCCCGCTGCACAGCGGGCACGGCCCGCTGCATGCAGCGGGCCAGCGCCCGCTGTGGCAGCGGGCGTGCAACCCGCCCTGTCTCCTTGGGCAGGCACGCCTGCTAAGCTTAGCGGGCGCGCCCGCAACTTAAGTCAATTTAGGGTTTTTTGAAACCCCAAATGACGGCTACGAAAATCAATTATTTGCCCAACTTTGGGCAATTGTTTGAGGGGTCAAAGAAGTCGAAATTCGTCGCCGTCGGTTCCTACGCGTTCACCATTCGAAGCTCTTCAGATTGATAGCTTGTTTAGTGTCTAAAGTTTAATGAGCAAAGAGAATTAATTAGTTAAAGTTTGCTTTTATGAAAAGCTCACTTAAACTAGAAATTAAGCCAAATTGGCTTAATTATTTTTTCTCCCATTTGCGAATGTCCCACATTGCTCGCAACGAGAGAGTGAGTGCCGACTCCCTATATAAATAGGGGTGCACTCTCTTCGTTGAAAAATACACCAAGTCATCGATCGAGTAGCTCCAGACTTTTAGAGCAAGCTCAATCGGTGACTAAACTATTCTCTCTCTCTCTTCCTATTCTCTGGAGTAGTCCTAGCAAGACTACGAAGGGGGTTTGGATTTTGATCCGGACGTCTAAGACACGTGTTCTTCTCAAGTGAAACTTTCTACCGCGTGTGATCGGCTCGGAGGCGAAAGTCGGTTCGGGTGGATCGGTGCGAGGGTGCGAGGCGGCTCAGGCGGATCGAGTCAAAGCAGCTCGGCTACGAGGAGCTTCTGAAGACGATGCGGTACATCTTGCCTGCTCCAGGTCCAAGATTCCGGGTATGTGGTTAAGTAGTTTTAGTGTAGATTTAATTAGTCGCTTTAGAGTAGATCCTTCTTGGGGTGGTCAGATCCACCCCAAGTTGGCATAGATCGGACTAGTTTTTGGCTCCCTCAAAGCCTAGCTAAATAGTTTAGCTAGTCTAGAAAATTTTGATTTTCGGTTTCCGCTGCGCTTTTGTGCCTCTGTGGTCCATCCGACTTAGAACGGACACAGATCCGAGCTCTGGGGGTCCGCCAAAACCCCAACAGAAACATGGTGGGCTTTAGGGATATAGGCATCACCAGCAGGGTGCAGATTATGAGTCGCTAGTAGTAAGTCTCTATTCTGCTCTGCCCTAAGAAGGCAAGAGAGCAAATCAGAGAACTTTGTGAAGTTGCGTTCCCGGTACTGTTGCATGAGGATGGCATCTTTCTCGTGGAACGAGGTAAATGTCTTTTCCAACATGCGGTGCTCCGAGACTTCTTCACCACACAACTTCAGGTGTGAAGTGATATTATGAAGCGCTGAGTTGGACTCATCAACGGACTTATAGTCCTGAAGACGGAGGTTTTCCCACTCATAACTGGCACGTGGCAGTATGCCATCTATCTGATGCCTATAACGTGCCTCAAGTGCTATCCATAACTCAAGAGGGTCTTCTACCGTTAAGTATTCGGCCTTTAAGGTCCGATATATGTGTCTCCTGATATAGATAATGGCTTTCGCCATATCCATGTCGGAGACTACGATAGGAGAACTGCTAGATGGCTGTGCCGCTTCTGGGGCATTGTTAGTAGTGTCATGGCCGCGGCGGGGGCCAAAATTGAGTGAAGGAGTGCCATAGAACGCAAGTGGAACTTCAGGTCCACTCGCCAGCTCAGGTAGTTCATTCCTGCTGCGTCAAGGACCTCGAAATCGACGCTAGCCAATTTTGCCATTTTTATCAATGCAATTAAATAAGCATGAACTAATAATAATTGATTTAAAACATGCTTAATGTAAAGAAATAAATAAGAAAAAATGCGGGGATCGGCCAGATACCCAAAACATACAATGTCCAAAGTCCGTACTACAGTCCATAAAGCAGAAATATAGAAAAATACAAATTGGAAACCCATTGGGGTCCCAGATAGATGCAAGTTTCAACTCCGTCTTCATAGGTAGTAACACAGGTCTTTGGCATATATACATAAAAACTTCACTACAATTTCTCTCAGAATAGAAAAATACAAAGTTAAGAAAGGATATCAATACTGGCTGATCCCAAAAAACACATTTTGTCTTATTTAAACATCCGCGCAGTTATTAAGTGCTACAGGCAATATAAAAATCAATTGACGTAATTACGCAGGCTAAAGATACATTTACAACATATATGGCAATAAAAATTACGGTTAAAAAATTACTTGGACCACGGGGAAACGTCATTCATCTTTAGGTTAGGTAACTAAAGACAGAGCGGTCTCAGGGTCTTTGTAATTTTTAAATCGTGATGGATTAAAAATAAATCCAAATTTTTATAAGTTTGCATGTTTATGGAATATGACGTAATATGTAGCAAATGGTTAATAACAACTAAAAAGTTGTCAAAATTAATATATTGGAATTTTCCAAAATAATTAACAAATTTTTTTTAAAAGAATTTTCCAGAATTTTTCTGGAATTTTCTGTTAATAATAACAAATTTTTAGTAAAAAAGACCGATTTAAAAATCAGTTCTAAATTAATGTTTAAGTATATGTGTGATTATAAGTGGGCTACAGGCCCAAAAACAGTCAAAATAACTTATTTATAATTCAGTTTTGGGCTGCAGACCCATGGGCTGAAATTGTGTTTAAAAATTAAAAAGAAAATGCCCAAAAAGAGTAAAACAACATTAAATGTACCCTAAACCTAAAACAAAGTTTAGGGTTCTTTTTAAGGAGTGTAAAAGCCCCCAACCCTTTATCTTACAGATCATTTTCCCCCTCCCTATCTACGAAAAATGACCGGTGCGCCAGAGGAGCCCCCTGTCAGGGGGGTCGGCACGACGGAGGAGCCCCCCGTCAGGGGGGGCGGCAGCCGGCAGAGGAGCCCCCCGTCAGGGGGGCGGCAGCCGGCAGAGGAGCCCCCCTTCCGGGGGTGATAGAGGAGCCCCCCCTTCAGTGGGGGGGTGGGGGGTGGGGGCGACAGAGGAGCCCCCCCCCCCCCCCCCCCCCCCCCCCCCCCCCCGTCGGGGGGGGGGGCAAGAGGAGCCCCCCTGTCCGGGGGCGGCGGCCAGAGGAGCCCTCCCCGTCCGGGGGTGGCGGCCAGAGGAGTATTTAAATTTTTTTTATAATTTGTTATATTATGATAATCATAACAAAACGCCAAAATCTAAGAGAAGTTGTTGTATGTTCTAGATTTTGAGCAAAAATGTATATAATTTTTGCATATTATGTATCTACGGGATAAGAAATTATACCTCTAGATCGTTGATCTAGGAAAGAAAAATTGTAATCCCTAGATAAAATAATCCATGCTCCGGAAATCGATGTCGCAAGAGCTTTGCCACAACGGATCGCTGAAACAATAGATTCTTTAGCGCGGTAAGGGAGATTTGAGGGGATGTTTAGGAGAAGCTCTAGAAGTAGAGACAAAAGTGCTGATAACATGTTGAATAATTAGGAAAAGTGAGTAACCATGGCACAAAACCATGGTTCTCTATTTATTTAAATCATAGAAGTCCAAAGGCCATGAGATACCAAAGGTCCCCATTAGTAGGGATAATGGAGAGTAATGGGAGGATAAAGATGAGGGGAGGCCAAAGGCCTCCCTCATTCATAACAGTTCCATAAATGAGTAGATTTTAAACAACGAATCATAGTTTGCCGCTATATTTTTTTTGGGGAAAGCATGTTATTTTTGGAAGTCTCTAGTCTGCATATGATATGCAATTAGGCCATAATTAGCAATAAATCTTAAAGCCAATGGGACCTAAAGATAATTACATGTATCTTCTTATTGTTTTTTCTTAAATTTTTAACCATTAAAATAAAAATAATAGACTGCTTGAATATTCTAATGGTTAATTTGGTTTATTTCTATTTGAATTTGCCAAATAATTTATTTATATTTGATACTTCTACATGTGATACAGATTTCGTGAGAATTTCCAGGTTGTCTTCAAAATCGCCCACTTTGCTTAAAATTGTTCCTTTAATTCCATGTATGATTCAGAATCTTTTCAAAATTATATATTACCATACATTCTATCTCAAACTATTTGAATTCTGCAGTTGTTTCAAGTTTGAACAATTCTTGTAATTTTTTTATTCACCAGAAAGCTTGGTTAAGTGCACGCATGGGGACTGCAACACTTCGTGTAATTTATGAGGAGAGAAACTACTCTTTGGTTCTCTCATTAGTTCTTTTTTTCTTTTGTTTTTTCTTGTTCTTTATCTTGAAGCATGTGGTTTTGCACTTCTAGATTTGAACCATCAAATAACAGAAAATTTCATAGATCGTAAAAGCCATCATGTGTTTGCTAGGTAAAAAATGCAAACCATGCATGTTATTATGGAAGGGCTAGGACATTGCAGGTGCCAGTTGTTATGATTAATTAGATTCTATAATGAGATAAGTCTAGGAAGCTTGCATGTGGCACAAATGCTGCTGGCGATACATATCTTACATGTTATCTAGAGAAGTCTACGATGTCTCTTGCATGCTCCAGCAGTGTCGGAAATAAGGTAGAATTTCATATCGCATGGAAAATGTATTTCTCTATAAGGAAAAATAATTAAAAGATTTGGATCTCGTACTCAGATTCATATTTATATCATGGTGTATAAAAACTTGAAGTGTAATGAGCCATCATTTTTTTGAAGATCAACACCATTCATCTTTTTCTACAGAACATGGATGATAAAAATATCAAAAATCAAGTGAATCCAATATTTCTTGACCATCGATCTGATTGTTGCAAATTCAATGGGTTCCGAACAATAGAACTTTTGTAAGGAGTAGATCAATGGTCAAATCCCGCTGAGTTCACCTATATTTGGGATTTTGGCATTTTTGAACATGTACAACAAACCCAAACAAAAAAATTGAAAAAATGTTGGAAAATGAGATTTTTGGAGGGCCGGTGTAGGAAATTGTCTACACATGGGATACATCAACCTCATATATATTTTTTGAAAAGTAAGTGTGTATGTATATAAATATAAACATGGGATACATCAAGGCAATGACCAACAAGCAGAGCCAGTGAGGGAGAGGCTGGGAAGCAGTCACCCCACACAAGAACTACCATGCAGATCCAAGAAAAGAAAAAAGAAAGAGAAACCTATACTGGAGAGGCACACAAAGGCGGCCTAAAAAGCCCCCCGTTCCCAAAAATGGCGAGATCCACCGAATCTACATCCCCAAGCTCACAACCAAACATGGCATCATAGACATCAGAAGAGATCCTAGCGATGAGGGCAGTCATGGGGCTCCTCAAGGAGCGAAAAGTGTTGTTGTTCCTCTCCTTCCAAAGGAGCAAATATGCCAAACAGTCGCAGAGAAAACCATCAAAGAGAGCTTCCTCATGGGAGTGGTCTTCCCCTTGGTTCCAAACCACTGCTTCAACATGTGAGCATCAACAGTAATGGATTTGGAGCCGGAGGGAAGACCAAGCCGGAGCTTGCAAGCCGACCAGATGAAAGCAGTATAGTCGCAGCGAAAAAAGATGTGACGAGTTGACTCAGGGTGCGAACCACAAAGAACACAAGTGGACTGGTCTCAGATCCCCTACCTGGCAAGTTGATGGGTGGTGGGTAGCCGATCAATGAGAGCACGTAGCAAAGTGAGGGAGAACTTGGGCGTATGCCTAGGAAACCAAACCAAGAGAGTAAGACGAGCAGGGGAAACAACAACGAGTGGAAGACCAAGCCGATCGATGAGAACAACCACCATCCACGGCCCACTCCTAAGAGTACAGACCATCCGTCACGGAGGCGGAATCAAGGAGGGGTGAAAGGTGAGAGAGATCCACAGGAAGGGTCCAAGCTACACATCCTAGAAGTCGGCGACACATCGGTACCTCAAGGAAGGGGGAGGGGTGCTCAGCTTGGCCAGTGGGCCACATGGTAACCTGAGATCATACCAGAAGGAAGAGTAACATCATCCATAACTCTACGGAAGCAAGCAACAGCCAAGTCCCAACTATGGAGAATATGCTTCCAGGAACCAGAATCCAATACCGAGGCCTCACATTGAAATAAGGGAGTGTGCTTCAGGTAGGCATTACGCATGTAGGAGGCCCAGGGTGAGGGAGAATGGGGAAGTCTCCAGAGGAGCTTGGCACGGGCGGCCACCCCCACCTCACAAAGAAAACACAGCCTAATCCCCCCTCACATTTGAGCAGGCACATGTCCTCCCACCTCCAAAGATGGAGCTCCGTCCTCCACATGAAATCCCGACACATACGATCGATCGTGGCCAAAACAGAAGAGGGCATGTGGAAGGACTGGATCCAGTAAGAAACGAACCCGTGGATGACAGTTCGAACAAGCTTGATACTCCCCGCTGTAGAGAGGAGCCTGGTGGCCAACCAGAGATCATAGCCTTGCACTTGTCCACAAGCCTAGAATAGAGCTTCGCCTCCGGATAGGAGGATGAGAGAGGGAGCCTAGGATATTTGACCCGGGGCAGCAATATAAATACAAAGGAGGGAGAGCTCACTCCCAATGCTACACCCCTTGCTTAGAATCAGTTTACTCTTCCCCTTATTCACCTCGAGGCCAGACATAAGATGGAAGGAGGTGAGCAATCTACCAAGCCCAAGAATGAAGAGGCCTTAGCTTTGCAGAAAACCAACATGTCATTGGCAAAAATAAGACGGGATGGGATCCCTAACCCCCACTCTTAGGTGGGCAAATGGCACCGGAGATGGAAGCAGCATACATCAATAGAGTAAACGTCTCCCTGACTAAAATGAAGAGGATTTGGGAAATAGGATCACCTTGGCGGACACCTCTATCACTCCCAAAGAAACCAGTGGGGAAGCCGTTGACAAGGACCAAGAAAGAAGCCGAGTCAACGCACACCTTGACCCAATGGATGAAATAGGGGAAAACCAAGGTGCAACATGAAGTAGTAGATGAATTCATGGTTGATGCTATCAAATACCTTGCGCAGGTCCAGTTGAATGCAAGCCCTAGCACCCATAGAGGCAGAGAAGTCCCTAATGAGCTCGTATGCAAGGAGAGAGGAGTCAGAGATAATGTGCCCCTTGATGAACACAGACTGATTCCAAGAGATAAGACCAATGATGACGTCAGCTAATCTCATGGTCTTATAAATCACATTGCAGCAAAAGATGGGGCGATAGTATCCAAGAGACGAGGCCGACGGAGACTTAGGGATAAGATTGAGAAAAGTGTGGTTGATCTGCTTCAGGATACGACCAGAGGAGAAGAAGGAGTGCACAGCAAGCAGAACATCCTAACCCATAATCCCCCACATTTCTTGGAAGAACAGGGGGAACCCATCAGGACCAGTGGCTTGTCTCTATCAAGGAGAAGAGGGAATCCTTAATCTCTAGATCAGTAACAGGACTGCTTATCCACTCACGAGCACCAGGGAGAGGATACGCTTAGGGATCACCTCAAGGAAGGAGGAAGTGTACGAATCTGATGGAATAGGGAAGTGAAGAACTTAACCACATCGAAACAGAGGGAATCAAGCTTGGTGGCAGGGTCCCAATCAGGGCCAATCAAGTGAAGAAGTTTATTCCCTGTCGCACGATCCTTGGAAGCCGCATAGAAAAACTTGGTGTTTTTGTCCCCCTGAGAAGGCCAAGTCTGCCCGCTCTTCTGTCTCGCCTGGTTCTCCTCACAATCAAGGCTAGAAACCAGCAAGCGACGGAGGGCACAATCCCGGTGTAAGAGGTCTGGACAGGAATGGAAGTTAGGTGAGGCCCGAAAAGTAGAAATGTCATGCCTAACAGTATCTAAAGGAGGGAAAGGGTGACAAGCCAAGGGCCAGGCACGGATGGCCACCTTAAGGGCTATGAGCTTGGAGACCAGTCTGAGCATGGGGTAACCAGAGAAGTGGCCACACCAGATGAAAACCAGAAGAGCATAGAACACCAAGGTCTGGAGATAATGACTGAAAAAACGAAAGGGATTTGGCCCCAAGTTGGGGGAGGGATAACCTGAATCAGGAGAGGCATGTGGTCACTAGTGTCGGGGGAGGTAGGACGCAAAGGCATCAGGAAAAGTGGCCACCAGATAGAGTTCACGAAAGCCCTATCAAGTCCGCAGGAGATACGGGGACAAACCAAGGCAAAATTTCTCTAACTCAAATAATAACTGACACACCTAATGTCATCCAACCCACAATCGTCAATACATCTATTGAAACCCTCAAGCTGATTCGAGGAGAGAATACGACCACCAACTTTTTTGCCAACAAAATGGGTGACATTGATGTCACCAAGGACCACCTGTGCCCCTCCACCAACAATGGAGCTATCACTCCGGAGGGAGTCCCACAGAAGAACTCGGTCAGACACCAAGTTGGAGGTTTATACAAAGGAGAAATACGCCAAATAACCACACTGGTAGGTACACTCGAGTGTAATGTGCTACGCCGAGGATGAGACCACTTTGCAATCCCAAACCTTTGGGTCCGACACTACCCAAACCCTCTCCTTAAGCACATGGGCGTAGTTGTGGAAAGTCACCCACCCTTTAGGGCAGCACGAAGAAATTATGTCCCCATTAGGGTCGCAGACTTTGGTCTCCAAAAAGAACCACAAACGTGGCCCTATACTTCGTGATATGGTGTCAGACATCCCTACGATGAGCGGCAGCGTTCAACCCCCTCACATTCCAAGCTATGACCGACATAAATCAAACAAAGCGGGGGTTTTTGGCTCCTAGTCTTCACATGAGAGGGGGCTGTCCTCCAGGGTTTGGGGATTGGGATTTTGATGTTTTGGTAGGGGATATGTAGATGTGATTGGAGATAGTAGCAGGCTACGAGAAGCTTAGGGTGGAAGGGGGTAATGGTTTGTAGCAGGGGTAAGGGGGGATACGGTTGGGGCTAAGTGCAGGAAACTCCATATTGGAGATGGCGAAAATTCCAGCGTCAACATACCCACTTGGAGAAGCAACCGAGGCGGGGTTAGACTCACCCAGGACCCCAAACCTCCCAGGGGGCTATCCAAGCCAATCTCAACACCCACGATGCATAACAGTGTAGAAAGGGGTTTATTAACATCTAAACTATCGGATACAACGGAGATCGAGCCCAGATCTTCATGATTTACCAACCCAGCATTAGCAGTTGTGGCCGCACCAACGACAACCAAGACAGTTGGACCTTCCAACTCCATCAGGTCCCAAAGAAACCTCGAGACATATCTCTCGCAATCAAGACTCCAACAACATTCTGTACGTCAGAGACACCAACCATAGTCAAGATGGCTGAGCCAATAATCGACTCCTCCGAGCTGCCCTGTAACACATCCGAGCCCTCCAGGGGCAAGCTGGCATCACCCGACATCCCTAGGTTAGCCACCGCCCTCCTCACATCCGATCCACCAACAACGCCCTATAAATCAATAGGAGGGGCACCCATACCAACCAATCTACCACCAATCGTGTCTCCCACACAACCATTCAAATCATACATATCACCCAGAACAGAATCGTTCTGGCAGGAAGCGAGAGAACCAACAGGGGGTAGTAGAAGAGCTCACCGGCAAAGTAACAGGGCTAGCACCCAATGAATCTCCCGAGAGCAGAACCTCCTCAAAGACTATCACCAGCTCGTCTTCATATCTGTGAGCGAGTGCACAGAAAGAGCAATCTTGATTCCACAGGCAGCAGGTGAGAGGGAAGGTGCAGTCAGGATGGTCTATCCAATCAGACCACCAACCAGAGCAGAATGAGACGGCAATACAGTCGAGATAGTGGCTGGGGCAGCAACACTAGGAGAGGGAACAGAGTTCACAGGCTCAGATCTCTGCAGATTAAATGGCTGTTGGCAGGCAGTCTCATCACGTGGCGACGTTCTGTGGGGCGGGTTGGGGTTTCACATTAGGACAGCTTATGTCCAAAGCAGCAAAAATGCAAGCAGAGGAGGGAACTTCTCTCATACTCCATGGCCACTGGAACGATGGAGCCATCAGCAAGTCGTGCCAAGATAGAAGAGGGAAAGGAAGAGACAGAGTCCACTTCGACGAAGCAGCGAGTTGGGCAGCATTCGCCATCGCTGCATCAGAGAACAACGGTTGACCCACGACACTTATTAGCTTCCCAAGATGGTAGGAGGCCAAAATTGAATAGGAAATTGCAGGAAACGAATCCAAAGGGGAACAAAGGAGAGTACGTCACAGTCCAACCCGATGTGGGGAGACCACCGCCGAAGCACAAGGAGGCGCCCCTCTAGCAGTAAAGGCCCCCCATGGAGAATATCGTCGCAGTCCTCATCATTCTCGAACTTGAAGAAGAAGAAGAAGAAGAAGCTATTTTCTCTGGTGTGCATGTGTACCTCACCTTTGGTCTTCAACCAGTATGTGTGCCTAGCGCCCCGTAGCCTGGACAATGTTAGAGGGGAGGATATCGACGACAACACCATCCTCTATCAAGCTATGAGGAAAGAAGGCCAGCGCACAGTTAGGGGTCGTGGGGACTTGTGGGGCACGGATGTTGCTGAATGATGTCGAGGTCACATATGATGAGCGAGGGTTGGAGGGAGGAGCTCTAAGGGGAATTTAATCAAACACCCGGTGTCCGTTGGAGCTGACTACAGCAGGAGCAGAGGGATGGCATGGAGTAGCCCCTAAGCTTGGAGGGGCCATGACAGACTGCCAACCACCACAACCATGGTGCCCCGCAGTCCTGCCACCACCACGTCCCAAGCAGACAGTGCCGGTCCTATCAACAAAGGGACCCAAAATTGAGGTAGCAGTAGGACACCGCCAGCCAGGAATAGGAACCCAGGGGTTATCCACCACACCACCACCAGAAGAGTCGACATCACCAGCCTCGCCATTAAACGTCGGTAGAGAAGAGTCATCATTGCCTGGAGGATAAGTTGAGAAAGTTGGTCCAGAACTCGTGGATGCCATAGAGAATCAGATGTGGGAGCTGCAGAAGGGGTTGGGGGAGAGAGCAGGGAGTGGGACCGCCGGAGGGGGCGGAGCCCTAAGAGGGAGCAGTACTGCACAGATCGCTGCCCGATCGCCCTAGAAATCATCGGAGGGGAGGTCAAAACTTTTTTTATATATGTTCAACCTCATAAATATATGCCTGAGCCCAACAAGTCTCAAGACAACTGAGTCCCCTTCAATCCAAGAGACTGAACATAAAAATTTAGAAAAGTAGGGAGGTAGTCATTCTTCAACAATCGAGGGGAATTTTGATGGTCATATGGAGCTGACTCATCCGGAATCTACACCTAAATTCCACCTAGCGGTGTCACGGTCGCTAGGCGTAGCACGGCTTCTAGGTGTCAATTCTGGGCTCTATCCGCAAGCAGACGGTGTCAAATTATAGTATAAAAGATGTCGGATCCCACAGGGACGGTGTCGGTATATTTGAGGTCTCATGTTATTTTTAAATCTCGAAGTGAGATAGCTGTCGGTTGGAAAAGTTTGGTTTTGATGTTGTCGTTGACTTGATAATAAAGAGGAATCGGGTTTTAGGGATCACCGCTAAGACCGTCGGAGATTGATGTTGGAATAGGATCCTTACGTTGCATTAGATTTAGGGGATGAGTCTCTCAATTCATACCACTCTCGAGGGTTAGAATTTCGAGGTATTTCAGTGGCTCTCATTGACGCAATGGCGGTAGCCGTCAATGTAGCGATATATTTCGTCGGTGGATCCCCTCAAGGCACGAGCCGGGTATGGTCACGAGCCTTGGTTGGATCCACTAATTTCCCTATTCAAATCCCAAGGATACTCCTCAATCTCATCAATTCCACAGACCGTGTGCATGATCTCAGTACAAGTTATCCTAGGGATTCGGACGGATCGACCGAAATACTCCCCTTTATCCCCAATTCAACCTAGAGATCCAGATCTACATCTTCCCCCTAAAGTCTTAGTGCTAACCCATCAACCCTAGAGGAGACTACTCACACATAGTGAGTTTAACGAGAAAAAATACGATTTTTATCGAGGAAAACATTCTAGCAAATGAATCAATTGATAATCGAATAACTTACGCACCGAAGACGAAGAGAAAATGTAGCAAATAATAATCCGAAGAATTCCCAAATATTCCAGAACGCAAGAGCAATAGATCTCCAAAAACAATTCAATAATCTCCAAGAAATTAAGTTTAGATCTACCTAAAAAATTCTTTCCAATCTCCCCCTCTCCAAAACGTAATTCAAAATGCAAAAGAAAATCCAACTCCCTAATAGCATTCCTCAGATCTGCACTTCACTCAGCTGTGCGCATCAGATGGCCACAAAAATTTCCAAAAATGTCCTTCATTGTCGTCGACCGAGTCAGTGACTCGGTCGAGCAGGAGCTTTCACGGTCGGGCTGCTCGGTCGAGCAGCCCTCTTGCTCGGTTGAGTACGTCAGTGAGTCGGGCTTCTTCGAAAAAGCATCACTCTGTCTACTCGACCCATGTCAGCTTTGCTCGGTTGAGCAGCCAACTAACTCGGTTGCATGAGTCCTGCTCGGCTCGAGTAGGATGTTGATTGAGCTTCGGAAATGGGAGATACTCTACTGAGTCACCATACTGCTCGGTCGAGCAGCATGCATATCAGCTTTCATTCTTCTTCGTGCATCAGCTCAACCGAGCAGGTGCTCTGCTCGGTCGAGTCACCTGGGAAAATCTCAGCTTCTTCTTGCAGCTTCTCCTTTCCTCCAGGAAATCTCCTCTACTCCTCCCGTAGGCTTCCAAAACTCGGCGAACTCTTGGAGAGCTTCGCCAACGGGTTCAAAGGCATGTCTGATGTGTCCATATCCAAAATGGGTCCTGAATCGCTCCAGAATCCCTGAAAATCCATAAAACTCTACGAAACTCGAATATGGCGTTAGAATTGCAATATCGTAGGAAAATACGGGATTTGGATGCGAATATGGCATGAAATGCAATGGCATGATGCTATAAAAAGATGGAAAATATGGACACATCAGGAGCCCTGCCAGGTTGAGAAAGAGGGTGATATTTTGGAAGTTGGGGCAGGAAATATTGAATGGAGTGGAAATATTGCGGCAGTGGGGAAGCAGTCAAATGGAGTTGGGGCTGTGATGCTGTGTGCTAAGCTGAGGAAGCAGGATACTGTTATGTCCAGAACTGGGATGGATGTTGAATGTGAAGTTGGAAGGGGGATTGATGTTGAGTGTGAAGGTGCTAATACCGCAGGTGGAGTGGAACTTACTGAGCCCACTATCTCATCTGATGTCGGAGCTAGTAAAGGTATCAAAGTATCCGCAACAAACAAAGACACTCTGTTAAGTAAGGACACCATGTCAACTACCATATTTCAGGACACTGGAGGACAGAATTCTAGTGCATGGAACCAGCACCCTCCCTCCTCCTCGCTTCAGATGTGGAGGTTATCCCATCAGAGCTGACATATGCCAACCCCAGCTAGGAAGAGGAGCAAGCAGATCTGAAGGCTGCGGCATCCACAACCAAAACAAATGAAAGTACGGGTAAGAAAGGATCCCCATCCGTTGTGTTTAGGAGCTCTAGGCTTGCAGGTAGCCAAGGAGCCCAACAACCAATTCTAATTTGATGACTGTGTTCATTTGGAACACAAGTAGGCTGAACAACTCAACTCGGAGGGGTGATCTCAAGATGCGAATTCGAAAGCTCAGCCCTTCAATTGCTTGTTTGCTAGAAACGAAGGTGGACCAAGTGCATGCTGATAGAATTGATAAATTTCCCTAACACCTGTGTAAGTTTAGATAACAGGTCTCATCATGGGGGGGATTGTAGTAGTTTACAACGCAAGCATTTGGAGTGGAAATCTCCAGTTCTCGTCCCCTCAACAAATAACTGTGAAGTTTACCAATGCTACGGGGTTTGTAATGATGCTGGCAGTAGTGTATCCCATAATCTTGCCTCCTATAGAACCGCTTTGTGGGAAGAGTTGGAGTCCATCTTAACTTGAATAATTCGGTGTTGTGGCTAGTATGGGGGACTTTAACTGTGCGAGGTATGCACATGAGAAAATTGGTGGTCGTTGCTTGGATGTTGGAGCAGTTGATGCTCTCAATACTTGTTTTGGCCATTGTAAATTGATCGAGCTGAAGAGTGTTGGGGCTCGGCACAGTTGGTGTAATAGGAGAATTGGAATAGGGCGCATCATAGCTCAACTTAACAGGGTTCTGTGCAACATTGATTGGATTCGAGTTCTCCCCCAATCCTACATCGCATATGCCAATTCAGGGACAAGCGATCATTCCTCTATGCTCAAACATCTTCACTTACAGGTAACATCCTTCCCAAAGCCTTTCAAATACTATAATGCTTGGTCATGTTATTCTGGATACTGCACCTATATTCAAAGCACCTGGGATATGTATACAATTGGTTCCCAATGAAGAGATTGGTTGATAAATTAAGAAATTTGAAGGAAGGTCTAAGAATCTTGGCAACTAAAAAACGGAACAGAGTGGATACTGACAGTTGCCGTGCTGAGCAGGAAATTATCCAGTCTAATCGCAATCTTGCCCATAATATTGACCTGCAGAAATTAGAGCAAGAAGCAACATTCAAGCTTCACATGCGCTGGATATTGAAGAATCTGATTTGAGGCAGAAAAGTCGTCAGAACTGGATTAATCTTGGGGATCGTAACTCGAAATTTGTTTATACTATAATGAAGGCCAGACGATGCTACAACAATCTATGCCACCTCATTAACTCTGACGGATCCAGGAACTCTAAGTTGAATGATCATAGGGTCGAAGCACCTCTGTTCTATGAAAATCTGTATACACATGATCATTACTGGAATGTATTCCTTAGTTTAATTCCTAAATGTAAACTTACCATAGAGGCCTCCGATTGGTTGGACATGGGGATATCAGCTACAGAAATCAAAGATGTCGTTTTCCAGATTAGAAAAGACAAAGCCCCTAGTCCAGATGGGTTCAATGCCTACTTATATCACCATGATTGGGATATCATTGGAAAGGATGTCATCTCAGCAGTATCCACATTTTTCAGATCTGATTCTATGTTGCGGCAAATAAACCACACTTTTCTAATGATTGTTCCAAAAATACAAATGCTTCAAATCTGGGGGACTACGGGCCTATTTCTTGCTGCAATGTGATATATAAGATTATTAGTAAGATTCTTTGTAACAGGATGAAGCTAGTCATTACTGAGTTGATTTCTCCCAATCCAGCTGTGTTTCTCAAGGACAGGCTTCTCTCAGATTGCACCCTTATTGCTCATGAACAGATTCATGATTTCAGTAATCCTATGGGAGCCAGGACATGCCTTAAGCTAGATCTGTGCAAAGCTTTTGATAGGGTCAACAGGGAATTCATTCTTTTTATTTTGCACCAAATGGGTTTCAGCGCAGATTCATCACTTAGATCACAAAGTGCATCACCACCCCATCTTTCTCAGTGTTGATTGAGGGGGGCCCCGTGGGGTTATTTACGTCCAACAAAGGATTGAGGCAAGGTGATCCACTATCACCTTATTTATTTGTTCTTGTGATGGAAGCTTTTTCCCTTCTTATGGCTAAAGCAGAGGCCTCGCACACTATACATCCCATACGAAGAACGAAAGCTATTTAACATTTATTATTTGCAGATGACCTTCTGGTTTTCTATCGTGCTAATTCACACTCCATCAAGGGGCTTAAAGATCTACTGGATACACTTTATCTCTTTACTGGGCTTCAAGTAAACTGGGACAAGAGCTCTGCTATCTTCAGTAAGGGAACAAGATCTCCTAACAGCCTTGCTGATATCCTTGGAATTAAAAAGGTAACTACCCTCACTACATATCTTGGCCTGCCCCTCTCATCTAATTACCCTAAAGCCCCCATGTATGCTCGGTTGGTTGATAAATGCAAGAAGAGACTTCTTGGATGCTCGTCGTCTCTCCTATCCATTTCTGGCAAAATAGAGTTGGTTCGTATAGTTATTTATGGAATGGTAGCTTTCTGGGGCATGTCTACTGCATTCCCCCATCGATTCTAAGATCCATCAGCTTGGCATGTAGGAAATTTATTTGGGGGAAACTTAATATTTGGGCTTGGCGAGACTTATGCACCCCCAAGGAAAGGGGGTGGGCTGAGACTTCTCTCTGCTCTTAATGCAGCATCAGGTGTTTGTTTGACTTGGAGGCTCTTATCCTCAGATGGCTCTTGGGCGTAGTACATGAGACAGTGTTACAACATGGAGGCAGATAGTTTTTATCTAACCAAGGCCAGACCTACTTAATCTGGGACTTGGCCTTCTCCAATACTGTAATACATCACAGAGACTCATCAAGCAGGTGGTAAGGGATGGTAAGTCCACATCTTTCTGGTATGACAACTGGCTGCCAGTAGACCCCATAGCTCATCTGTAGGAGGTCCCCATTGGAGCTGATAAGAAATTGGTTTACGATTATTGGACCCCTGATAGTTAGAGGGATGATCCAGATATTTTAGTCTATTACCTTTGCTTCTGACTATCTCCCCAGGTCAGGGTAGTGACACATTGGAGTGGGTGCATTATCCTACCTGTCGTTTTTGTGATGCATATGATGTTTCTCGCTCAAGGGGCACCCCTTTGCATACTACAATGTGGTTTGGTATATCAAGCATATTCCCAATATGGCAATCGCCCTAGTTCGAGCATACCAGGGTAAACTCCTTACGAGAGATACTCTTCATAAATGGGGGATTGCAACCACTCAATCTTGTGTCCTATGTGATGAGGATGGCACTATAGAGAGCATTGATCATCTATTCTTTGAATGCAGTTATACTCGGTATATTCTATGCAGGAGCCTACTTAAACTGGGCATAACTTCACCTACACCGTCTTCGTTTGTGGGGGTAGGTGATCTCATTCTTTCCCTTTACAATTAGAAGAATAGTGTGGGAATTCTAGCTAAGACAGCCTTGGCTTCTATGGTCTGGCATATCTAGAAATGGAGTAATGGGGGGATTTTTGAAGGTAAGGGGGTGGAGAAGACAACACTATTTGAGGATATTAGGACTGATGTCATCATTAGACTTTGAGTTATAGACCGCGATAACCCATCGTGATTACCCCCTTCTCTAACTGGGGATTTTTGGATGTCTAACATGTTTTAGTTATGCTTTGTTTTGCCACTTATGTACATTCATTCTAGTCTCTCTCTTGCTAGGTAGCTTCTAGTAGGGTGCCAGTGAGTAGTGGGTGACGACGCTTGTGCCCTCTCTCCCCTCTCTAATATCCTCTGGATGCCCTAATGGTAATTTTGTATTGTTTTGTATAGTTCTAATACTAATAAAGATACACACTTACTCACGTGTGTGTGTGTGTGTAAGCTTAATGTGCCTGCGGGCGTGCGCAGGCAGAAATACCTGCGCACACCCCCTCTATTCGGGGTTTGTAGGTATTTTGTTTGAATTTTTTTCTGCAGTAGGTAGATATACTTGTTAGATAGCTTCCCACAAAATTTCAGGTCAAACAAACACCATTTGGGCATCGAAACATCCATCACAAAAATGCTGCGCAAAATTGTACAGAATTTTGGAAAGTTTTGCGCAACGTTTTTGTGATGTATATTTCGATGCCCAAATGGTGTTTATTTGACCTGAAATTTTGTGGAGAGCTACCTAACAAGTATATCTACCTACTACAGAAAAACAATTGTAAAAAATACCTACAAACCTCGAACAGATGGGGTGTGCACAGGTAATTCTGCCTGCGTATGTTCTTAGGTACATTTTTGGGTATATATATAAGTGCTTTATGTGAGAGGGCGTATGAGAGAGGCTCTCATATGGCGTATGATAGCCATTATTCTCATATGTATGTATGTATGTATGTATGTATGTATGTATGTATATCTATCTATTATACAAAAGAGGGATGTTATCAAGAGAAATTGGATAAGAGAATTTGGACAATAGAAATTGAATAAGAGATGAGATTTTAAGGGATAAGAGAGGAGGTGGGGAATTTTGCACATACAACCCCGGCTTTTGCATTTTTGCCCCTGGACCCTTCCCACACCCACACCCACACTTTTTATTCTTACACCCTTTTCGACCATTTTTTTCTGGTCCACGTGCACATGTGCACGGGTTATTTGCTAGGTTATATATATGAGAATAATGGGTACCAGACGCCATATGAGAGAGGACTAGTCATACCCCGTGCCCGCGGGCACGGTTCAATTAAGATTTCCCCCGCAAAATCTTTGTTCCCCAAAAATTAAAGCACAATAATTGTTCTTTAGTTTCCTTAAAAATTCTAGTTCCCCCCAAAATTTACATTCCCTGGAGAATTTAGTCCCCTCAAAATTTTAGTTCCCCACAAAATTTAGATCATAATCCATGCCGTAAGGGCACCGTTCATTTAAAATATTCCCACTTAAATTCTTAATCCCTTAATATTATTGATGCATCAGATCAAAGATCCTCGAAGTTTAAATGAATAATAATAAGTAAAGCGCAATAATTGTTATTTAACCACCTTAGTTCCCATTAACCACCACTCAAAGTTCTATTCCTCATAAAACTCCAATACTTTAAATCGGTACCATCTCTAATGAGTTAAAACACATTTTAACAGAAATAAATCCAAAGCAAGCCTAGCATAAGCCATAATTTCTAATACATATTCACATAAGCATTCACCAGCAATCCACCCATGAAGCTTATACCTTGGACCAAAAATTCCTAATCCATGGGTGGATTGCTGGTGAATGCTGGTAGGAGGCCAAAATTCCTAATCCATTGTTTAACAACCAAACTCGAATAAAATTTCATTACACAAACTAATAATCCCATATTACATGACACATGAAAGCAAATCCCTAAACCTAAAAACACCCCCCATGACATCGAGATCTACAAACCAAGCATCAAAATCTACAAAGCTAAAAAAAGTAAGGTATGAAAAGAAAAAGTTCAGAAACAAAGAAGGTTCTTTGGATCTCATCTTCAGCAACATCCTTTGAAGGGGCTGACTTTTTTGGAAGTAGGAGGTTGTAGATGTTGCGCATCACTCCACCGTTGGCAAAGGTGACATTGCCTAAAAGCTTGGAGAGCTTCTCATCATTCCTTACTGCCAATTAGTTGTGCCTTGGGATGAATCTGGTCATCATGTTGTCCCTCGTTGTGTTCCCGGCAAGCTCAAGAACCTGTTTATATGAAAACATTTTACTTACCCAACATAAAAAGATGAAATTATGAAAACTAATGAAAATTCGGATTGTTTATGAAAACAAATGAAGATTGAACTCTCATGTAAATCAAAACTAATGATATTGTATTTAGCAAACTACATCCCAGATAAACCTATGAAACTAAGACCAAAACATCGTTTACCTTGATGATGCAAAGGAAACATGTAGGATTGAGATGAGGCACCATACTTTTTGGGAGGTCACAATCTAATATAATTGGTTTTCCCATTTACAGCGGTAAATATTTTAGATAACACTATTGCAAGCTTATTATGTAGCTTATTATGCGAAGACATTATTGACCAAAAAACAAACACCAATAGCCAAAGACATGAGGCATGTTTTGATAAGAGTCTAACGATTGGTATAGGTCAAAAGATACTAAGACTATAATAATTTGTATAGGCATGTTCCGATAAGAGTCCTGCTACTCGAACTATAAATTTTACACAACCAAATTTCCATAAACATGCATGAGGCTCTGAAAAAAAAGTCATGTGCAATACATGTAGATGTAGCTGTACACATTATTTTTGCTTTGTATTCAGTTGTAGTCCCAAAAATAGTCCACTTGGTCATTTTTTCTGATAATTCCTGGGTTACATGCTACGAGAATCAAGAGCATTAACCACTCAATGAAGCTTGCTGCAACAGCTACCTCAACAAAACCGAGGTTCACCAGAAAAAAGAGACTTCCTATAATCAGTAATCAATCATAATGGATATACCTTGTGATCATATGCAAAGACTGGCAAAAGTGCAAGAAAAATGGTAAATATGCAACTAATTTCCAGCAAAACTATCAGTGTCCGAAAGATATAAACATTTCAATAAGGATCAAAGCTAGAACATTTATGTAACTTAGAACATAACGCATCTTTTTGCGTCTAAATGAATCGAATAATTCTGACAATGTACATATTTGTCTTCCTAATGTTTGCATATTATTGTGGTCTTAAAGATGCCAACTTGTTCCACGATAGATGCCACCATGCAACTTGGCCAATGTGGGAGATAAGGCCATGAGACATGATATCACATAAAGCAGAGGGATAAACATCATTAGACCACTTCTTCTGCATTCAATTGGACCAAAATTGTTAATCTCCAGAACTTCATTTTGGCTCAAAACAAAAAAACAAAAAAAGTATTGTACTATGATGTTTGTAGTTAGTTTCACATTAATGGAATCGAATTCATAGAGGTCTTGAAATATTGCTTCCATATGATGGTCCATATATGTTGAAAATGTGTTCTCAGATGTTAGATTATATTGCTTCTCTTAGATTAGAGATACAATATGACATGTGCTTACAGTTTGAGTTCATCCTCATTAACCATGAAACAGTGTGACTCTCTGATTGATTTTTTTCAAAAAATAAAAAATTAAACAACTCTCTTGTATTTATGGATTCTATTGCACCTAGTTGAAGCTATGCTCTCCCATGCAATTACAGGACATTCAAAAGAAGAAAAAATTTCTGATGAAAAATTTGCTGACATAAAAAAGGCTTTTATAAGCCATTACCATTGTGGAAGTTGGATACTTGATGGGTTAAGCCTGGAAAAAATAATGGTCTGGGCCTATATACTTCATTCAATGTAAAAGAAAGATTTACAGTTTGATGGGTTCTTTGATGTATCCAAGTGATGTATCAATTTGGATGTAATTTGATTAAGTAACATCAAACACTGTTAACATGATATAAATCCAAGTTCATTTATCAAATACAAAGATCAAATAATGCATTCCAGTTCATATGCCACAGATAGAGGGACACACAATATAGCAACTGGTAAAAACAGAAAATGTATATGATACCTTCAAGTTGTCCAAAGACACAGACATGAGAACAGAACCATCCCAAAGCAGGACCCCGATGTAGTCTAGATCTTCACCATGTAACATGAACAGGAACGCTATGAAGAAGCTAAAAAGACTGATACATTACCCAAACGAATGATGAATTTAAAAATTTACCTCCTTTTGCATATGTTGTTTTTCTCTTCAAAGTGAACCTGCAATTTTGCCAACACATTTGTTAAGAATGAGCAAATAGGTCTGTATGGGGGATTAAAGATGATAAAATAATACACAGTTTTTATTAAAACTATATGTAAGAATTAATATTGTATTACTTATTGATTAGAAATTAGAAATGATACACAGATTTTATTACCAAAACTGTACACCGAAATTAGAAATTAACATTGTATTACCAAAATAATACATGGTTTTTATTAAAACTATTCACAGTTTTTATTAAAACTATACACAGTTTTTACAGTTGATCACATACAACTATGGCAAAGATTAGAAATTAAACCATTGCTGGAATTCTAAGCATTTGCTATCACAATTAATTCATCAAACATGTAGGGGGTGTAAATGAACTTCCAGAAACTATAATATGTAAGAATACAATACGGCTGACAACATCTTAAATAGATAAGGACTCACCTAACAGCATCTTAAATAAACTATACCACATCTTAAATAAACTATTACACTGTAATTTAAATGCTTTTAAGAATGTTGTACGGCTGACCATTGGATTTTTCTATGATACATGGTGAGTGTGGGGGCATGTGAGCCATTGATCCCTCCCAACCTCATCCTTCTATCAAAGTAACGCAGTTATCATCTTACGGAAGATTGTGAATGAAGTACATTGGTTATAAATTTTGTCGGGATAACAATTGAGGCAGGTTAATAGTCAATCTCCTTTCTTCGACCAAAAAACTGGATAATGCCAAATTGCCTTCATGATACAAACAATTGAAGTCATTCTCTCCCAAAATGTAAAATACGACAACAACATTAGCATTCTTGAATGATCTAACAGCACACCTTTCAATATCAAGTATACAACTTAAAGAACCCAAGTAAAATCATTTGTTTTATTTAATGGTTTCTATGCTACCCATCAATGTTGAAAAAAGCACCAATGTCTTAAATGACATCTTATCAATTCAGCAAGTATAAATCAGTTGAGACGAAAAAATTGCATTATTGTGTCTAATTAGAATTACAAACAGTTAGCATCGCGTACTTGCAGACATGATGGCTCTGTCTCAGCCTCCTCTTGCTTGCAAGCCGCTCAGATTCTGAAGCCTCACGTTTCGGCCCTTTGAACTCAAGAGATGCTACTGTCTCTCTACCACCCCTTTAGATCTTGAGCCTCTCAGTCCCTGTAAATGCACTATTGTGTCTAATTAGAAGAGCTAGATTTTTTTTCCAGCGGGAAATGTGCCTTTTAGCAGCACAACGTTTGCTAGTAACATGATTCTTGTTGACGTAAAGTGTCTAGAATTTGGTCAAAATTCACTTTTTCATAATTTTATATGTAAGCAAAATTTGAACTAACCTTCGATGTGACCTCACTTGGCTGCTCTCCTTATGAATCTGTCACCATCCTGTTAATTTAACCATTTGCCTAGTGAATTAGATGAATCATTAACAAAAAACACTAAAGAAGAGATGCCCATCAAAGATCAATAACATGAACTCAAAATGGTTGCCACAAAGTAACAAAATTCAACAAATTAGCACCCTAGACTCTGAAATTTTTATAATTCAACAAAACAACTAATTTAAAATTTTAACAGATAATAATGTCCCATCATTTTTTGGAGATAAATATAAGGCTATAAGAGAAAGAACCAATACCAAGATTTCTTGGTCAGGATAAAATTCCAATATCTCCGAACATCGATCCCCGTAATTGTCAATGCTTTCACATGAAATAGACATGCAAATCCCACCAGTTTTCTTTTCCAGCCAAAATTTCTGAAAAATTCACAAACCAAAACTTATAGTTCAACAAAACACCTAAATAAAATTTCCATATTTACCCAAAATGCCAATGTTGGACATGAAATGGCCATGGATATCCCACTGCTTTTTTTTTCAATCCAAATTCATGAAAAATTCACCAAATCAAAATTTTATAGTTCAACAAAACAACAAAAATAAGAATTTGATCTTTCCACCAAAGGTCCAATTTTTCTCACCTTAGTTTCCCCATCGAACAGATTCCTCCGGTTGAACTGAGGGTTGATCTCCTTGTTCGAGAGGAGACTCCCTTTGGGATCACTCAAACTTGTAGTTAACAGGGAGTTTCATCTTCCAGACGAAAGCAGCGGTAGCAGCCCCCTAGAACACCCTGCTCGGCCTCCTCCCCAAAACACCCAGAATATACATGGGGAGCACATCTCTACCATGCAGCTCTTCGACAGGTCCCCCCAAGCACCATCTCGTGGGCACCACCCTCTGCCTTAAGCCCATAGCTATCTACATTCAAAATTATTATCACTTCAAAATTTAGAATCATCAACCTAGTCCACTTGCTATGCTCCACTGGATTCCAAGCTCTGGGTTTCACCATATTGCAAGGCCCCATTGTTTCATGCATAGAAATTTCAAAATATGATATGATATACAAAATTAAAATTTTCCATATTGCCATGCATACTTCATCCCATTCACAGACTAATGCAAGCCAAAAAGGAAAAAAAACAAATAGAAATCTCAAACCAAGGAGTGAACATGTCCCATGCCTAAATGAACCGATTCCACTCCTAAATGAATAGATAACACTCCTAAATGAACAAATTCCACCAAATTTCTTGCTTTAAGTATCAAAATCACTTACTTGCAGGTATAATCCGTAGAGCAAGAGGGCGACGTCATTCTGGAACTTAAGATCGGGTCGTTCGCCACCGAGGAGTAGCCCTGTGATCCGTGGCCGATGTCCCTATAAGAGGTAAACCATTTGATAAGACAGAAACATACTATTCATCGGCACATGAAAGATAATGGCAAAGGTTAATACATTTATAGGAGTCCATTAATCACAGATCAGTCTGCGAGTCAAAAATGTATTGTGATCATCTTTGGTTAAATATATGTATACTGGCCATTTAAATTTTAATCAGTATAAAGTACAATTTTCCAAGTTTCTTAGAATGTCATGCCCAACGTTCATATTGCCATTTTGATACTTATAGCTATTTTATTTTTTTCAGTTGGTGTGACAATGCACTCGTTAAATAATCTGTTCAGAGCATGCATGTAGACTTTGTGTTGCTGAGATTTTTACTGGATCATTCTTTTATTTGACTGCATAGAAGTTAATAAAGATTCAGCCATTGTTCAGAGTAGTGAAATTTCTTATATATGATTACATGGCTACGCAATGTTAATAGCTCTCTTAGAATACCTATGGATCAAATGAATGATAGATGCATATCTTTCTATGAGTAGTGTGCTTTGTTATTTTCTTCTTTCTTTTCTTTTTTCTTGTTTATTAGTGTGGGTTGGGGTTAAGATTGGGTATAATTGTGCATGTTTATTGCTACCTATATGCATGAGCTTGCCGTTGTCTCTTGTGTTGTATGTTTCTTTTCATTTTTTGTCGTATCTGAGTATCTGTGTAACCAAAGGGGATAACACAGTCTCATGAGTAAGTTGTAAACAATCATTTTAGTTCAATCCCTTCTCTTGGGACCAACTTATTGGGGATTCTAGTGAATTGTGCATGCTTTTGGTATGCATCAGAGTTTATAATCTAAAGACATGAAAGACTCGAGAGAAGACACATAATTACTCAATGAAATATAAAGTACAAAAATATGGGGTTGCTCTTATGAATCAATGAAATCATACAACCCTCCAATCCAAATGTGAATTCTTACAGGACGATATAAGTGCATGTTGCATTTTTAATCGTATGGATTTAAGATGTTGAGATTATATAAATCAATAGACCATAACAGGTTGATTTCCCAACTATATGATGAATTTGTATGCATGGCTAAAATGGATTTGTATTTGCCTTCAGGATACAAATAATTGAATTCATTCTCTCCCAAAATGTAAAATACGACAACAGCATTAGCATTCTTGAATGATCTAACAACAAACCTTTCAATATCAACTATACAACTTAAAGAACCTTTCAATCTACCAACATTCTTGAATGATGTTCAATCCAATTGTTTAAATTACATGTATATGCTCCCACCCAAACCTTTATCCAAAAGACTGAAAATAGACTCAAGAAAGTAGTAAGGTGCTGGAGGCCTCATTTGTTGTTACCTTTTGCAACTATTAGGAATAATCAGCAATGTAACTTTGTAAGAACAATAAAATGAAAGATTATCTCATGGCATACTATTTGAGATGGATGATGTTCAATCGTCCAAATCATGAATATTGGTTTTAAATTTATCTCCATTTTTGTTTGGCAACATGGCATTACCTAATTAAGAAGGGGAAAATATATTTCATACAAATAAAATAGTGAAACATATTCTAAATTAATGTCATTAACACATAAATATGTTCCAGTAGTTGAGAGGCCAATAAAGCAATTTGATCAGCGAACTGAAATGATGTTGAAATAAACAGTCTATTCCCCAAAAGAGGAATCATTTGCATTGGAGCAAATCAACCAATCTCTGTGTTGTGGGTATGCATTACAAATCTTCTCACCTGATCGAAACCCTGGGCTCCAGTGGCTGAAAATTGCAAAATTGCAAACTGTGGCAGTCAAAAGCCCAAGATCTTAAGAAAAAAGTATAAAAAACAATTAAAAATCAAATTAGAGGGATCTTCTCACCTGATCGAAACCCTGGGCTCCAGCGGCTGAATATTGCAGGCAAAAGAAAGAAAATATGAAATCGATCCATATACAGACCACAGAGCTCAGAACATATGGAATACAGATTCTCTGACCTAAGCTCATGTTGCTTCTCCCACATTCATCCTGCGTCCGAGCATCCTTCACTAATGTCACTTGAAACGGGCAAATCTAACAATAACCCAAAATCAATCAGAACCCCAAAAAGTAATCGAAGGCACAGAATAATAAGCATGACGCCTTCGATCGTGGAGCTGCCTCCCTTTTCGGCCCCTTAGATGCTCTTTTGAGCTTCATCCAAGAA